>JARBWK010000005.1:87897383-88459883 GCA_030556195.1 Anolis apletophallus | reverse complement strand
TATACCCACTAAAAGATTATGAATATTCTTATTAGTTATCCAAAATGAAACATTTTAAGATAGATTGTTTGTGTTGTATGTTGAAATGTAAAATCTTTGTTTTCTTTGAAATGATAACGTTTCTTTAAAACTGAGCAGCTGATGCTTTTTCAGTTCTTATGCTTCCTAATGTAGACAGTTAAGTAAAACTGTATTGCAATCTTTGGCTACATTACACTCTGCTTCTTGGTGTCTAGGGATTGTTCTTTCATTGCTGGAGTATTTAATGAATCAAAATTGAATGTGTTGAAATGTTTCTGAATTGTGTTATTGAAAATAATACCCCTTAGACATGAGAGTTTATTTCATCTCTGTGATGGCATAGTCACAAAACTCATTAAAAGAATGCCCAGACTTGCAATTATTAGACAAAGAGTGATTCACTGATATTGCTACGGGGATTTAACACTTCACTGTAGCCTTCAGTTTATATTAAGTTCATTATATTAACATAACCTGCAAATTGAAACATGACAGGCACAGTCACACATATAAATATATGTGTTTAGGTAGACCCTCAGACAAATAAAGGTTAGTTAGTGTTCTGTGACTGCCATGACAGAAAAACAGTCCCAAAACCCAAATTTAACATTAATCTCAAATAGGGATAGATGTCATGAGACTGTTTTAATTTTTGATTTGGCTGTGTTTTAAAATGGCCATCTTCACTTCTCATTCATAGAATTGAAATTTATGTTTTCAGAACCATCTTGGTGCTCATAGTAATTCCATATCAAGCTTGCAGGAGTCCAGCGTGGTGGGTGACCCTAAACAGAAAGATACTTGGGACATATATAATTACCAGAATAGTTCCACATGGTTGAAAGAGCTGAAATTTACAAATGCATATATTCAGGGACACCCTGATTACTAGAAAAGCCTGGCATTTGAACATATTCTTGTCAAAACAAGGAAATCAGAGAGTAAACATAGATGTTCAAGATGTCCAAGTAACTTCCATTTCACCTGAAAAAGTTGAAAATTGGTGTTCATGTAAGACAAAGATAGTTGAATTACTAGAAGTTTCTGAAAACTGAAGTGATATATCTTTCAAAAGGGAACAGGAAAATATGTGCTAAAATAGTTTACTTCTTTACCTACTAAGATGATTTTCGTGCCCATTGTTTTTATGGAAGAGGAGTGGACCTCTACTCCCCTTTCCTAAATTACCCTCTATTCTTGCCCCAAGTATGTTAGATTCTTAGCACCCAGTTTGCTAATAAATATTTAAAATATAAAAATGCCTTTATAACTCTTACTTCTACAACAGCAGTTCCCAACCTGTGGGCCATGGACCACCAGTGTGATCTGCAAGAACAAAAATATAGTCTGCAGTCTCACCATTACTATACGGTTGCCTTGAAACCATGTGAAACCCTATCATAGTGTCGAGCAAACGGGGATGTCGGGAGGGGAGAGACTGACTACCCACAAAAGTTTACTGCTACCAGCTCTAGATTATTAAATATGCTTTTCTGTGGGCGAGCAGATGTTAACTACTGAGTGGCATATGTTCTGTATCAGAAACTAGAGCTGATGTCGTCTATCCAATGAAATTTTCTGAATCAGCACCTCTAATAACCAAACCGAATCTAAAGTTGACCAAAAACTGATTCGTAACCATTTTTGGTACTAATATTGGAGAGTGGTCCCTGGTCAAAAAAAGGTTGGGAAGCACTGCTTTACAATCACGAGGTCTTTTGCAATAAATCTAGGCATTGTAACCTCCATTATAGGATACCTGTACTTTAGGAATTATGTATCAAGTTGCATGTAGGTGACATATTTATTTCACTTTCCTACGTGAATTATGATTAAATAATTTTAAACGGATCAATTTGAAGAATCCTAAGATTTGATTAGAATATAAAACCCAAAGGTGTTGATAGATATGTTGTGAGGCTGAATCTTGGTCCCATATGAGTTTGTGATACAGGAGTCAAGATTGTTGGGAGATAAACAGGTATTCCATTACGTTATATTCTCTTGAAATTCAGCCATCTGTATCAATTCAGTCACCTATGTTTTTACTGTCTGTGATATATTTCCATTATTTCCAGTTTATTTTAAATAAATATAAGAAATGTTTTAGGGAGAATATGTTATAGTTGAGGAACAATTTTAACTTCATACACAATGAGGTAATTGTAAAAAAAAGCATGTTTATTGTTGCTGCAATGTTGGTTTGCTAAATTAGAAAACGTTTTCAAATGGGCCTCATCTATATATATAAAGGAACAGTCGTCATGTGAAGACTACCTGAAACAGAGAAACCTTACAACGCAGAAACACAAAACTTGCCAACAGAAATAGGCCTTAAGCAAGGTACGTTTGTAGCAAAGAAACTTTCCCCTCCAAAACCTAAAAGGCCCCCAAAACAACGAGTAAAAAAACCTACATTTCCCAGCATCCTCCGGGGCTGCCAAAGACTCCCCCAGCCTCTACATTCTGACAACATGATTGGCTGCCAATAAGGGCGGATTTGCATAACTGCTGTACTGGCCAGCCAACATGAACATTCCGACCCATAACAAACTGTCAGCCAGAGCCTCCTCCATCACTTTCAAATCAGAAGACCATGATAGAGATCAACACCATTCAAGGGGAGCTCTTCTTCCTTTCCCAAAAGATCTCCAGTGGCTTGGAATTCCACATTAATAAGACACAGAGCAAGACATCTTGAAAAAGAGGAGCTGAAAGTAAGCTAGACTTGTTGATCTTGTGAAAGGTGGCTAAAAAGGATACGGAAAGGATTTTTAACAGTTCCCCAACAGACACTGGACGCACCTGTGAAGATAGAGATCCCCTGACAGGACAAGCCCTCCCCAAGCTGATCCGTCCTGGCCATGGTACAAGTCAAACCCGAAGGACTGCAGGCAAAGAGCTGAGTCACAAACATAAAACACCCAATTCACTAACAACAATTCCAACCCTTACATACTCAGACTTTCTCGCATCTCCTAAATAGGGCACAGCAACGCGTGCCGGGTACAGCTAGTACAATTATAAAATCACTGTATTATTTGTTCGATGCCTGAAAAATCTAGATTGCTATTTTGACCAAATAGCATATTTTAACCTTTTTAATGTTGGCATTGGAGCCTGTTAGGTAATGCTCTTAGACATTTTCTAAGAGCATTTTAAAAGGATTTGGGCCAGAAGGACTTCATATAAATTAGTATGTATATATGGCAAACTAGGCAAGTTTTGTCATACATTTAGATGGCACAAAAGTGTTGAATCTCTTTTTACTCTTAAAGGTATTTTAATGAATACTTATATCATGAAGGGGGGAAAACACCCTAGAAAAGCAGTTAGGTTTGGAATAATTTCTTGGAGCCATCAGATGATAACATGAGTGCTTGGAGTTTGCAAAGGAATTATATAGCATTGAAAAATATCCAGCCACTCTTTTTGTTTGTCATCCAGTTTTCTAATGCAGCACTGTAAATGGCATCCCACCACAGACAGTTATCATGCCAAGCAGTTGATTGATATTCTTTGTGAATACAAAGTAGTTTCCCAAGATTATTTGTTTCTAGAATTTGCAAAGTAAGCAGGAAGAAAATCGCAACCTGTATATTGTGTTCTCAATTTTATTAGCAGGACCCAGTCTTTTAGCCCCCAAGCCCTTCTGAAAGTGAAACTATGTATTTACTGCAGTGTTTATGTTCTTTTTTACTTTAGTTTCCCATTACTTTTTCACATATCTGTTTCTTAATTACATTTTGTTTTTCCTGTGAAGAATTCAAGGCTACATACAGCTCAGACTGAGAGTTACTGGCCAGGGTCACTCAATAACTTTCATGAATCCATGGAGACTAGACACTGGATTTCCTATGCTCCATTTAGAATTACACAACCATGACTCCCCTTCCTTCCTCAGTCTCCTGGTGTTGCATTGTATATTTTAAGCTCTTTGCTCTCCTGTACTTTATGAAGCTCAGCGCATATTGATACCATAATAATAACAACAGTAATAGTTATAATTATTCTCATATTATACGTTTTAGCTGATGTTGAAAAAGGTGTTCATTGCTACCATCATCTTTATGCTCAGTAATCCCGAATCTGTGAATTAGAACCCATGCACACACAGAGAGTATGTCAGATATAATGACGATTAAAACTGGCATTATTCTACAGACTGGGAGATCTGGTCTACTCCCATTTAAATGAAATCTAACCACATGAATTTCTTGGGGAGATAAGTGTGGGATATAAAGTATTATTATAAAGTATTATTATTATTATTTCTTCTACAATCATTGCCAAAAGTCACAGCACATTGAGTGAAACTATGTTACTGGATGTACACCATAGGTTTTGTGCAGTTTAAATGTAAGCTGTACAGCTTAATTGGTTTGTGAACTGCGTATTACGGTCTATGAGTGGTTTTTGTTATTCTATAACAGGAGTAAGGACCTTGGTGGGGCCTGGAGTCAAAATTTCACCATCAGCTTTCATTGCTTGCTAAATCAAAAAATCAAAAAGGAAAAAAAGGAAAAATGTATACACAAGAAATGAAATATACAGTATATATTTTAAAATGGAAAAATCCAGAAATAATGGAATGCCCAGTATTTTATTTTTAGCATTTGGTGACAGAAATTCCCAATATCTTTCTTTCTAAATCCACTCTCTTGGAAGCCTTTCAGAGTTGCAAAATCTGTCTGTCTCACTTGATATTTGAATGTGTTAGGCACAGAAAGCACAAAACAGTTTTTAGGAGTTATGCAACTCACAGGACACACTTTTCTCACTTCTGATCTAAAACAAAGTTCAGTGACATAATATTGCAGAAGAGAATATCAGCAGGTGTTGGTTGTTAGGCTGAAATTCTTTCTTTTACACAACTTAGTTATAGGAGCCCTGTCCCTTATTTCACCTGGCAACCCAATTTCTGAACTACCGGAAGAGGTGTGTTTGTTTTTGTCTCCATGTGGCATCCTGGTGTGATCCACTTCTATCATTCAGCTTTTGTGAATGCAATGCCTTGTGGAGGTTATATTTGTTTTAGGCCTTTACCTATATGTTGGGCCCAGTGTTGTTTTTTTACAAATGTATTCATTAACAAATCTGTTTGAACAACTTTGCATTCATATGTTTTAACTGATGTGCAATAAAGGGGAAACAATGATGAATAACTAGAAAATGTGGAAATGTCTCATTATTTGAAAGCTTAGAAGTAAGTGGCATATGCTAAATTAAAGAGTGCAGGTTGTGGCAAACATGAAGTTCATGTACTGTTGCTTTGTCAGACCACATTAGAATCAAAATGTGGGAAAGTCTTTTCTTTGTCTGGACTCGAATTCTTAAGAAGGAATTTGCAATACCAGTTGGCCTGGGGTTCAAAAAGAGGGAGAGGCCTAATGAAAAAAGAAAGATGGGGGGGGGGGGGTAGAATTAGGTGAGAGCTGTGATTAGCCTCATGGCAACTGATACTTAATTAGCTTCCATTCTTAGTTTTTCCTTAAAATTTCCATAAAAAGATTTTTAAAATTTGATTTTTTTAAGGACAGGCAAGATATTTACACTTTTTAAGATGTTTCACATCACTAATTGAAGTTATTAAGTAAGTAGCTTAATACTTTTCAAGTGTGAGAAGCAAGAGAAAATAGAGTTTCAGCCTTTGCCTTGGTAACCATACTCTCCTCCTATTCCACCAAGATCAAATAATTATATAAGGCTATTAAAGAACTCCTCCTCCCCAGATTATGAAAGGCTGTCTGTGTGCATGGATGTTGCATCTCCAATTGGTTCTCAGTTGGAAGAGAGATAGAGTAGAGAGATTCTGCTTCCATTAAGTTGGATCCAGGGTGCATCTGGAGAAGGAAGTTATCTCAATGCTGATCTGGAGTGGGCTATTCTGGATCAGCACCAGAGGTAACTACCCTGTCAGTCCCTGGGGCAACTCGGGAGCTGCATGACAGGTACACCAGAAGCCGCTCCGCAATTGCATGAATGAGTGCCAGCGAAACCAGTTCTCCATATCTCATCCGGCACCCAAATCTTTCCCCCTTCTAATTTACCTTACCAGTACCCAGCAGACATCAGAATGTAGGTTAACACTCCTCAGCACACAGAATGACACTATTCAGGAGGTATCATCGTTGACAGGGGCGGACCTACCTGTTCCCGGGGGGTACGCGGCAAAAATATTGCGTCCCCCAGTTGCTCCCAAGGGGAGCCCAGTGCGCATGCGCCAATCTGTGTGTACGTGCACTGACTCCAGAGCACGCCTCCCGCTTTGGAGCCCAGTGTGCATGCGCGAAACGGGAGGTGCGCTCTGGAGGCAGTATGCATGCGTGGAACCGCATGTCCGTGCATGCGGAGGCGTGGCGGGAGCGCCCCGGGCGGCGGGGCCGCCTAACAAATGCCCGGCTGTGGAGGCCTGGCCAGCACAACGGCGGGGCGGGGCAGTGCGGGCGGCGGGCCGGAGCCGGTGCGGCGACGCCCCTCAGATGGCAACGCCTCTCCCGGTGACGTCACCCTACGCGCCTGCGTAGTCCGCCTAGTGGACGAACCGGCCCTGATAGTTGATCAGATTATCCTGCAGCTTTACATAATGCGGGTCAAGGCACCATTACTGCATCACGGAGTGGATCCAGCTCCTCACCATAGTAAACAGCTTGTCAAGATGTACCCCTAGACATACAAAGAAGACCATCCATTGAAAATAGTTGGACCTAAGTTAGTTTGGGTCCACACTATTGTACAGTTTCAGATGTTTCTTTCTCACTCATGTTATGTTGGATACTAATTAGATTACACATAAGATATGCATGTTGTTTGAAAGGACTTCCAAAGATATTTTAAAAGACATAGTGCATAGAAGGGTTTTAGATCAACCTTTTTGATCATCTGCTACAGTGCATACAATAATAACTCAATTATCCTATATGATTAAACTATAGTATTGTATAGTATTTTAGAGTAGGTCATATTCAATTCAGAGGAACGAGTGTCCCAATAAGCTTGCATGGGATTCTTACAAAAATAAACAAAATCTCTTATTAGTCTTCTCTTATTTTCCTTCCTTTATTAGTACACACATCAGGTGTCTTGAAGTATCTGCAATAAATGAACTTCTGACAAAAATCTCAAAACCTATTTGTTTGCTTTAAAATTAAAATTGTAATCATAGGTGATAGATTGTAACCATAGATCTTCACCGTTGTTCAGAAATCTACCATGAGAACCTTTCCACAAGGCTCAGAATGCATTTCATACAATGTGTTCTAAAGAGTTAGATTACGTATTTGGACACTGTTCTCAGACTTAAATTAGAAACTTTTTTCTTCTTTCCTCTCCAAGTTAAACCTGTGATAAGTAATTGTCACACTTAGTGCTCTTTTACAATGCTAATTTGAAGTGACATGTCAAAACTAGCCCTAGTAACATGAAGAAACTTAACAGGTGTGAGGGGTGGATCTTCCCATGGGCTCTGCTGCACTTCTAACTAGAGAAAAACTAGAGAAAAAGTGAAATGAACCTTGAATAAATCTGTCAGCAGCAATTATCTCAGCAGCACTTTATGAGAGGATAAAGTAAGCATTGGTGCTAGTGGAACGTGAACACACTCCACCCTAGTGAGTCTCCCAGTTAGTGTGTGATATAAAAAGTAAGTGTCTGGTATCATTTATGATGTCCGTAGTTTTATGAAAATAATGACCTATATAAGGATTTTAAAAATGGAACAGCTATGTTTTGTAGGGATCCTATAAAAGTTTTTTAAAACCAAAAATATTGACTTTTGTTAATTTTAAAAGATTTTCAGTGTTCTTTTAAGAGTTATAACTGAATACATTAGGATGTCATGTTAAACCATGGTTCATTGTTACAAGAATGAGCCTATCATCACTTTGGATATTATTATTATTATTATGTTTGTTATCCTCACCACTCTTCTACTCCAGCATGACTGTGAGGATTTGGAAGCCATGGCTTCCTGTTTCAGTTCACCAGTTTAGTATTATATGCAAAACTGAAATCATAGTTAGTGGTAAATTTGTTTTCTGGTTTACTTTTCTTGGTCTTGGACGACTTGAGAACCTATAAATCAAAAGTCAAAGCAAATATTTCTCAGTTCCTTTCAGCTGCAATGGAGGAAAAGAGAGGAGGGTATGAATGCAAATCTAGAAGTGGCAGGAATACCTAAGTTTTCCCTGTGAAAGTAAACCGTAGTTTGTTACACCCAAATGGACTCAGGGCCCTTCCAGACAGGCCCTATATCCTAGGATCTGACCTCAGGTTTTCTGCTTTAAACGGGAATATATAAATCTGCACTGCCAGATAATCTGGGATAAACAGAAAACCTGGGATCAGATCCTGGGATATAGGGCCTGTTGGGAAGGGTCCTCTGTGGCTTTTTTTTTTGGTCTTAGCATTGCAACCCGAATCAGTTCACTAGGTTTTAAATGTATTAATATGGCTATTCTTTTCTGGTTAGAATATCATTCACCTCTGTTTTTTCAGCAGTTGTGTGTAAATCAGTTTTTGTGTGTAACGATTCTTAAAAGTTGAAACAAATATAAAACCAAATAAATCATTTCTAATAGGTGAAAGTGGGAGATGTGAGGATGGTGATCTTCAGGTCTACTGTAAATGTATATAAAATACAGAGGTAGCAGAATGACAGACAATAAAGTACTGCACACTTTCCTGTTCTCCAGAATTGTTGAGAATATTCTCCATCAGTAACAATAGCCTATTTCAGACATTATTAGTCTTTTCTTGCCACTAAAACTGTGAAATCAATTGCTTGTTGTAGATAGAATTGTTGCGGCCCAACAGATTTTCAGTTTGGCAAGACTGGATTTTCAGATTGCCAAGAATACCATGCGCAAGTGCCATAGCCTTCATCACTCACTGTTCATTTGGAATTTTCTTTCAGGGATCTTCTTAAATTTTTCAAGTGCATCGTAGTCCTAACTTGATCTTCAAAGAAAATCTGAAGCTGGGAGAGCATCATTTTGGGCTCTTAGATTAATTCTGTTATACACTTCTTAATCCTAAATGCATTCATGTGGAAATTATCTCATTAATTTAACTGATAATAAATGCACATTGGTATGCAATCTTAGCAGCTGCATGAGAATAGTTTGCAATAAGAGGTCCAAGGAAAATAATGTATTCCTTTCTTTTCCACTTACCTTTACCAGTGCAGTGCCCAGTGCTGTTTCATACATGACTACACAGAAGATAGTTCTACTGTGTTTAATTGTATATATTCTCAGAAAAGTTTACATGGAATACTGAATGACTCTATATAATGAAAAGAAATCCCACTGTTATTCTTATAGAAGACCTTTTTCTTTTTCTGATTATTTTTTTTTAAAAAAAACATTAACCAGAATGTTGCTGTGTTTCCTGTTGTTGTTTATTTTGTCCTGTTTAAAAGTGTGATGTCATTTACTGTTTGGGAAATGAAAAAGCTGGGTCAGAACCCAAATGATGAATTCACCAGCCTGATTTCCCTTATCTTTTGTAAATCCTGCAAATCAGAAAAAGCCATCCCTTATAACAGGACTTCTTAAATGTTTTCCACTTGTGACTCCTTTTTGCTTGAGTTTTTTTTTTGCGACCTCAGGTATATAGGTATGTAAAATAGGAATAAAAATAAACATTTACTGATAATCAACATTTGCAAGGCTTGCTAAACAGGCTAATTTTCCTTTTAACAAAGTACAGCTGAAGCATTTTCTGTAGAGTCCAACTGCATATTGTTGCTAAGAGATTCAAATGTTTCATTGGCTTTCAGAAACCTTTTGCTGTTGCCAAATTTTTCACGAACCCAAAACTGAACTAAGAAGACATGATTTGGGGACGGGACCCACAGTTTAAGAAGCAGTGCCTTATAAGATCTTGGTCCAAATTAGTTGATCACCACTATACTTGTATACGTGTTCACCTCACTCACTTTTAATTCAATGTCCTGTTTTGAGAACCTGAACATGTAGGCAGAATTTCACCATGAAAAGTTTCTTTTCTACTATTATACTCAATAACATGCTGAACGAAGCATATGATGTAAAATGGCAGTGCTGACATTACAAAGATGAGCATTGGTGCCGTGTTATGTATGAAAGAGTTTAACTGATAATTGAGCTTGACCTGAATGTCTGCTTTAATATTTCATTTTTTCCAAAATAGTCATTTCCTTTTAACTCTGCGATTTTAAATTGTGACTAAACTGCTATTTAACCTTGCTACAAGAATGTGGCAGCAGGCTAGTCCAGGCAGGTCAACACTTACTTGGTTAGCTAGCACACTTAATCAGCTTGCTTTAACCTGAAGCAAATTAAGGCTTTCATGAATTCTAGCACATAAGTGATTAAAAAAAACACTGACATGAGGATAAAAAATAAACCAAGTATTTCTAGCATATTTCCAAGGCTTTGGATTAACCACCACAGTGACCAGCAAGGTCGAATTTCTTTGTGTTTTAAATACAGATCTTATCAAACAGCTTTAAATTGTCACTATAGTAGAAGGTTTATGACAGTGAACTCTTCATATTTTATGTCTTTTGTGTCTTAGTTTTAATAATGTGTGTTCCTTTACCCTACAATAACATATTTACACAGCTGCTTATTAATCAAGAAAATTATGTATCCAATTTGGGAGAAAAAGAAACAGAAATAAATGGAACTAAAGTGAATAGTTGTGTAAAATTTCACTATAACATAACTTGATAATAATAATAATAACAGCAACTATAACAACTTTTTTAATACCCCACCCCCATCTCCCCATCTCTTGGGGTGGTTTACAAGGGGAAGCGCAAAATACAGAATAAAAACAGAACTCAGTAGAACAAGCAATTAAAAACATAAAACAGTTACAAACATTATCATAAAACAATCATATGGCTGGCATAAAGTTGACAATGGGTTCGGATTCAAGTGAGTGCAATGCTTCCTAAATGGGGCCAATGGAAAGTGCAAGATTCAAATAACCAAGGGCTAGGAATATCCTTAGAGAAAGTGTCATAGTAATCCGATAGGAGGGCCAAAATAAAGTCCAGGACTTAAAAAAGGATCGAAATAGTTCTCTAGTGGAAAACTGCCTAAACTTAAATATTCCTCCAGTCTTGTTTTTCTGTATTATAGCCAGTGTTCACTGAATGTAATACAGCTTTAGAGTAGATTTTAAGGAACTGCCATCTGTTTAAAGATTGGATTCTAATTTAATATTGCTTCATTCCTTCTTTGTAAAGGGTTTCAGTTAATTCTGGTTAACTCTGTACGGAATTCATGCCTATTGGGAACAAAGTCAGCTTGGTGCTTCCATTTTGTTAGTTCATGTTTCTACCGTCTGTAGAAACATGAACTGCATTGTGTGTGTGTGTATATATACTGTATATATCTCCTCTTTATATGATGTAATTCATTATTCTTATACAAATTAAATATGTATGCAGTTTATAGTTTGTACAACGTTTGTATGCAAGCTGTGCCTCTACTACACAGTTACAGGTTTCATGACTTGCGGATACCCTCATGCCTAAGGGAGCTTTAGGCTTATAGGGATGGGTGGCCTTGCATATTTCCTGCCTCTCCTCACCATTGGTAGAAAATATGACCCTCCAGATGTTGTTGGGCTACAATATTAATCAGATCTACTAGCCAGTGTAGTGGCATCTCTGTCCAACATTATTCTAGACACTACAACTCCCCCTATTTTTTGTTGTTGCTGATGATGTCATGGTGGCTGGTTTCAGTCTTTACAGTCTTCTACCTGGTAGATACCATTAAAAGGATTCTTGGAACTACAGCTGATTCTATTACGTGTTATCAGTGGGCCACTGGCTTCTCCTAGCCAGTCAGCAACTAACAATCTTTCTCCAACTTGACTCCAACTACTTTTTGGCTTGACTATTGTGGCCTTTGGTGCTGCATTCTCTTTTTCTTGGTAGCATTGAGTATTAGTGGTCTCATTCTACTCCTTGCTCTTTCCTCTCTGGCTATGAGCAATATAAATGAACATGAGACTATGGAGTATAGATTTCTTGCATTTCTGCCCTGATAAATTGCATGAACTGTGAGCTATTGAAATAATGAAGGGATTCTGTAAAACTGTTTGGCATGATGTCTAGATTTAAAGACTGAAGTTCACCATTTAAACATTGATATTATGGAATAATTGTAAGTATTTCAGCAATGTTAGCCTTTTTGTTATTTTTTCCTACATATAGCAATAGTTATATGAAGTTGAATTAAAGTTTACTACTCTAATTCTTAATGTTGGTTCACTCAAGGCTGCTATGGTGTGATTTTGGCATAAAGGAAAGATTTACATTTAAAAGCAGGAAACTGGTTGTTAATCCAACAATCTATGTGTTGTTCTTAGATGACTCTAGCAGCATCAGGGATCTCTTATCCTTGCCACCGACTTACAGTTGGAAGACGATCTTCACCAGCACAAACTAGGGAACAGTCAGAACAGGTAAAGCAACTTCCTCTGAATCTATGCGATATTCATGTCTGTTAAGCCCTGTAGAAAATTGAACTTGCACTTCCACTTACTGTCAACAGAATTGAATTCGACTGTACAATGGCATAATCTGTACTGCTTGGAGATATTATTTAATAAGACAGGAAAAGCAAATGATACTTAAAAGGAAAATAAAAGTATTACTATGAAGTACACTTAAATGGAAACTGATATCTAAAAACGTAATCCATATATTATTACTGAGCAGTTGTCGTCAGAAATGGGGTTGCTTTGTAGAATCTGAGATTGTATTTCACAGTTGATTTTAATTGATCATGCCATATGCCTCAATTTCTAAAACGAAGCAGAAATTACATCTTTTAAAACATAATTCCGTTTTGTTTTAGCAGTTAATTCCTCAAGCTAAATATATGTTAAAAGTTCTGAAGAATGTTTTTGTTTTAGATTGGTGTCATCCTTTATGCACAAAATTACTTATAGTGAAAATAAATATATTTGATATTAACATTAATTGTGGATTCATTTAAAATTAGCAATGCACAGATGTACATATGGTTAGTGACAGTGATGGAGATGACTTTGAAGATGCTACAGAATTTGGAGTGGATGATGGAGAGATGTTTGGTATGGCATCATCTGCTTTGAGGAAATCTCCGATGAGTAAGTGAATGCAGTCTTTATGCTGTGAATCGTATGATATTCTGTTGACTACAGCTTTACCAATAAAAACAAAAGAAGCTATCTTTGTATTCCAGTTGCAAACATTAGATCAGGCATGAACAAAGTTCAGCCCTCCAGGTGTTTTGGACTTCAACTCCCAGAAATCCCAACCAGCATACTGGTTGTTAGGAACTGTGGGAGTTGAAGTCCAAAACAACTGGAGGGTTGAAGTTTGCTCATGCCTGCATTAGACAGAGTTTGAGGAGACACTTCTTGCAGACAAATGATTAGTAATAGCTCTTTTGTCATGTTCTTAACTCATTTGTTACCAATATGAGTTTCCTATACGCTTTCTATTTTTATGGTGATCTATATTGGATCCAGGCTTACTTTTAAAGGGGGAAGGTATGTGGTTTAGAGCAAGGATGTGCAATGTGGCCTCATCTGCAGATGCAACATTTTTACACTCACCCTTTTTCTGACCACCTAGTTTAACCTTAATTATTTCTTGGTATGAAGACAACTGCCACCGTAGTAACCTCATACATGATACAGGGGCTTCTTAAAAGCCATGTCTGGTATAGTAGAGCATAGGGTCTGTCAACTGTTCTAGTCATTGTACATAATATCACTATACACTGTTAGCAGACAGAAGAGAAGTTTAGAGATGACTCTGGGACAACAGTTCAAATGTTTTTCATACTCCCTTCCCAAAATGCACCTTTGTGGAGAAACAAATTCTTTGTTTTTCAAGATGATAATTTTGATGTCTCTCTTAAACAAGTACCTTTTCCAGTAAGTGCTACTAAAAAAACCTCACAGTGTGAAATCTGTTCTGTACTCATATATAAATCACAGCTCTGTTGGGTAGCACCCTTCATTTCACCCGCCTCCTTGTCCCCACATTGAGACATTTTCAACAAATGATCATATAGTCTGTGCTTCCGTGCAATCGGTTTAGAAGAATGTTAAGACTAAACTGGTTGTGTGATTTTGTGCAGATTGAAGTTGTAGTGCTGCTTAAAAATGTAGTTACAGAATTACAGAAAGCCTCTGAAATGCAAAATGAATGTATTCTTGTCTTCAATTTCCAAGAATTACTTCATTTTTTTGTACATAGGGCCGTTTTATTACTACTGCCATTATTAAGAGAACTTGTATGACATTTGAAGAGTGTGTACATAGACTTTAGAAAGTAGTTATATAGTTTTTTTACTATATATTAATGCACATTTATAATATTTTTCTTTTCTTTTTTCAGTGCCAGAAAATGCTGAAAATGAAGGAGATGCCTTATTACAATTCACAGCAGAATTTTCCTCAAGGTTAGAGTTGGAACTTTGTGCATTTTGTACTTCTATGATTCATGAATAGACAACATGCAACTTATATTTTTTGTAAAGCACTAGGTGAAAATTATTTGGTGGAAATGCTAGAAGTTTTAAGGGAAAATCATATGTAAATCTGAAAGGTTATTTGTTTCAGCACACTGGAATTCTTTGGTTTTGAGTTGCCTTTCCACCATCCCTCGCCACTATTGCACATGAGCACAGACCTGAGTGGACATTGGAAACAGAAAAAACCTTATTTCATAACTTTCATATAGTAGGAAAGTTCTGATGCCTCCAAGGTTTACATATGTATCTTTTCTCAGAATTTCCCCTCAAGTTTGGAATTCTTATGTTTATTTTGTTTATTTATACCCTACTTTCTCCCTTAATAAAATAGACTCAATGTTGCAGGAAATGACAACATCAATAAATAATAATAGTAATAGTAATAATAATTTTATTTTTGCATTCCGCCACCATTTCCCCGAAGTGACTCCGGGTGGCTTACATGGGGACCAAGCCCAGATGAACAGAGATTAAAATACAACACAGGAAAATTACAGATAAAAACATCATAAAACATAAACCATCAACAACCAGCAGCTGAGCATAGTGCCCTATACTATTATTATTTATTATTTATTTCAATCATTTGTAACCCGCCCTTCTCTACCCCAGAAGGGGGACTCAGGGCGGCTAACAACATTTCATAACAACAATAAACAACAACTACATTGTAAAATACATTAAAATAGATTAACCTATTAAATAACATTAATTAAACAAAACACACTCCAGTTCCGCATTCAAGTTAACCATGTCAATCTGCAGTCCATTTCAATAGCCTTATCTAACTAAGGGGTGAGGCAAGGTGAAACGAATTCCCTTCTTCTCTCAGGCCAGCTATTTGAGATATCTCCTTATTCTTTGATATCCCACCACTGCCACCATAAAATGTAAAGGACGAATCAGTCAGGCGAGGGGTTTTTAAATTCCTTTGCCACCAAAATTATAAAGGGCCTATCAGCCGGGGGTAGTTTTGAGATCCCACCTCTGCCACTCACAATATATAAAGGATCCAGTCAGGGGATGTCTATTTCTGCTGCCACCTCTTGTGTTCAGGAGCCTTGCTTTATTTATGTTGAGGCTTAGAGATGAGAGTGAGACTTTGCATAAGATGAAACAATAACTGTTTGTCTCCTTTGAAGTACATACTGTAAGTGTGATGGTTTCATGAATGTATATATACAGTACAGATGCTTGGTAGTTACAATGGTGGTTATGGATTACTCTCTTATGAAGATGCTACTTTAAATATAGTTTCTGTATGACTTTCGTTTATGTAGTTCTTCAGCCTTTCCTTCATAAAAGGCTTTTATAATATTATTCCTAAAAACTGATTTCTAAAAAAAAACTACACTCCTTAACCGGACGCTGAAATCCTGAAGAGCGCAGGGGTTAAAACCATATGTGTGATTCACAGCTGACCACAATGGGAAATTGCACTAGCTATCCCAGCTAAGTGAAAAAGCATGTTCAGTTGGCTTCTTCTGCCATTTTTGACTCCGCCCACCTCTCATGTCTTAGCACCAGCTCATTTGCATGTGGCCAATCAGGCCACTCCTATGCACATAGATCCTCCCCCAGTTCTGCTGCACGATGAGAGCCACAAAGGTCTTCCTAGCTTCCTGGTTTTACAAAATGGCTGCTCACACACTAACCCTTCGAGGTTGGTCACACATACCAATTTTCCCAGGTACTGTAAGTCAGATCCGTCACACAGGGGCTTGTGCAATAGAGCTACAAGGATAGAGCTGGATGATAAATTTGGGCTAGAAGGGCCAAGTCAATTAGTGCAATACAACTACAGGGGCAGGGACAATGGTAAAGCGCAAGAGCCAGATATTAAATTCTAGCTAGAAGGGCCAACATTAGCTAGTGAACCGAATTAATCAAATTAATATTCATGGATTAGTTTATCAGCATACGTGTGATATGAGTAAGTTGATCTGATGCAAAGGGAGCAGGCAACTGGGAATATCCAATTTTCTGTACGATGAACATGACACTATCTTATAGGAAAGGGTTCCAAAATATATATGAGAGGACAAAGGGTGGGCAGGTGCCTCTTCCAACACATTCCCATACCAGTTTTCTATCATTTCATTGAGTCTTCTAGAATTTAGCATTTTCCTTCTGGGCCATAAGTTTTCCCTGAAAATAGTCAAGTGGCGGTGTTCGTTTGCTTTGTTTTTTTTCTTTGTACACAGAAAACATGCATGCAGTTTTCCTAATTTCTCTTCCCATAACAATTCGCACAAGGATATGACTTTTGAGAAAGGAGTTCTATGCATACAGAGGAACAAAAATCATAATCAAATCTACTGACTCTTTCCTATTATTGAATTCGGTTTGAGCTTTTTTCTATAATTGAAAATAAACGTTCAGAGATGGTTCAGAAGGATTGAGGATCTTAGACAGTGATGTCTAAACCAGCATGCAATGCAACTCAGCCTTGGAGCGTTGTTCTTAAGTGTATATCTTCCAGCCCAGATCAACATTCTGTATTTGAGAAAAGGTCTTTCAAAGAACTGTGTATAAATATGACTCTACATTCAGGTGTAAATATTATATTTCTTCCCTGGGATGAATTTCCTCTTCAGACTCCTTGCCTATTTCTGGGAATGGGGGAGAGAAAAGACTTTAAAGCTAATCCACTTTGGTTCTTCACAGGTAGAGAGGCTAGTTTGACAGCTTCATAAAATTTCTTCTTGGGATGTGAGGGGAGGGAATGCATTCAGCTGAGGATGTGTCATAGCCTGAATTGGATACAATGTGGAATGAGACCACTATTTGTGCCTTGATTTGAGCCAGTAGCTATTTGGTCTGTGCAGTTAGTGTTTACCATATATATATATATATATATATATATATATATATATATATACACATACACTGTATATATATATACAAAACTACCCACAACAGAACAGCAACAATTTGATGCTGGAAATATCACATTATAACAGCAAGATAAAATCATACAACACAATAGATTAAAAACAAACATTAATTATACAATCGTACAGCCATTTCCATTATAACAATCATATGGTCCGGTTCAATGTTCAAAGTGCCGTTGTGCCTGCTAGCCAAAAGCCTGGTTCCGCAACCCCGTTTTCAGTTTTTCCTAAAAGAAAGGAGGAAGGACACCAATCTGATTTCGCTGGGGAGCAAATTTCACAAGCGGGGGGTCACCACCAAGAAGGCCCTGTCCCTCATCCCCACCACACGCGTTTGCGAGGTGGATCTTAGACTCCGAGGTGGAAAGTAGAGGGAGATACTTTCGGACAAGTAAGCTGGGCCAGAGGCGTATAGGGCTTTATAGGCCAAGACCAACACTTTGAATTGTGCTTGGAAATGGACCTGCAGCGATTGGAGTTGACAAAGCAGGAGGGTGGCGTGCTCCCTGTATGATGCTCCAGTGAGCAATCTGGCTGCCGCCTGTTGGACTGGTTGAAGTTTCCGAACAGTCTTCAAAGGCAACCCCACGTAGAGTGTACTGCAGTAATCTAATCTTATGAGTTTTCTTAGCTTTATCTGGAAGTTGCAATTTTCAAATTTGGTTATTCAAAAAAAGAGAGAAAGTATACGTGTGTCATTGTGTGCACACCAAGGGGAAACTTGCATGCAAGACATACGCAGCTGCTCTCCCTTTGTGCCATTTGCATGTTTTCAAGATGTGTATTGACAACTTAGATCAGACCTGGGCAACCTACGGACCCGCGGGCCGGATGCGGCCTCCCAGCCGATTCTGTCCAGCCCAGGGAGAAGGGGTGCCGCTGCCACCATCCCATTGCGGGCTGTGGGGCCTGCGTTCGCAGACAGCCCGCCGCTCCGGAGAACAATTTCAATATATTATAATGTCTATATATATAATAATAATATAATTATGATATTAATACTAATAATGTATGAATATTTCTTCATATAATAATATGTTAATATTAATGATGTGTAATATATAGTAAATATAGTAAATAAAGTAAATAAATAAATAATGTAGATTAGAATGCAGTTCAGCCCTTAGGTGGCCCTCTATAATATTTTTTGGCTCTCATGTGGCCCCTTGGAAAAAATAATTGCCCACCCCTGACTTAGATCCTACTGAGAACACAGGACTTCTTGGCTAGGACAACTGAATAAATGTGAACTTTTTTTAGCACTGGAAATAGTTTGAGCTAGCACTCTATACTGTAATACGAGGGTTGATAGTATAATGTTTCAAACAAATGGCTACCCACAGAAATGGCAAATTCAGTCACTTGAGATTTTTTTTAAAAAATCTACTTTCCAGACAGCATTACAAAATAATAGAGTTTCATTTCTTCACTTTTGCTACAGTCATTAGAAAGACTATTAATGTATTTATTTACTTGAGTTATATTCTGCTTTCTCCTGCCCAGAAGCCCACAACAGTTATTTTATGTTTCCTGAAAAGATGGTGTGTGCATCTGTACTGTCTATGGGCCCTTCCATACAACCATATAACCCAGAATATCAAAGCAGAAAATCCCACAATATCTGCTTTGAACTGGGTTATCTGAGTCCACACTGCCATATATTCCAGTTCAAAGCAGAACATGTGGGATTTTATTAAGCTGTGTGGAAGGGGCTTATGTCTATAGACACCAAATACAGAATCTACAATATTTAGCCAATCATTGTCTGAGTAGCTCTTGCCCAAAGAAAATCTTTTTAATTGAAATATTTTATATTCAAACAGATATGGTGACTGCCATCCAGTATTTTTTATTGGATCATTAGAGGCTGCTTTTCAAGAGGCCTTCTATGGGAAAGCCAGAGATGTAAGTACATTTTAATATTATATTCTCAGATGTTAGTGGAATCCTGTATAAAGTGCCTTATACCAATTTTCCAAATTTGCATTACTGCTACATGAGCATCTCCATTGGTCCTTGAATTGTATCCAATTGGTATCCCATCTCTGATGGATGGCTCTTTGATTAGTTCTGTTTCCATCAGGGAAACAGTACAAAGCCACTCTTCAGCAGTTCTCCCATCCCCTACAGTTCCTTTAATGTTCATTAGATATAATCTGTGGAGATTTGAACAGAGTGATGTCAGAAATAGCAAAGGGGAATTGTGAGAAGGTGTTTTTGTTCTCTATTCCACTGACAGAAAATATCAAAAAGTCATCAGCTGGATACAGTCCCTTAGAAGAAGCTTTGGGTAGTTCTGCTCCCATTCACAAAGAGCTGCTTGGTTAAGTAGTCCTGTATTAAATCCGCAGTGCCAAAATAGTAGCACTATTAGGAAGAACGTGAAGGTAAGGTAGCTGTGAATTTTATGTACTAGAACTATATTTTTAATGAAGGCATGTTTTAATTTAACATGTATCTGTTGTCGAATAAAGAATACTCTTATATTAAATTAGCATATATAGCAGAGTTTTCCAAATATTCCAAATATTTCATGTTGGTGACACACTTTTTTCAGACAAATCATTTCTTGTGTCATGACACAATTTTAAAAGCTCTGATATAAGGAATTTAAACTGCACCTCATTCTCTTTAAGTATTGGGTGATATATCTGATGTACCAAGCAAGTAGCTTCTCCCTCAACATGTGTAAACACAAGTGTAATTAAGAAATAAGGTCTGTGGCATCATTTATAGTCCCATTTTTGTATGTGAACCATTGAAGTACACTGCAGTTTCCATACAATTAATACCGTATTATATGCATTAATCAGAAATAAGTCTCACTGCCTTTGTTGTTATTTAACCCATTTATTTATTTATTTGTTTGTTTATTTATTATATTTTATCCCACCCTCTCTTACCCCAAAGGGGACTCAGGGCAACTTCCAAAGTGGCAACAGTTCAATGCCATACAAACAAACATATAAATGTAATAAGCATATACCTTAAAAACTGTAAAAGTTAAAAAATCATAACATCAATACATTAAAAATCAATTATTAAAATCACACAGCTCCAAAGTGATAGTCCAGGAGCCATTCCAATCGTGTTACACTTATTTAATATCCACTTATTGCACTGAATTCCTCTCTAAAGATCCGATGGTCAAGTTTTTAATTCCTTTCTAAAGGTTAGGAGGGAGGGAGCTGATCTGATTTCACTGGGAAGGGAATTCCAAAGCTGGGGGGCTACCACTGAGAAGGCCCTGCCTCTCGTCCCCGCCAACCGCACCTGCAAAAGAGTTGGGACCGAGAGCAGGGCCTCCCCAGAAGATCTTAATCTCTGAGGTGGTTCATAGAGGGAGATATGTTTGGACAGGTAAGCTGGGCCAGAACTATTTCCCTTTCAGCATCAGGATCTATAAAAAATAGCTTTCGGCATAAAAATAATAACAAACATATTTTAAAAACAGTAATAAATGTAAACAATTTTAAATAAAACCAGTAAAAACCAATTTCAGAATAATATTAATGGCGCTTACTTCCAAAATGTAATTCTTCATATGATTGCAATCAATGTATTAATAAATTCATCCAAACATTATTTTAACATAATGTTAGATTTCTTGATGTTTTACATGCACTTTTGTCTGAATTATCTAGAACCTTTTTCTTTCCACAATGAATAATTCAGGGAAACTGTATATTAGGCTAGATTACACTGTGTAACACGGTTTTTGTTCCTGGGTTATAAATGTTATTTCTTAACTGATTTTATCACAAAAATATGGAAAAGGTTTATTAAACTGCAAAATCTTTGCAACACATTTTGCTATAGTTTTTCAATGAATACCTCATAGTCTCAACTAATTCAACATAGGTTGTGGCAGGCACAAAAACAAGGTTTTTGGAGTATAACAACTACTTTCAAAATAACAACCCCACGATTAAACAGGAATAATAACTTCAAACAGGAACAGATTTTCTTTCAAATTTTGTTTCATAGTGTTATCTTATTTAACGTTTGTTTTTAGAAAATATAAAAACTCCAAATGTTAGTCATTTTTCTTAGATAGCTGTATTTTTAATACATTAATATATGAATAAGACATTAATATAACAATTTACTATACATTTACCTTATTATCAATTGGCATTTTCTACACACTATTTTCATACTTAGAAGATTTCATTAAAATAGATAATAATAAAGATTAGCACATTATACACACACACACACACACACACACACCCCGTGCACTTAATTTTGCCAGGGCAACAGATGAGCTTCAAGCAACTGCATTAACTTGAAGTGAGAAAATGAGTTGGAAGAGTAAATAAAAACAAGATTGAAGGTTTAAATCCTCTGCTAGGCTTTTTGAACTTATATGCTCATTAAATGTTTATTGGAGTGGTGGGATTACGAAGGATTTGGGAAGCTTCATCAATTGGTATATAGTTAATCACTAAGTAAAACACTACATTTGATAAAGTGTTTCTCACGATGCCACACTCAATCCATCTTAATGAAAACCACTTCAAACTGATTTAATTTGAAAGCACTTCACAGCCGAGAGTTTGTGTAGACCTTGTCCCTTTTCCTGGGGAATTTTCAGTCATCTAAGCAAAAGCACTTGGTACAGAGTCAACTTTAGCAACAGAATAAATACTGATTTCTCTGTACATATTTTTCCTTTGTGTGGAAACCATCTTGACAGTTCTTCAAATTATAAAGAATTATGAAGTTCATAAGAGACACAAGCCCATTGTATTCCGACGGGCTTTGAGTCTTTGGGCTGAGTTTATCCTGATAGCAGTTTAAGTATTTGAGTACTTTTCAGTTGGTATAGATAGCTTTTTATTAATTGTGCTTGTTTTTATTTTGGCTATCTCAAGTATCTTTTTAACAGAAAGGCAGGACAAAAGTGAAAGAATGTTAGGTAACAATATCAAAAGACATGTTTTTCATGAGTACTTGGGCGCTCCCAGTGGTGCAGTGGGTTAAGCCCTTGTGCTGGCAGGACTGAAGACCGAGAGGTCACAGGTTCAAATCTGGGGAGCGTGCGGATGAGCTCCCTCTATCAGCTCCAACTCCTCATGCGGGGACATGAGAGAAGCCTCCCACAAGAATGGTAAAACATCAAAACATCCAGGCGTCCCCTGGGCAGCGTCCTTGTAGATGGCCAAGTCTCTCACACCAGAAGCAGCTTACAGTTTCTCAAGTCACCCCTGACGACAAAAAAAATTTCCATATTCACTAGGAATACTTAGGGTACTCTGATTAAGAGTGAACTGCATTGTATTTATTTCAAGATCCATATGCCATGTATATCAATAAACTGGATGAGGTACAGCAATTACAATTGGTAAGATCCTTCTACTTTTATGAGTAATGAGTTAGTTTCCTTTCTTTTCCATCAATCTGTATTATCTGTCTGTGTCATTTCTGCCCTCCCCTTCCTCTAAGGGCTTTAGGATAGCATATATTATAATCTGTCTCCTGTATCTATTATATAAATGGGTTCACGTCATGTGATGTATACCTCAAACAAAGAAACCATACAATGCAGAAAAACAATACTTGCCAACAGAAATAGGCCTCAAGCAAGGTACGTTTGTAGCAAAGAAACTCCCCCAAACCTAAAAGGCCCCCAAAACAACGAGAAAAAATAAAACTACATTTACCAGCATCCTCCGGGGCAGCCAAAGACTCACCCAGCCTCTACATTCTGAACAACATGATTGGCTGCCAATAAGGGCGGATTTGCATAACTGCTGCACTGGCCAGCCAACATGAAAATTCCGATCCATAATAAACTGCCAAAACAGAATAAGGAAAAGGCCTGAGCCAATCCCCATAACAAACACCCAAATCACTTCCAACCGAAAATTTACACCCCAAAAAATCCCAGACCACGCCCAAAATTGACAGTAAGGCTTCATTAACTTGATTTCCCTAACTAGCCCTCACTTACTGGGAAGCTGTTTACGCTCTAAATTGACAGTAAGACTTCATTAACTTGATTCTCCCGACTAGGCCTCAGCTCATTGGACATTGTGTATGGCCTGAATTGACAGTAAGGCTTCATTAACTTGCTGTTCCTAACTAGGCCTCAGCTCATTGGACATTGTGTATGGCCTGAATTTACAGTAACCTCACCATTGTGTATGGCCACACAGAGCCCCGACCATGCATGATGGGACTTGAAGTACCACCATGGAAAATGGGTTTTGTAGTACTTCAAAACCCATCATTCCCCACAGACCACTGTGGCCCAGAACCAAGACCAATAAAGACCCAACTTGGCACACCATGCCCCCCATGACCCACACTCCATCCAACTGCAGTTTAGAGGAGGGCACACCGTGGATGATTGGACTTTCTCGCATCTCCTAAAAAGGGCACAGCAACGCGTGCCGGGTACAGCTAGTATGTTATAATATTCTTCCCTTCAAAATTACTCTGTGAAATAGTTTGGCTATGAGGAGAACCTGGCCTAGTACATTTCATTGTTGACTAGAGTCTGAATCTAATTCTTCCCAGTCCCGGTCTAGCTGCCCACCCACTATGCTGCAGTGGTTTTCATTTGTGAATAAAATAGATCTTCAATGTTGAATCAGATGTGAACATTAGTGAAGCTGTTTACATACATACTAATATAATATGCAAGTTCTGATGATTCATTATAAAATGGTTTTAGTGATGTTGAATCATTGCTGCTTAGTAGTTCATTTTGATTTGGCCAACTGTTTCTAAAGTTATCTTTGTTGCTAACTTTTCTGCATAGCCTTCCATTTTGTTAACCTGTGCTAAAAGTCAATAGTGTTATCCCATTGACCTCTGATTCCATATCACATTTTAATTAAAAGAAAACTAAGTGGAAAAATCATACATGGTTTTTAGAAATACTTCAGAAAGTACTACTGGATAGAAACCTTCGTGTTTTCAGGGTTTTCTTGGAAATGATTTGAAATTAAAAAATAAGCGCATTCCTTGCCAAGGACTGTTTCATGGACTGCTATGGTGTTGGTCAGATAGGGTCTGTGAGTGGGAAGCATTTGAACAGAGATTCTGAATGAATAGATTATAGCCTGTTATTGGTGCATTTTTAAATAGGCAAACCAATGTTCATTTTATATGAGATGGTTTTAACACATCTCTAGAGCTTGGTGTCTGATTAAATTTCAACTTATACGAGAATTCAGTGGATAGCCTTAGGCCATCTAATATCTTAAAACCTTTAGCTGTAATGTGGAAAAGTACTTTATGTGTATATATGTTGAAATTTTAGTTCAAAAATTGACTAATCAAGCAACAAGAACAGACAAACAAAAGGACATCACAGATAGCTGGATGAACTATTTCAACTGGGTGAAAAATGGAGGAGCCAATGTTCACATCATACAAAAAACACAAAGACTTTACAAGTGGCTGGATCTGCAAGATTAGTAGAAATATACTGTGGTTGAGGAGGGAGGGAGAGGGGGGAAACGAGGGAGGGAAAGAGGGGGGAGGGGGGAGAGAAAAATGTAATCTATACCAATGTAATGTACTATAATGTCTTTATTACTTGTTGAATTAAATACAAAAAAAATTGACCAAGAAAACTTGGGTCAACTTATCCATGGATCAGTGTACGTATTGTACCTTGCTCTCATAAAAAAATCATCTTGTTCTCTAAGAGTAGTGAAAGATGAGAATTTAGTCCATCCTGGGAGAACCAAAAAAATCATTAATTCCTCCCCCTTCTTTCTATGCTATGGTAGTAACTCTAGCCTTTTTGAATGCCTGAGAGAGAAAATGGCGGTAGCCATAGTAGGTGGCCCCCTCAGGTAAAACTATGATTTTCTCATCTCCCTGGATTGACCTTCATCTGCAAAATATATGGGTGTTAGCAGAAGTGATCCCAAAATGTTTATTCAACAAGTCATGTTATGGCTTTTCATGACCCTTTTTTTTTTTTGGATTGAAATTTAAATTGGGAAAATTCAATTAAATCCATCCTGTGTAGATTTGAAACTTTTTACTCTTTGAAATTTTCAGTTTTTAAAGGTTAGGTTAAACTGTCTGGATGTGCTTTTACCACCTTTGCAAAGCAACAAGAAAACAAAACTCTACCCTCTGGACTTTTCAATTGCTATTATTACCTTTAAACATTGAAACATATGTGTTTTAAATAAATTAAGAAACATTCTGATCGAGATGTCAGATACCAAACCCAATTATAGTTTAGTAAGGATGAACAAGATACAATTATTACTAGCTAAAACCCAAACTTCTTCTATTCAATGAAAATATAAGATGGAAAAATCTCTGGATGGAAAATTCCTTACTGGGGCACTGCAGTGCTTAGTTTCGTGTTATTGAAATAAACAAGTGACTAGCTTGAACAACTAAGGCCACACACATTGGTTGGAGAGGGGCAGCTAAAGTAGACCACCATAATCCAATCCATATGCACACCCTGCATATTTAAACTAAATTTGCAAACACAAAAATATTTAATTAGTTATGTAATATAAACTGTTTTTAAGACCTCAAATGCTGCATACAGTTGACAAAATTAATTAGAATAGAACTGGTTAACTCACTAGTAAAAAAGAACTACAATTCTTGTATGTTAAAACTATACAAGTAAACTATTTGCCAACAGCATTCATTTTCAAGGTTATAGTGCTCTCTGAATGAGAGGATCAAGCAACCTAAAACTTTTCATATTTGTCACACTTTTGGTAAATCTCTTTTTAAATGGAGGGTGTGGAGTAGAGAGACGTTTAAGGTTCCATAGAGAGGGCATGCACCTCCTGGACTTTTAGACCTTTTTAAATAAATCATGGAAATGGCCCATGTAAACAGTATTGCATTTAGTGATGCGTTAATAATCTGGGTGCTGATGCTAAATGTGTCACCTTTCTGTTCTAATTTAGCAAAGTAAAAATGATTTTGCAAACTAACCCTGAGGGATGTAGAACATATGGAGGCTTCTCAGTTCCCATAACATTTGTATCCATCACTTTAGAATTAGTTAGCTAAGCTCTCACCTAGTCATACTTGTTCTGATTGAGTTCAGTTCAGGTTCAGATTTAACTTGAGTCATCTTGGTTTCTTCAAGTCAGTAAAGATTCTGTTATTAATTTGGTATACATTACTCAACAAATTCATGCTATAAAATTTAAATATTGTGATTTGCATTGCCTGTCAAACTGAGCATATATATTGCTATGGGAGGGTTTTTGTGTGGGACAGGAGCAGCTTGAGAAACTGCAAGTCGCTTCTGGCATGAGAGAATTGGCCGTCTGAAAGGGCATTACTCGGGGGATGCCCGGATGTATGATGTTTCATGTGGGAGGCTTCTCTCATGTCCCAGCATGGGGAACTGGAGCTGACAGAGGGAGTTCAACCCGCTCTTCCCCAATTCGAACCGCTGACCTGTCAATCAGCAGTCCTGTCGGCAGAATGGTTTAACCCATTGTACCACCGGGGCTCCACTATGGGAGCAAATGAATATAAACCTCAGTGTATAGGTAGTCCTACTTCGCAGTGTTTCCGATGAAGGAAACCAGCATTAATAGTGGGTTTTTTAGGGGAACAAACTATTGGCATCAACTCCACAGTTCATCCAGTGTCACACATCCACATATTTTCAGCAGAACGAAAATACAACCAGGAAGTCAGCTGTTGGCACTGATTAGCAAAGATCCAAAATCAGACATCCTTCTCTCAAGTATTAAATTCTTCTATACTTTTCAAGTAATTCAGTTATTTTTTTAAACCATGTTAGTGTATACTGCTTTGGAAAAATATTTGTGAAAAATATTTTAAAGTATTAAATTTATTTATTTATTTATTTATTAAACAGGACTCTCAGCTTGTTCAAAAGGGCTGTGTACCTAGTAATAATCAATTCATAAAATCAGTTTTGAAATGTTCATCTTTGATAGTAAGAAACACTAAGTTTAGACATTATGAAATGTAATTTTCTCAACCATATTCCATTTTGTTGGGAAAACAGCATCCGCGTGATATGTCAGAACAGTTAACTTAACCCCTGTCCCTAGCAAAGGGGATCAAATTGAAGATTGTAGAGACCGAATTGTACAACCCGTTGTTGACCAGAAATTAACTGTTTTCCAACATAGAAGTCATACAGTTTTGTTCTTTGCATACTGAAAATATTACATTTTTAAAACCTAAAACTTTAGTATCCTCTAACCACAAACAATCATGGAATAGGATATAAATGTTATTTTATTATTCTGGTGAGATATAATCAATCACTCTAATCAAACCTGTTGGCCTGATGACTAAACACTTTGCCATTGCCCTTTATTCTTTGATCTCCTTAAATCTGATAAGAAAAAATATTAGCTGCAAATATAAGATAGGAATTCATACTGGATTTAAGAATAATTTATTATTCCTACTTAGATTTGCCAGAAGCAATTAACTTGTCAGAATTAAGGGATATTTGCCTATATTTCCGTATATCAGGCTTACTGGCATATTCTGACATACCTGTAGTAAAGTAGGATCCTTTCTGAAGCAAGTCTGTTGGAAATGTTCACTATGGAGAAAATACTGACAAACGCTTAACAGCTTAACCATCATGACATTTTTTTAAAATAATAGCATATGCTAAAATATTGACAAGCATTTCCATCCCCAGACCCCAATCTCAACTCAACAACTAAAATAGGATTTTCTAATCCTAAATTCAGCTGTGGGGGGTGTTTGGATTTTGTAAGCTACTTCAGGTGCTTTAAGAAAATCTATTCTCTGAATTAAATAACAGTGTCACTTCCAAATAACACTTTTTACAGATAATGCCCTTTCTGTAATCTTGTTACCTCACTTCCCCTCAACAAGGATGATCTGAAGGAACAAAGCTCCTATTATCTTAATACTTTAAGGAAACTTCACGGATGGGCTTCAGTGATTTAAAGACAAACCCATCCAGGACCAATTATCCTTTTCACTTATGGCCATTCCTAGGTTGTTTTAAAAAAAATCACTGGTTCATCCCAAATAACTGTTTTATTTTGTAACAGTCTTACTATTTTTTATAATGTGTTTTAGAGGCACCAATTTCGGTCTCAGAATTTTTTAGATTACATTTTTTCAAAAATCAAATATGAGGCTATTAATTTAGACGACAATTCTTGTCATTAGGCATCAGGATCTCTTATCTGTACTATTTGCTACACATTGTATACATACTTTAAATGAAACCATTATCATGCTGAATTTTTCAGGTCTGTTCTTTACTTGCCTGTGGTTGGTTCTCCCAGGGTATTTTGCAGGTCAAAACTGCAAAACATTGAAGCATACTTGTTGCCAAACTGTTGGATGTAATTCTCCATTGTGTAATGTGCAGCAACTTCGAATTCAATCAACTGCATCCAGAACTCACAAAGTTTTAACTACCTATATTTTGAATGCAACTGGCATTTTCATCCACAAATGGTGGTTAAAAGTAAATTCCCCTGTTTACATACACTAAAGTGTGGGGACCTGCCTTATTTTCTAGTATTTGGCCTCAATTCCTAGCTTCAAACTGTACATATTTTGGAAAGTTCATTCACATGGAAACTTATATTTAACAGTTTCATGGGGTTGTTTCTTTGGGACGAATGGAGTTTCTCAAGAGCCTTTTTTTCTCTGCTCCCAGTGAAAAGAGGAGAGCAAAGCCATCCGCTTACCACAAAGCAGTCCCACCACAAAGGAAAGATTAAGGGTTTAGGGAGAGGTCAATGTGGGTTTTTCTCTAACTAAACACTTTCCTAAAGTTTCCTTGTGGAAAAAATAATGAAGTCATCTAAGAGTTTTTAAAGAATTTTTATTTCTTTTTCACCGTCTGCATTCGCTTGTCTTCTCAGCATGGATGTTTAATCTTTCTAGGCTTTGTGAATTGGCCCAAATGAATAAGTGGTGAGCTGTCTCTCTAGGAGCTAGCGGCTTATTCTAAGGCCCTAATCACTGAGTAAACACATCTTTGCCCTCTCTCTCTTACAACTGCTATATAATAGTGGAGATTCTAGCACAGTAACCTGGATATTGCAGGGATCCACGCTTTGAAATGCAGAATGGCTGATCCTCCAAAACAGACAGTGCCTGATCTTCTCCAGCCTCTTTCTTCTTTTTTAAATTAAATATCACCGCAGAGATGCTGTTTTATTGCCTGATATTGTGCATTAGTGCCCTGGATTTTCAAGTTTAGTTTCAGTCAACATTGTTGGCTGCACTTATATGGAACTGTGCATGTTAGGCTTATTGGTGGCCTTTCCTGGCACATGTGTACTGGGTTTTGAATCACTTTTTAAATTAAAGCAGGCAAACATTAATGTAAATGTCTAATCCCTTTTCCAAAGTCTACTGTTCAAATGTTCTAGCCTTTCGAAAACAGATTTTAGAACTTTCCCAAA
Organism: Anolis apletophallus; assembly: GCA_030556195.1. Taxonomy (NCBI): domain Eukaryota; kingdom Metazoa; phylum Chordata; class Lepidosauria; order Squamata; family Anolidae; genus Anolis; species Anolis apletophallus. Next base: position 88,430,027 of record JARBWK010000005.1, on the reverse strand, counting down.
CCCCATTCCCTGATACTTATTAAACTAAATGAATTGTTACAAGATAATTCCCTATGTATGTAGCATATTTATTTTCAGTTGGATTTTTTAGTTAAACACATTGGCTAGAATTTTAAAAGATTTGTGTGTCAGTATGGCTGGTTCTATTCTTTTTTTAAAAAATCAAATAATCGATCACATTATACATGACAAACTGTTTTTGAAACTCACCTCAGTTGATGTTCCAGAAACAAAGATCTAAGCCCACAAGCTGAGCTAATTACACCTTGGCTACTTCCTTTGGAGTCAGGTTTGAATGAATCATGAAAAAAATAGTTTCATGATAAACATTTTGTACAACAGTTTTGTTAACTGACTTCTGTCTTAATATCTTGCTGTAGTATGTAGCTGTAATTATATGTCTTCCAGTCATATCTGACTTATGGCAATCCTTTCGCAGGATTTTCTTAGCAATTTTTTGTTTAGAGAGGTTTTGCCTTCCTCTGAGGCCGAGAAACTCGGCCAAGAGCATGAAGTGGTTTTCCATAGCTAAGCAGTCCCAGTCAAATGCTCAAACCACTACTCCACATTGGTCCCTGGTAGTAGATGACAACACATTATTTATTTATTTATTTATTTATTTCAAACATTTATATCCCATCCTTCTCACCTTTGAGGAGGGGACTCAAGGCGGCTCACAACCGGCAACCATTAGATGCTAACAACAATAGTAATAAAATCACACGTAAACATTAGTGAAAACATCAAAATTAAAATATCTGTTTAAAATAAGACAAAGCCAAATCCAGAGACATAATCTGAGGTCTGTCCATTGTCAATCACATAATTCATTTCCAGTTATTATCGCTGCATCTGCTGCTTGAATGTTTGGTCCCACAACCATGATTTAAGTTTCTTCCTAAAGGATAGGAGAGAGAGGACCAACCTGATTTCATCAGGGAGTGAATTCCACAGATGGGGGGCCACCACTGAGAAGGCCCTTTTGTTCATTTACACGTTTAGTGGAAGTTTCTACATGAGATATCGAGATAACATTTTCTGCAAATGAAATCAGATTCTAGAGCACTACAGCAATTTTCATAAAATTATCACAAATTTAAATGATTCATTTCATTTTAGTAAAGAACATTATAGTGAAAACGATACACTGCTATGTATTGAACAGACTTAATATAGTTCACAGCCTACTTGTTTAAGTAGCCTGGGAAACAGGTGAATGATCTGAGATCAAAGGGAACAAAAATGTTTCCATATAGCTACAATGTTGACGTGAATATGACTAAGCAAATAGGACCAAATCTTAATATTAGGGGTGACATTATAGTGCTCTGGTACACTCGCCTATGGATATGAAAAAACCTGAATGTACATATCCCAGATTATTAAATGGCAGTACCATGAATGTGCAGCTTCATATGGAGCATGACTACCTGCAGTCACTGGAAATCCCATGAATCCAGAGCGCCTACTGTACTTGCAATTTGTAGAATACAGAGTTACTCCAGATCCAGAAACAGGGAAGTTGTGAATTTTGTAAAATGTCAGACTGCTACTGAAAACAACACTTTCTTTTTTCTTGCTCCCTAACGTGTATCAACATTTTTTCCTCTTTAGTTTTTAATTAAAATTTGCCATTTATTGTAATAATGGTTGGATGTAGACATAATTTATTTTTATATAATCCTAAGAAAATCTAATGATAGCAGTACATTCTAGTCTTTTTATTATAGTAATGGATTTTGTTCCCTCCTCTGTCTGACTGGACTTCCCTTACCTGTGCTACATGAGCACCCCAACCCCCTCCCTTTTAAATCCATTAATTTTGATATACTCTTGTCTTGATGTTCTGAAAATGATGCACTTCTTTTAAGGTTTTAAAGTTTTAAGGTTTTAAAGTATTGAAGTTTTGAGTTTTTAAAGTTTTAAAGTTTTAAATCTCTTGACCCTTAGACCTGATGTGTTTGTGCGGGACTGTGTCCTTCTTCTCATGAGCTGGCCATTGACCGTAATAAAGTGAATTTGAACTTGAACTTGATGATAGCAGTACTTCTTTCTCTGTAAAACAATTATTTTTGAAGAATAATTTGTGAAGAATGTTTTGGTCATTTTCTTTTTACAAAAGCAGGAAGCAACATTAAAAAGAAGCAACACTAAATAAAAGATCTGTTTCTAAGGTAGCAGCATACCCTATATACTTTAAATCTCTCCACTTGAATAATTAAGAAATTACAAAAATGTTTGGTTAGAGTTGAAATGTGAATTGTGTTTCAGTTTTAACCCATGTTAGGTATATATATAGCAATTGAATCTGAGCAATATGTTTATACTTTCCCCTTATTTTTCAGAGAAAGCTTCTTGCTGTCTACCTCCACCATGATGAAAGTGTGCTGACCAATGTGTTCTGTTCTCAAATGCTTTGTGCCGAATCTATTGTTTCCTACCTTAGTCAGAACTTTATAACCTGGGCATGGGATATGACGAAAGAAGCAAATAGAGCAAGGTAGGTGGTTTTAAGATGGGTATTAGAGGGACTTAAGAGTCTGAAATGTTTAGCATGTACTAAAGGGCGTTGTGATCTCTTCCAACTCGATTATTCTGTATTTGTAATCTCTGTTCTGTTATTCAGTGTCTATTTAAAGGAGAAATGGACTATCGTATGGCATCGAGAGAAGAACACTGTGGTAGCTCATAGTCCTCCAGGGGCTATAATAATGTCATGCCTACCCACCCCTAACATAAATAGTTCACGTAATATTTTTCATTTGCTATATGTTGATCAGTAAACAGACTAGTGTTATAAGAAAACATTCTTAATTTAGCAAAATGCCATTATGTCCCATGTCCTCTTTGCCCAGCTACCATTTTTTACTTTCTCTCTAAAGACAACTAAGAAAGAGGTTTAAGCAAAAGAGGTGGTGTGTGTGTTTATGCATTGCAGCTACTTTGAAGTAGCTTTTAGGTGAAGACTGGAAAATATATCACCACTCAAGTGGAACTTCAGTGGCTGATATATATGTGGAGTGTTTCTGTCCATGATGTCAGGAGTTTCAGTGGTACCATTTTTGCTACATAAGGACTGTTTTTGACTTTCCCCTCCTTCCGAAGGAGATTAGGCTAGTCATGGTATCCTCTATAGGTAGAAAAAGACCTTTTTCTTCAACTTTTGACAAAAGTATTTCTAGTTCCTTTCTCAGTGCTGTACTCTTTTTTAAAGATGTGTTTCAAACCTCCTTTTACTTCAACCTTAGTCCATTTATTAGTCCCAGCTAGAGTGGACTCATAGAGGCCCCATTCACATAGATGTATGAAATCCACTTTGAACTGGATTGTATGGCAATGTGGACTCAGATAACCCAGTTCAAAGCAGATATTGTGAATTATGTGCCTTGATATTCTGGGTTATATGGTTGTATGGAAGGACCCCGAGCAATAGGACTCAAATACATGATGGTTTACCATTTTATCATTGATTCAGTACATTGGTTCTAGTTGGCTCTGTAATGTTTTAGTATTATAATTTGTTTAATTGTGTTTTACAGTGGTAACATTTAATATCATTTTGTCTTTTTAATTTTGGTGTGAGTCTCAATCCTGGAAAAAAAAATCAAGGATTTTTAAAAGGAGGTATGGGATTCCTGGGGAAATGGGAGTGGGTGTAGCAGTCTACTAAAGGACTGGGGCAGGGGGTAGGGAACCTATGGCCCGGGAGCCAGATGTGGCTCCTTTCATGATTGCAGCTGGCTCTCCAGAGCAACCCGGGCCTCGATTTCCCAGCATGCAGCGGGGAGGAGTAACGCAAATGAGCCGCGACTGCCGCTTCTGTGCCGCCATTGCCGCCTCTTCTTCATCCCCCGCTGCTCTTGGGGCCCTGCGCCCTTTTCGCCGGGGATGGCGGGGCCCGGTGGCGGTGCCTCGTCCTCGTCTTCCTCTTCATCCTCCGCCACGAGCCTCGGGGGAGGCGGCGGAGGTGGGCCTGGCACTGTGGACCCAGCCTCGCTGCCCCCGGGGGATGCCCAGCTCATCGCTCTCATCGTTGAGTAGCTCAAGATCCTATTTGACGACTTCCGACATTGACACCAAGGTCCGCCTTGGCCCTGCGCCCTCCTCTTCTTTCCTTCCTTCATTTCTCTTCCTTTCTTTTTCCCTCTCTTTTTCTTTCATTCTTTTTCCTCCCTCTCTCCCTACCTTCTTTCCTATCTCCCTCTTTGTTCCTTCCTTCCTCTTCCTTCCTTTCATTCTCCCCTTCATACTTTCCTTCTCCTTCTCTCCTTCCGTTTCCCTCCCTCTCTCCCCTTCCTTCTTTCCTCCATTCTCCCTCTTCCTTTTTTCCTCTTCCGTCCTTTCTCCCCTTCACCCTTTCCTTTACCTTCTCTCCTTTCTTTTCCCTCCCTCTCTCCCTTTCATTCTTTCCTCCATTCTCCCTCCCCCCTCCCCCTCCCCTTCCTTCCTTCCTTCCCTTCTAGTCTTTCCCCCCAAGTCTTCCTTTCCTTCTCCTTCCTTTCTTTTGACTTCCCCCTCTCTCTTCTTCTTTCTTTTCTTCTTTTCCCTTCATTATTTTACTTTTTCCTCACTCCCTTTCCTTTCTTTTCCCCACCCTTTCCTTTCCTCCCTTCCCATTTCCTTCTTTCTTTTCCCCTCCTTGTCTCTCCCCTGCTTTTCTTTTCTTCCCTTTCCATAGCTCGTTCTTCTTTTCTTTCTTCCTCTCCCCCTCCCTCCTTTATTTCCTCTTTCTTTCTTTCCCCCTTCCTTCTGTTTTCTCTTCCTTCCCAGAGTCCTGAGCACGCCTTTTGCAGAGCCAGGTCTGAAGTGTCCCGTCATTCTGCCAGGGGAATCATTTTCTCATAGTATGTATGTATGTACTCACATTTAGTTGAATTCAGTCTTAAATTATATATTATATGGCTCTCACTGAAATAAATTTCCAAATATTTTGCTTTCATGGCTCTCTGAGTCAAAAAGATTCCTGACCCCTGGAGTGGGGTATTAGAAATGAAATTATGGAATGGGTGAAATGGCATCATTTTGTTTAGAAGGGCATATTCCAGGTGTGTGCAAGCCACTATTGAGTTCTACGTTCTAAGGAAATACACATAGATTTCCTTATGTGGATTTGTTTTGTAACATAAGAGTGAAGCCTAAGCTCTATAGTCACTTTTTCACCATCTACCCCTTTGTTATTGGTGGCTTATAATGCACCATATGAAGTTTAGCTTCATGTGCCTTTGTACAGAGCTCCTGTGGGCTCATTTTGTGATACGAAAAGCATTTTGCAATATACAGACTTGCTGCGCTGGATTTAACCTGATTTATTGCACTGCTAGCAAAGAAATAATATTTTACAGCTTTGTCATGAGTAAGATAGAACTTTTAACACTCTCTTTAGGTGATACGATTGTTTTGCTTTATATTGGAAATAGCAATGATCCTTCCTTCCGTCCATATTATGCTATTACTTGTCATGCTCTTTATAAACACTGTTGGATTCAACTTTTCAGTGTGATTTTGTACTTTTTAACTCTTAAATGAATTATGACTAATTTTTATTATGGATCTTAAAATGATAGTAAAACCTGCTTTTCATTTAATTACAGGTGTTGATTTCATGATGCTGTTGATATACCTATTGTTTAATGCAAACTGAGCAGTTCAGAAAAAAAATCTGTCTTTCTGTTAGATTACAGTTCACTGGCCTATGCATTTTCTCCCATTGTCCTTGTGTCATGTTTCTAGTTCAGAGTGAATTATGCAACTGTCCTACTTAGCAAACCACAATGGACAGAATACATAATTTGTATTTATCTGGCATTGTTAACCTTCACTTTTATTTCTTTTAATTATTATTGAAAGAGGGATGAAAAGTGATTTCAAAAATACGAATGAAGCACCCGTGCTTTTTTAATAAGGCAAAACATGTGGACAAGAGGTTGGGCTAAATCTTCTACTGCTGCCATTCACTTAGAAGAAGGAGTCCCCTCCTTTCCTTTTATCCAACAACTGGCCGTGGAAGGAAACACTATTTCTAAACCATCTGCAGTGGCTAGGTTCAGGCGACTACCTGCTGTTATATTGTTCTAGTCTCTGTTTAATTCTCTAGTTTCTTTTATTTTGCATTGACAAAAAAATGTGTAGTTTCTTTTGAAAAACGGTGTTTGAGGGAGTTTTTTTTTATGACAGACAATCAACAGACATGTCCTTGCTTTGTTGTGTTTTACTAAAGAAGTCTATTAAGTAGCACAACTTTGATACACTAGTTATAAGAGTTTGCAGGTTACAGAGACACCTGTGGTGACCAAAGCGACAGAAGCTGCTTATTAGAAAGAATCTGTACAGCTGTGTCCTATTAACTCCTTGTGACACTTTTATAAACACTACATAAAGGGCTTGTTTAAGGCTTTATAGCCATCCGGGTAGCAAGTTTGAAAATTTCCTTGCTACCCGATAGTTTGTCACAAACCGATAGCAAAACAGACAAGCTTAAGCATCTTATTGTATTATTGTATCCTCAATGAATCTAGAACCTGGTTGTGAAATAATGTAATTTTTAAAATTCACAACCAGGTTCTAGATTAATTGAGGATACAATAATACAATAAGATGCTTAAGCTTGTCTGTTTTGCTATCGGTTTGTGACAAACTATCGGGTAGCAAGGAAATTTTCAAACTGAGAATAGCTACATAAACAAAATACTACTAATTCTTAATTTATACATAGCAGCATACATTATTTGATTTTGGAGCTCTTATGTGGTGTGGTGCTAAGGGGGAATTGTTAGTTGCAGATCATGGTGCTTTCCCATGGTAAAAGAGAAACATACAAACCTGATACAGGATCTCAAGGTGACATCCAGATAAATTCAGTTAAAGCAATGCAGAACCATTTAAAAGGGGAATTGCCAATATTTAACTATTAAAACACCAATAAGACTGTATCCAGGAATTAGTGAGTAACAACAGTCATGTCAAATTGCATACCCTGAGACTGATATTTCAAATGTTACTTCTCTAGTTTGCTGAATACTAATTTGCATGTACAAGGAGGGGAGGGTGGGAGTGGGATAAAACAATAAAACAACAATAAAAAAGGGAAAACATTGCATACCCTCTCTATGTGAATAGGCATATCTGTATCTTATATTTTATAACTCATATTTTAAAAGTATTTACTGCTTATGTATTTTATGAGGCCTGATCACCCATCTTCCCTGTGGGGTCTATTTTATTCGTGTTTTTAATTTACTATTTACTTGTTATTATTTCTAGTGTTGTGTTTTTATGATTAAGTATGTGGCGTTGAATGTTTGCCTTTTGCTCTGGAAACCGCCCTGATTCCCTTCGGGGAGAGAGGACGGATTAGAAAAAAAGTGTTGTTGTTGTTGTTATTATTATTATTTCATTTGTGGACTCCTTTTCTCTATATCACCCCTCTCTTCAACTTTTTGTCATAATCACTAATATTTGTACAAGAAGTGGCATCAGACCCAAACTTCCTCTTAAGGCCAAACAGGGCATAGGGTTACAGCCTGTGCTTGATGGGGTTACACTCCCCCTGAAGGTGCAGGTTCGCAGTCTGGGAGTGATCCTGGATTCATCGCTGAGCCTGGAACCTCAGGTCTCAGCGGTGGCCAGGAGAGCTTTTGCACAGTTAAAACTTATGTGCCAGCTGCGCCCGTACCTTGGGAAGCCTGACTTGGCCACGGTGGTCCATGCTTTGGTTACATCCCAAATAGACTACTGCAACACCCTCTACGTGGGGTTGCCTCTGAAGACTGCTCGGAAGCTGCAATTAGTCCAATGCTCGGCAGCCAGGTTACTAACGGGAGCGGGGTACAGGGAGCGCACAACTCCCTTGTTACATCAGCTCCACTGGCTGCTGATTAGCTTCCGATCACAATTCAAAGTTCTGGTTTTAACCTATAAATCCCTATACGGTTCTGGTCCAGTTCTCCCCTACGAACCATCAAGGACGCTAAGATCTTCCAGAGAGGCCCTGCTCTCGGTCCCGCCACCTTCGCAAGCGTGTCTGGTGGGGACAAGAGTCAGGGCCTTCAATGTGGTGGCCCCTTGACTATGGAACTCTCTCCCGAGCGAGATCAGATCTGCCCCCTCCATCCTATCCTTCAGGAGGCTAGTAAAATTCTGGCTTTGGGAGGAAGCATTTCCAGAATAAAGACCGAGATTGAGTTAATGACCACATATTGGTTTGAGTTGAAGTTGATTTTATCTGGTGAATTGGTTTTAAGTGAATTTTAATGTTTTATCCATGCATTTTATTCATGTATTTTAACGAGTATGTTTTGCATTGAATTTTGCTGTAAGGCCGGTCTGAGTCCCTCTTTGCGGTGAGAAGATCGGGATGTAAAAGTTTTAAATAAATAAATAATACATTATTGTAATGGAGGTGGATGAAGTGGATTGAAAGAAGAAATGTGTCTCTCATTTATAATGGGTTCTTTATGCCCCATTATATTAGAAAGACATATTATGATGATGAACAGCAAAACAAAGCCTACTTAATTAAATCTTTTGAGTGTTGCATTTTCTGTATTCAGAGTACAGGACCAACCAAAAAAATACCATCAAGTTAAGTAAAATACATGCTAAATAATGGCAGCTATTTAAAAACTCTTACAGATCTTCATACACTTTCAGTTTTAACCAGCAATTTAAGATCAATCCCATCAATCAGGCATTTAAAACTGTGTTTAACTCTTGAACCCTAAGCCTTAGGGTACAATATTCTAAGCCTTCTCTTCTTTGACAGGTGCTTGTTAGTCCTAATGTTCAAGTGATTTGTGAAGTAAAGTGGAATTGTGAAACAAATTGGGCAAACATATTTCTTAATTACTTTCCATGACCAGATCGCCAGTTTCACATGTTACTTACTCTTTGTTCTAGCCACCTGATATATCACTGGATGAAGACCAGTTGATTCAGTTTGTTGGCCTCTGTATGTTCTGCATGAACATTGATATGTTTTGGGCTGGCATGTGTGCTTTTGAATGTTGTTAATATAACAGAGAAAGCAGGGGACAGCTAAAGTTAAATCTATGATATGTTAAAGTAGTTTATAAGCCAGTGTAAAGATACAGAAAATAAAGAAAATTGTTTGAGCCTCACCTACTCACCTCCTGGTTGTTTCTCATAGAATGGGAATGTTCAGAAGAGGGATTTTGTAGAATACTTGAGTGGATCTGTTCCTCTCTAGGTTGTAGTCCTTTTTAAACCTTCTCTTAGACATTTTTCAGAAAAATAATTTCCGTTATTTTTAACCCCTATTCTAGCTTATTTTCAATTGAAAATACAGAAGTTGCCCAGGTCATGAGTCTAATTAATGTTTTAAAAATATAGATTCACAAATGCCAGTCAAGTTTGTCAGTCTGACTTGTTTTGTAGAAGAGGCAATGAGGAGAAGGTGAGGAGGGAACCCTCCTGTTTTTTGATTACATCCCACTTACTCATTTTCTCCTTTTCTCCTTTGCTTTTGATTTTAGTGTTGGTCTTCACAGAATGTCAAGATCAATTTGCAGCATGGTTAAACTCAAGGTTTGCATTCTGCCAGCATCAATTGTCCTTACAAACAATGCTGTGTGTTCTTGTAACTTCAGAAGCTTTTAGAAGGATCATGGCAAAGGCAGCATCTAATGACTTTATTAGTATAGGATTTCAAAACAGGCTCAGTAATTGTTCACTTCTCTTTGTCATCTAGTCATAATTAGTGCATAACATTGTTCAGGGTTGCAGTTGTGAATGGTTTCCTAATAGCAATGAAACGAAGAGAAAAAAAGGAAAGGGATGAAAAGGTGATTGTCTCTTCAGATAGCTTGTATTGAAATAATGGATGAATTGTTTGGAATGCTCAATGTATCCACTAAACAAGTAAAAGACTTATTTAAATGTACACACTTGGAGATGATAGCTTGCTACAGGTTTTGAGTTATGAATTAAAAGCACATAAAGTGTTGGAAGCCTGGGACACTAAAGTTAATGATGAGTAATTTGAAGGTCTCTCCTTCATGGGGTCATCACAGATTGTGGTCAACTTGACAGTAGTTAACTACAAACACCTCCACCTTTCCACAGTGATGTCTGTCCCAAGGTCCAATATTGTAGGCTTTTTATAGTTAAATTGTGACAATTTGGATTCAGCTTTCAGGTAAATGAAAGACATGACCTAAAACTAAGTATATTCTAAAGGCATATTGATTTTTTTAAAGGCAAATTAGTTTTTTTAAAAAAATTCTAGAGAGCTTTTCTTTCATTCTGTGTTTTATAATTATCATGGAAGGGCTATTCTGTAATAGGTGGCCTATGTCTAGGAACATAGGATATTCCACAAAGAAATGTATTTTATTAATTATTTCATCAGTTCCAACTATCAGTGAATCCCTTTTTAGGGCCAGGCCCTCATATAATAGCATAAACAAAATAAATGGCACAGTGATACTTTAGACAAATTATGTAAGTGTACAATTAAGAGATGGGTGAGAAAACTCTTTTAGATCACACATATAGTTATTTTGCTAAGGGCATGTAAGAATAAAAGGATTTGTTTTTAAGATTATTTTAAAAGCTTGTGTGGAAAGTGCCAACTGAATGTCAACCCAGAGAAGAATTCGGTAAATGTAGAGTTGCTCCTGAGAAGTCTTCATGTCTCATGCCTGTGAAGTTAGCAATTTTACCAGTGGGCACACAAGCAAGTCTTCCAACACAGATGTTGAATTACAGGCCTGGTAAAATAGATTAAGGTAAACTACTTAAATCTCAGAGTGTTGATGGCTTTACAGTTTAAGAACACTTAGGTTGGCACTGGGAATGCCCTAATCCCCAGTGCAACTGGTTCAAAAGTAATATTAATGTTCGGACTCTATTAATGTTTTCAACCCATCTTCAGAATAGGATGTAAATTGCACGAATCTAATTTTAAGATTATTAGCTCATGAGTAACCAAGGCCAAATCTGATTCCTCCAAAAAAGAGTTGCTACTGGCATACAAGCCTAGGGCACCTATAGTCACTGCTGCCACCTGTACTTCTAATCAATCAAATGCCAGCTAGTTATATGAAGGCCTTCCCTCCAGAGCCCTGGCTCCATTTTTGAACTATAAAGAAGACAGGAATTCTCCCAAGGACTTCATTTCAGTTTCTCACCCCATGGAAGGAGGCATATACTTCCTTTGTTCCCATCTAGACACCATAGCCATTGAAAAAAAGAAACCAAAAGATATATTCCCTTCTCCAAATCAGTTCTGTTTGCAAAAGAGAATAGAAGTTAATATTTCCCTTCTGTCCACACTTAGAAAGGGAGTCATGGACTTGAAAGTACATAGTATATTGAGCTCTGCCTAGCATAGATCTTTTTTGTCCTTCAAACACTCTTCCATGAGTTAGAAAACCTTAATCTCATCACTCATTAGAAATAATGGGTTGACATTGCCTACATCTCTAGTAATCTAATGGTCCCAAAAGAATTCCTAGTTCAATCAATTAAATGGACAGAGCTCTCTTTGATAACTATATAGACAAGTAACCTGTTCCTCAGTTCGTACCTTCAACAATCTCACAGTTCCAGAACGAGCTGATGCTATGCTACTTTGAGAAGATACCAAAAGCTAAATGATCTGTTTCAGGATTTACCAGATTGTGAACAAGAAGCTATGCTTCCTTCGTATGCAGCTATAACATTTTCTCTACCTCTTACCCAATGTCCACTGGAATACATACATCATTAAATCAGTCGACTGCTACCTAGGGAGGAGATGCCCTGGGACTGATGTGAAATTATAAAGTGTGGAAATTCTCTTTTAGAACTGTGCACTATGACTTTGTTGATAGCAGTGCAGCATGCATGCCTTCAATATCAAGTCCTTCAGTTGTTCAGATCTGTAGAGCAGAAGGTACAAAAGAATGGGATCCTGTGGTGCTTTTTGTGGAAAAGCTTTGATGCAGAAGAGTGGCTGAATGATGCTGACCTTTGAGGAAAAAGAATGAAGGCAATTGGGCACAATTCCATTTACCATTGTAAAAGCTCACAGGTGCATCAGCAATATCTCAAGGGTTTTAGTATCAAAATTGCTCATATAATATAGCATAGTTGGTGAGGTTTTTTTTAAAATTACAAGATCTTAATAGTTTCTTTAACCATGAACAATGCAGAAGTAACCATGTTCACTATTAAACAAAAACAAAATCCAGAATGCACACTTTTATTAGGGCAACAAAAGATAATCACACTAGGTTTGCAGCTTGCTCAGTGACATCTTCATCAGGCAGAAATAATAGAACAAAACCATGGAACAGGAACTAAAGTAATTATGTTGAAGTTATGAGTTTTCAATTCTGAGTCTTGTAGTTTTAGTTGTTACAGTGATAATTTGTTCATGCAGGCAAAAACCTCAGTCCCCATTTTTCAACCATATTTTTCCTGAAAATAGGAGGTTGGAGATCATCTGGGACAAAAGCTGTTTTAAAAAGCTATAATATTCCATATCTCCATTGCAACACTCTTCCCTTTAGATCTGTTCTGACTTTCTCCATTGAAGTGAAAGGCTGCAATTTTGACAGAGTGATCTTCCCAGGAAAATTCAGTGTTGCAAGATCTGGAGAGAGTTTTAGGTGTAGCAAATAAACATGCCAAAATAAGCCAATTTAGATTACTTTCACTTGTTCTTGAAAATCAAATCTTCATGTATGATCTCAGCTTCTCTTTAGCTTTTCCTGCTTATGGCTGAGGTAGAGAACTTCAAATCCAAAAATATGCAGGTTGAACAAACTTAAAATCCAGAGTTCACATTGATGACCCCTTTATTAAACTAACCAGAAGACACAAGACAAAATGTTGCCCTGACTTTCAAAGCTTACTGGCATCTTCTTCAGGCAAAGATGGTAGAGAAAACAATGCATGGAAAACAAATGTGATATTGTTAAAGTCATAAAACTGAATCAGGAGTGGCAAGAAACACTTTATTTATAGAAGGACAACATAACAGTACTGCACTTTTACTGCAGCCTTCTCCATTTTTTTGGGCCTTTGAATGTGCTAGACTGCAACCCCACAACCTCCAGTTACTATGCCCATGGTACCAATGATTATTGGAACTGAACACAGTCAGAATCTAACCTGTCTTGGAAAAACTACTAGATCATCTCAGACTGGCTCTTGTCCCTCATTCCACTAAAGGAGATCCTAGTGCAGGTTGAGCATCTCTTATCCAGAATTACAAAATTCTCCAAAGTCATCTTGATGGGTGGCTGAGATAGTGACACATTTGCTTTCTGATGGTTCAGTGTATACAGATATGGTTTAATTCAATGTTGTTTAAAATATTGTATAAAATTAATTTTGGCATTATGTATAATAAGATATATATAAAACATACATAATTTTCATGTTTAGATTGGGTGCTTTCATTGTGTATGTATATGCAAATACAGATATTCCATTTTTTTAATTAAAAAAATACAAAATACTTTTGGTCCCAAGCATTTTTGATAAAGGAGACTCAGCCTAGTTTAAAATATGGCATTGAAATTGAATTTGAATGTTAAAAGGGGCAGTAACTTTTCAACTTTCTGCCAGCTTCTTTCCAATATCCAACCAAGCAAACAGTTGGGAAGAATGCAATGTTCTAGTCAGTACACTTGGTGCAGATTCCCACCCCAGCAAATACTTCTCTGAAGTCAGTAGAACATAAAAATATATATTTGTAACTCAAAATTATGTGACACCCCCTTTTGTTCCCTCAAACCAATTACCGTATGTAAGATTCACTGCATTTGCTGCTCTCATCTATTTAGTTTTATAGAACAACTCAGTAAATGGAATAGAATTCACATACTCTTCAGTGCTCTTCCTGAGACAAATTTATGCGTTAATTCCATCAGTTGTTGCAACTCTAAGCTCCTTTCCTGCATCATTTAGTAGGGTATCACATTTAAGTGGATTTGGATTATGCTTAAATTCCTATTTTGTGCTTAAATTCCACTGCTGCATGTTAATATTAATACATTCTATATTTGTTATACTGATGCAGTGGGTAGTGACTTTAAGCATGGATCCTCACTGATACATTGCCATCACATGAATAACCTACTAGGAGAAAGATTTTTCATTACTACTGTGCATTAAAGTAGCATATATAAAAGCCCATGGTTACTTTCAGATGTATGGGCCCAATATGTGTCTTGGTAACCTTGTATAACATAGATCTATTTCTACCAGATGTTTTGGGCCACAGTTTCCATCCCAGCTAGGGCTGATGGCAATTGTAGTCCAGCATATCTAGAGCTCCCCAACTTCCTGTTCCTCTAGCACAGTGGTTCTCAACCTGTGGGTCCCCAGATGTTTTGGCCTTCAACTCCCAGAAATCCTAACAGCTTGTAAACTGGCTGGGATTTCTGGGACTTGTAATCCAAGCTCAACTGATGACTAGTCCATTAAGTTCGGCACAACTAGGTAAAATTGGTGAAGAGAGACTTTGGCAATAAATCCTAAGGAATGTTAAAATATTCAGACAAATTTCCTTGCACAAACAACTACTTTGCTGCTGTATTTGTTGGTTGCAAAAAAAAAGCCATTGTGTGCAGAGACATGTTGAAAAAATGGTGTAAAGGTTGAAAAAATAAGCAGTCATCTTTAAAGAAAGTCAGGGTTAAGTGGATAAAATGCCGACTGCTGAAACTATCATGCATAGTTATTCTGTTTAAATACAACATATCTTCTAGTTCTACATTTAAATATTAATACATAAAATGTTATTCTTAAATTAACATTTTAATGAGACTCTTGTTGACTTTGCACAGTATAAAATTAATAATGTTAAATAATTAGATGAGTTATATATTTAATATTCAACAAGTGTTCTTTTTCGTTTTGGAGAGACACTGCAGCATCTCTTCAGTTTCTTTAAACTAGGTCAGCATCTGAAGGACAGTTACTATCTCTCACCGATGTGGGCTAATTTTTTTAAAAAAATATCCTAGAACTGGTAAGGTAACAATTGTCTATAGATTTTAAACTGCAACTTGAATATAAATCACATCATGACTGAATAGTGCATTTAAACTTCATGTGTATCCATGCTGCATTTACCTGGGAGCGAGGAGCTGAACTGACCAGCATGTCTTCTTGTGTGAATTTGTTCGAGGAATAGGCCAAGGACATAACCCATCCATGCTAGACCTACTAGCCCAGACATAGAACTTGCCCAATGCCAACTTTGGCTGAACACACTCCAAACACACTCCAGCATTATTATTGAGTCCTTATGTTGCAGCCCTCTGGTTTTCAGTCTGCATTAGAGGGCAACTAATGCAGTCTAATCTTTTTTATCCATTGCCACTACTTTGAAATATTTGTTAACCGTGTCTGATTAAGGGGAAAGTTAATAACTTCAATCTTAAGGTTATATATATTCTGCTGAAATGAGGCCAGTGAAACTCAGAGTTGGCTCTAATTTGTTTTCAAACTTTGGCAGCTGTCAAAAGCAAGCCTACTTTTGGCATCATAGCCTTTTTGGGGTTTTTTTCATGTCAGGTTTCTGAAGTATGGATGTTGAGATTGTTTTTACTACTACAGCGACCACTACGGCGAAAACGAAGTGTCGTGATTCTGTTTTGGATTTTGATATCAACTGCTTCTCAGCTTGTGACATTTTAATGCAGTTTGTCTTTTCAAATAGATTTACCTTCTAATGCATGAGACAACAGGACTTTGCTCATCAGACAGTGCATACATTTCAGATCTGTTACCTGAAATATTATCATAAGGCATAAGAAAACACACGGTTTAAGTTGCCTTTCATGAACATAATTAAGAATTAATAAGCCTGTACCAGTGGCTAGTCCTCAGAATTTCCACTGTTTTGCCTTTTGTGACCTGTGTTATTAAAAGTCCATTATTTTTACAGACTTTATTAAATTGGATCTTATTAAAGCATTCTATATTTGCATTTGGTCTTTCATAATTCATTATTATTATGACATTTACTTTTTACCATCAGATCTGAAAACATATCATAAGCTACCCTTTTCTCTTGAAAGAAATGCTAATTTCAAACAGTCCTCTAATGGAAGAGAAAAGCTTTATCAGTTTTTTCATTTATTCAGGATCGTGTTAAGAATACTAATGCCAGACTTCAGTATGCTAATGGATGAAAGCTTTTTTGGTCAAAAGCTTAGAATTATTGTTTTTAGGCTGCACTGTTAAGTGGCAAGGGATGAGGATGAGGAGAAGTACATACAAAAAGCATAACTCTAGAACACATTTCCTTGATTGTTAAAATTACCCCTAATTAACTTACTGAGAAATATTCTAAAATATTTCTTCTAAGTATGAAGTGGCATACGTGTTTCATAAGTTTTCAACTCTGGACCCACAACTTTTGTTCTGTACTCCCCCTCCCTCCGGTGACCTCTCTTAAGTTTCAGCAGCTGAATAAAGGGCTCAATCCATAATTCCTTCTCTTATTCAGGTTCATAGAGTAATATGTTCTTGTATTCACTGAGTGGTAGAAATCTCCCATGGAAGAAAAGATTAAATTGTGTCATATAGTCAAATTCCAGTTGGGATTGGTTTATCCATTGAATATAGTGGAACTAGCACTCCAAGCAGTAGCATCGAGTGCAGTTCATATTAGTTTTGAGTGTAAAAGTAAAATGAGGAATGACAGAATTAAAATGACAAATATATGACCCTTTCAACTTTTTACATAGCAACAACAGTTTCTCTGTTCTCTACCTTCAATTATGTAGTTTGATTACCTCCAGTTTGATTTCTGTGCTGGACATCCAAAAATGCCTACATATACTATTCTCTGTTCAATTGTCTGAAGAATATGTCTGCAGTGAACAAACCATTGGCCTTACAAAATTGAACAAGTCATTCTCCTGATTTCATTTCTTGATTCTAGGCCAAATTCTCATACAAATTTGGTTCTGCTCTATTTCTTAGTTCTAAAATGCCAGTCACCTGTGATTATCAACATGATTTGTTTTGGATATCAGAACAGGATTTTTAAATTTCTTTCTTTGCGTTACGGAAGTAAAAACACGGATTTGGCTGTACATTATGGTGTTCCATGAAGATTTAGTGCTATTATTCTGTGCGACTTTGCATTATATCCCCTGACGTTTCTACACCTTACCTCACTGTCAATGCCACCCTATTTCTTCATAGACCCTATTTTCCACAGTAAAACATTATCATTATTAGAGTGAAAAAAAATCTATTTTCCATCTTTCTTAGTTTACTAATTCCAGATATTGTGGTGTTTGTGCATTCAGTTTCATGTTTCACAATTATTAACATCCCTGATGCATGCTTCTCACATTCCATATCGCTATTACATGCATTATGTAACTTTGGACCCACCTCCACAGAAAGGTAGAATCATGGTAATCCTCACAAATTTAATTTAATATATATATAAAAGAAAGAAAAAATAAGAGAGGAAAGTATACATGAGGGAGTTGCAGCCCTAAAAGAACATGTCCTATAGTTTAATATATGCACTCCATTCTTGGAAAGGTATTTCAGAACTCTTGTTTGTAGCATATTCTCCTCTAAAGTAGTTTAAGTCAGTCAGATATTTACTCTAGTCGCTGTTGTTTTGCCTTCAAGTCATTTTTTACTTATAGAAACACAAAGGCAATTTCTTGGCAAGATCTGCTCAGAGAGGGCTTGCCATTGCTTTCTCCCTAGATCTTTCATTGAGTTGCTATGGCTAAGCTGGGATTTGAACCCTGACCTTCCAGATCTCCAGATCGTCACTGCTAATGAACTTTTTTATACGTTGAGAATTCTGTGCTTTTTGATTGCCTAGGTGAAAAGGTAACTTGTTGTGATATAGGTGGCTGTCATGTTATTCCAGGGCCATTTGCAGTTTTGCCACAGCAACAGGAGCCTTTCTGGAGAACACGACTAAGCTGTAGAAGAGAAAGTTGTATCTGAATTCTAAAATAACTTGGGTTTTCTTCATTCTTTCTTTGGGTTCTGAAGGCAACTGCTTATTCTATTCACCTTTTCTGTTTAGAGAAAAAGATGCTTTGTGTCTGTACCCGCATTGTTTTTCAGATTGTTTCAAAATTGAATGTGATAATTTTAGCCAACCCCCCCCCCCCCCCGATATATATCATTGAAGAGTTTGTGATATAAATCATGGGGGAAAGTGTTTGACATTCACATGGGTGCAGAATACTTTAGAGGCCTGGGAATGTAGTTCAGTTTTAACAGCCAAGGCTTTCTCTAATGAAATAGAAGTAGCTTACAAAATCTTTATCCTCTTTTAAATGTGTATTTTCTCTAGGTTTCTAACAATGTGCACGAGACACTTCGGTAGTGTTGTAGCTCAAACAATTCGAACTCAGAAGACCGATGAATTTCCACTCTTCTTGATTATTATGGGAAAGAGATCGTCAAATGAGGTGCTGAATGTTATACAAGGTAGGGTTTGTGTTCTCTGCTGTGTATGTATTCCTAATTCTTTAGTGAAATGGCCAAGGACCTTTTTTCACCAGTTCTCAGTCTGGAACAAAAGTGGGGGTATTGTTTCTCCTCCAGATATTAGCATAGCTTCATTGCGCAGGTAATAAGAACCTTGTTTAAAAGCTTCATATCTAAAATTGACACAGCAAAATCCCAAGCATGGTTTTTTTATTTTAAAAAATCAAAATAAGTCTCACTGTGTTTTAAAAAGGATTTTCTCCTGAGTATTCATCCATAGAATAAAAATGCTAGTGGCCCAGTTATTGTGTCCCATTATAATATTTGTCATAGAATTAGGAAAATTGCCATAAGTCGCTAAGTTTGAGAGAGGAAAGATGTTTTAAGGCATTAAAATTAGCTAGTTTATAAAATCCCAAATTTTAACTTTGCCTAATGATATGATTGCATGCACTAGGAGAACGTTTCAAGCTTAAATATAATCGGAATATTCTGATGTGTATATTCTGATATAGAAGTATCCAGCTTTGCAAAGATAATAAATCTCCTAGTTCTCCTTCTATTAGAGCTAGGCCACTGGTCTTTACAGAGGAGGTTGGAAGTATCTTTAAAGATGGATAGAATTCACTAGCTACATCAAATCAAATAATGATTCCCCTCTCAGTGTTTTGTAATATTTTATTTTTGGTAACTTTACCTTGATGTTTTCACATATATGAAGACATGGGAGAAAGCATCACTAAGCTGTCTAGGAAAAATATTCCATTTAGAATTGCATTTACACTTGCTTGAAAAAGGAGGAACTTTTCTTTTAAATGCACCAATAACCAAAAAATAAAAATAAGAATCTAAACACATTTGCTTATTATGCTGTATGAAAAAAACCCAACCCACTTTTATTACTTTTGGATTATTTCTAGAATGACTTTCTGGTTGTTGTTGTTTTTTTAAAAAAATAACTTTAATATGAAGTTCAGTCATCTTTCTTTGTTGCTAGGTAACACAACGGTGGATGAGCTAATGATGAGGCTGATGGCTGCAATGGAGATCTTCAGTGCTCAGCAGCAGGAAGACATAAAGGATGAGGTGAGAGCTGGACGTCACTTCAGACACCCAATGAATTTTGAATAAAGCCCTCTCCAGATAATTGTGTTTAAGAAAGCCTATGAGTGCTATCTCTGCACTAGCTCTGGCTCTGTGCCAAATACATACCATATATAAAGTTACTAAGTACTAATGGAAAGAGGGCACTGATATCTTTAATGTGGTGAGGGTACATTTTGGAAAGTTGACCTTGTGCTTGATTGAATGGCATAATTTCATTATATAACTGAATTCAAGACAGCAGTTGGAAATGTGGTATGAAAAATTGTCTGATACATACAAGCCATTTCCTAAACCAGCTGGTTATGACTTACTTTTGTCATATTCTTTATTTATTGTTGCAGCCTATCTGGTTTCTTTTGGGGTTTTTTCACTGCTGCTACCACTACTGTCTCCAGCATAAGTACACCAAGAAGGAAATGATCTCGGCCTAAATTATAAAGGCATTGAATATGTTCATACAGTGAATTAGAAAAAAAACTAACAACCATAAGGAGATAGTGCTTCTAGAACATGGCCATATAGCCCGAAAAACCTACAAAAAGGCTCCCCTTGGCTTATACTTGGGTGAGGGTCCTGGCTTCCTGCCAGGACCCTGACATCTCCGCACAGCAACCCAGCTTTCCTTTCTCTCCTCCTTTCTCGGCGCCAGTCTTTCCCACTTTTCCTTAACTATACATTTCTCCCAAAATGTATAGTTAAAATAAACTTTGGTGATTATTAGAAGAACATGTAAGAACATTTAAATTGAAGAAGGTTAGAATAATGGTTTAATCAGAGTTGGACAGTCTTAACTTAAATTACAGTTTTATGTAAAAACATTTAACCTACGGATGCCTCACTTAATGTAATTCTATTGGTTCTATTTTTATTTTGAAATTTACCAGTAGCTGCTGCATTTACCTCAGCTTATACTCAAGTCAATAAGTTTTCCCAGATTTTTTTTTGGTGGGAAAAATAGGTGCCTTGGCTTATATTCGGAGCGGCTTAAACTTGAGTATATATGGATATTCTACCAACATTATGTCTTTAATAAGGAAGAATTTATATATACTGTAGTATAGTTAAAATTACGGAACAATTATGAAATAAGGAATGTTAATTATAAATTCAAGAACTTTATTTTACTTTAATTTTATTTATTATATTGTCTGTGTATATAAAATTCTTCCTCTGTTTTCATTATAAGTTTCAGCTACACTGTAACAAAGTGCCTATTTTCTCTCTCCAAAAATTAAAGCTGGAAAAACCAGCCTTCATTGCTTCTCCCACAAAGCAGCTTTGACACTGTTCTTATTCTTAGTCAATAGTCATTACTTACCAAAATGAGCAAGAGGACGTATAACATTTTTCAAATCTGTCAGTGTTTCAGATGTACAAAAGTAGACACATGTCTGGTATACAGTAGTGACTGTGAGGCGTTTATCTGTTACTCTGTAAACTGAGACTGACATTTACAAGTAATGAAGTATTTAGTTAGGAATTTGGAATAATAGGTGTGTTGCCATTCAAGATTATTGTTATCCTCACGGTAGAGACATTGATTGACAATAATTCACTAAACACATTATTCAGCCATTTAAATCTTGTATCTCGTTAGTACACGATTTACCGATTTATTGTAGAATCATCTTGAGTTTAGGTTATCTGCATTTATATCTAATATATACATTTTTCATACTTGTTTCCACCTGATTAATTTGCAATGAAAATGGCTTTAATTCCTCCTCACTCTCAATGGAACTTTTAATTATGAGGCTTGCAAAATTAAAATCCATGGTAGCATATAATTGAATATTTTTATTGCATTTTGACAAGGAGTCCATATACACACATTTAAAAAAGTTTTTATTCAGAACTCTGAAATTCAGGTTAGATATGAGTTCAATTTATTTTAAGATGATTCATGATTTACATTTTTATCATGCAACTCTATGGACTGACCATATTTTGAGTTGGTGGAAAGTAATTGGTATATTTATCTAAATTATGTGCTTGTAAAGCTAAGATGGACAAAATGTGGCTTATGGACTACACTCAGCACCCAGGAAGATTGTTGGGGCTTCCAATGAAGTAAATTTCTTTAGATGTTTCGTGTGATTTTGTAAAGTCTGGAAGTGGGTAGAGGGCCAAGACTGTGTTATGGACCTTTCCCCAGGTTTGGCCACTGCTCCGCTCTGACTATGAGACTCTTGATTTGACAGTGTGCTCTACTCACATCCAGCTAACCTTTTGTCCCTGCTCAAGACAGATAGTGCAGGGATTGAAGGGACAGGACAGGAGGAGGAATGTACAGGCAATTCTAAGGGCAGTAAGCGAGGGGTGGGATTTGCAACCTCCTCCTTTTTCCCTTTGGTTGTCCTCATGTATTCAGGCAGGTATCTGAACAGGGCTAAAGTTTATAATTGATAGGCTCATTTGAGGAAAGAACCGATTTTATGAAGACCAGAATTCTCTAGGCAGACCAATATACTAGATAGGGAGTGTGTAATAAAGCAATATGTATTTTGTATACTTAAGAAGAGGCGTTGCCTTGTGAAACAAAATATTGTTTTTCAGTGGTTTGCTAGTTAACATGGAACATACTTCTGTAAACCTTTTTCCTGTCAGCTTGTGTTTAAAGAGTAACTCATTCTATTCTTATGGTGACCTTACTGCACTTAACACAAATGTTCTTTCAAAACGTGACAATAGCAAGCAGGATACAGACTCCGGTTTCTGTTACTGTTTTGTTAGTAGCAACAGTAAGCCATCCTAAACCACAAAAGATAAACAGAAAGTTCTTCTAAGGTTTTTGGTGGCTCTTTTTAAGCCAATACACATACTTTTTTGTACACTGAGACATTAAAGATGGTTTTGTCTATATAGGCAAGCTATATTTCTGGGTAGAGAAGACTTTAGTAATGAGGCAGTAAACACATCTAGACATTTTTTGGCAGTTTCACAGTTAGTGCAACCAAAACTCATAAGACACATATAGCTTTTAGCATAGAGACGAGCGGAGTGCCGCAGTGCTCCGTCATGGGCCCGGTCCTGGGCCCTGTCCTGTTCAACATCTTTATTAATGACTTAGATGAAGGGTAAGAAGGCATGATCATCAAGTTTGCAGACGACACCAAATTGGAAGGGATCGCCAATAATCCAGAAGACAGGAGCAGAATTCAAAATGATCTTGACAGATTAGAGAGATGGGCCAAAACTAACAAAATGAACAGTGACAAATGCAAGATACTCCACTTAGGCAGAAAAAATGAAATGCAAAAATACAGAATGGGGGGTGCATGGCTCGAGAGCAGTACGTGTGAAAAAGATCTTGGGGTCCTTGTGGACAACAAGTTAAACATGAGCCATCAATGTGATGCGGCGGGGGGTAAAGTCAATGGGATTTTGGCCTGCATCAATAGAAGTATAGTGTCTAGGTCCAGGGAAGTCATGCTACCCCTCTATTCTGCCTTGGCTAGGCCACACCTGGAATATTGTGTCCGTTTTTGTGCACCACAATTGAAGAGAGATGTTGACAAGCTGGAGTGTGTCCAGAGGAGGGCGACTAAAATGATCAAGGATCTGGATAACAAGCCCTATCAGGAGCGGCTTAAAGAGCTGGGCATGTTTAGCCTGAAGAAGAGAAGGCTGAGAGGAGACATGATAGCCATGTATAAATATGTGAGAGGATGTCATAGGGAGGAGGGAGCAAGCTGGTTTTCTTCTGCAATGGAACAATGGCTTCAAACTACAAGAAGAGAGATTCCATCTGAACATTAGGAAGAACTTCCTGACTGTGAGAGCCGTTCAGCAGTGGAACTCTCTGCCTCGGAGTGTGGTGGAGGCTCCTTCTTTGGAAGCTTTTAAACAAAGGCTAGATGGCCATCTGTCAGGGGTGATTTGAATGCAATTTTCCTGCTTCTTGAAAGGGGGTTGGACTGGATGGCCCACGAGGTCTCTTCCAACTCTATGATTCTATTATTCTATCGCATTTACGGGATTTATATGACAGGAATTTTCGCAATTATTAATAGAGAAGCTCCTGGAATGGTAGATGCAATCTTTGCAGCTTTGCTGATATTAAGGGAAAAATAATGGATCATCTGCAAGTTTGGATTCATAATTAGTGACATTGTGTCACATCCAGTCACCATTTGAGTCAACATTCAGCCAGAGTTGTTGTCTTCGCATTGCCCCAATCCCCATTCTAGTAGTTGAAAGGTTTCTAAGGATGAGCAACCTCAACTGCTACATATCCATGCAGCTTGGGGACCTTTAGGCTAGTTTTCAAGTGAAAGCTTACCCCCCCCCCCAAAATGGCACATTAAAAAATAGAGATGGAAGAATTGGGCGAGGGGTCTGTTGGTGGACCTCAGGAGGTCAGAGAAGTTGTGCTTGTGCATGAGTTACATTTTTCACAATGAAGTTCTAAAGCACACAACAATGTTAAGGGAAGGGGGCTGCAACTTCATGCATTTATTTTAGATCTTGTTATTCCTCTTCAATAAGGGTTTCATAAACGTAAGCAGAGGGTCAAGGATCTAGCCTTTGTCGTGAAAGTCATCAAGCCACCTCATTGTATGTTGCAGAGGCATTAACTTCTGGGGATTGCATTTCTGTCAGAGAATTCTCTACAGTACTGACTCAAGACATTTTTTGCCTGAAGCAGAACTATGAATTGTATTTCTTTGTAATCTTGTTCCAGGAGTGAAGGAACCGAACACGTATGTGGACTTCTTTAGAAGTTAAGGACAGAAATATGACTTTCCTAAAGCACAGTGATCACACTTTCCAGTAACCTTAATGATTTGTGACTGAGTTTATTATTATGAAGCCGTGACTTAATGAACTTGTACTCTGAGAAATAGGATGATTAAAGAGTGATTAGGCATGGGTGTTTTGTTCTGCATAAAGGATTAGAAAACTGTAATGGGACTGATCGCTTAGATTTATAACTACAAGGGGGATATCTGTGTTTAATAAACTGAATATGTCAGATAAAATGGAACTTCCACTGCTGCAGATGAGTTCTTAGCAGGAAAATCCATTGCTCTGTAGTGATATTCCATGCTACTATTGTGTTTGGAAACATGATACTTAAAGGTGTATCTCTTACTACATATGCCAGCCCAAAGTTTGAGGTCTGCTGAAGAAAACTTCCACAAAGAGAACAATATGTTGTATGAGGATATGAGAAAGGGCCTTATGTGTGGTCTGTACTGCGCAGAATGAGAAGATCTTTTGGGATATTAGTTGAGGTGGATAGGTGAAAGATAATGTTAAACAGAAAGCTTGAAAAATCAACAATATATAACTTGAAAAATGTCTCCATTCTCATGCATTCATGGCTATTGAGACAAAATCATGGGGCATAATTGGGACAAATGTGCAGGTCCAGATTACCAAATTTCAAGCAACTGAAGCACTTTATTTTAATACTGTGCTTTCTATTGTGAAGTTGTAACTAGGTACTTTAAAGCTTCACTACAGGGGCTTTTCAGAATTTTTTGAAACCATGGACAATAGAATGGTGAGGAATCACATTATCATGTTATATAATAACGTTAATGTTCTTTTGGGTAGCCATAATGTTCTTAAGATGAAATGAGCTAAAGTAAATGGCCATTTTGTCCCTAAATAGACTGAGTAAGCTAGGTAACATACCGTAATGATTTCTAATCTTAAAATGTTGGTGGGAAAGTCCAAGCTGTGAATATCAAGAGAAACACCCGTCATTTATGAAAACTTTTTGTGTTTAAGGAGTGTTTGGTGTTAAAAAGACATGTCTACAGCTTCATTGTTTACATTTGGCTTTTCACTTGAGTGTTGATGGACAATCTTGGCATCGCATGATAGGTAAGAATAGAGCATGAATTTGTCACATATGAAACTAATGAGAAGAGATCCATGATTAAACAATGGTATTACAATTCAACACACCTGTTTTGAGCCTCCTTTATGCATTTTACTCCTCTTGCCTGAGGAAAAGACTTCTCAATGGATTACAGTAACACTTTTTGACAAGCTTATACAGGGTGGAGTTCCTATGGACTGACAGAACCCATTTGATGATCTCTCGATAATGCATTCTTTTTATTTTTGCTGTCAGAATTTATTACTGTAAAAGCATTGATTGTTACACAGCTGGTCTGACTTGTCTACCTTTTTAAGTTAAATAGCTGTAGTTCTAACATAGTGTTTATTTTTCTTGGTTATGCAACATTTAGCCCTCATTGCTGCAGGAAAAGATGCATAGAAGCTATATATTGTCCTACAATTGCTTGCAAAGGACTCCCTTTATTTGCAAATCCAGGTTAACAATATCTTTTGACTTCCCATTAGATAGTATTTCACTCTTATTTGAAAATAATGGTTGTTGGTTTTCTTTCAACTGTGGAAATGAGAGTATCAGTGATAAGGGCCAACAGGGATTATTATAAACGCCCAGGTTTGTACATTTAATATCCTGGTTTTCATAATAATAATAATAATAATTCTTACTCATCTCTCCTTGTGGCTTGAGGAGGGTTACAGAACAATTAAAATACATAGACATTGTAAAAATGTAGGTACATATTAAATTGTATTTTTTTGCAAAAGATACATACTAAAACATATTAAATCTGTATTAAAATATACAAAATAGAGATTAAACAAAGGACACATATTTAAAAGGAATGAATAATGTTTGCCTTTTGCTCTGGAAGCTGCCCTGGGAGAGAGGGCGGGTTAGAAATAAAGTATTATTTTTATTATGCTTAAAAACTGTTATAATGTCAGTTAAATCTCTGTTTGTGTTCCAAGTTGTTGCTCTAGAATAAAAGATATGTAATCCAAAATAAACATATTAACTTCACAAAGTAACGGCTTCTTTCAGCTTTCAGCTATTCATGTAGAATTCTTATTTTACACACACACACATATATAGGGTTTTTTTCTCAAGGTGCTCTTGATTCATTATTAGTTTTTTCTGTGAATACTTTAAGTTATAAGAAGTGTGAAAAGTAAACTTGCATGAACACATCATAACATTCAACTTTATTCAAACAGAATGATTTCTTGTGAGAAAACTATATCTGAGAATATTGAGAAACTGGACATTAGGAATATGGAAATGTCAGCTATTTTACCTAACAGAACTATCTATTTTTCCATTTACCTCTCTTGCAATCTGGCTCACAAAATCTATTGTTCATTTTCATCTCCTCATATGATTTAAGTTTCCTGAGTTTCCAGTTCATTCTCTTCTACTTAACACACACCATTATGTTCCTGGCTGTTTATTTTCTTGCTTGGTTAAATGACTTCTGTAATTTTGGTAAAGTGAAACTGTTCTTTGTACAACAGATTAGTGAGTTGTGGTGGTGATGGAGACACTAAGTTGAATGCTTTGTTTTCAGTATTAATTTCTGCCACTCATATAATATGCATACATTATGCAATACCGTGTATAAAAGTATACATTTAACAAAGACATCTAGTGAGCAGAAATGTGTCATATTCATATGATTGTACAGTTAAACCAAGACATGAATAATTGTTTTTGTATAAAGACGATCCTCTTTTATTCTTCTATTGTTCCTTTTGTGTGTGTGTCAGGAGCGACTTGAGAAACTGCAAGTCGCTTCTGGTGTGAGAGAATTGGCCATCTGCAAGGACATTGCCCAGGGGATGTCCAGAAGTTTTGATGTTTTACCATCCTTGTGGGAAGCTTCTCCCATGTCAATACAGTCCTGCTAGCACAAGTGTTTAACCCATTGCGCCACGAGGGGCTCATGAAGCAGAGAGACATACACTGTGGTCACCATATTTAGAGCAACATAAATATTAACCCATGGTTGAAGTTGGTTAATGTTCTTGTTTAGTTGCCCTAGTTATTTGGTTCATATATCATAAGAAGTTCAGGTTAACTGAATACTTTCTTGTTTGAAACAGCAAATATGACGGAAGACGTAAATGTTTTCTTCATATCCCATCTTTTTAAGGCGAAATATGATTTATTTATTCACTGTAGTTATATACCGCCTTTCTTACCCCTGTGGGGACTCAAGGTGGTTTACAACATACTAATGGCAAAAATTCAATGCCAACATTAGTACATAAAGACATCATAATAACCAATTACTACATATAACTATGCACTTAAAATCAATTAAAACCATTAAACATAAGGCATACATAAAATTTAAAAATTCTGTCTCTGTAAATAATTTTGTTGTACTTTACAATATTTTTATGATTTTAATTTCCAAAAATCAAGATGTCTGTATCTTGGTTTTCTATGAAAGAATGGAACCCTCACAAAACAACAGCATAAACCCCATGATTAAAGGGAACTATTTGGGGGGGGGGGGGGGGGGAGTAAGACTTGTGAAGATTGGGATTTTTTTATTTAAAAAAACAACCCTCAAACTGCAATAGCAATGATTCTGAACAAGCCTCTCATAATAAAAAAACATATACTGTACTTAATATTGTAAAATGACATTACTTTGGGATTCATTTGGGCAGTTTCTCTCTCTCTCTCTCTCTCTCTGTCTCGCTCTCTTCTCATCTTAGATCTGAGATATATATATGCACACACAATTATAAAATAGATACAGCTGTCATCTTTAGAAGAACAAATCCATGTTTTCTATTCTGATGTTTTGTTTATACAAGCTGGGTGTATTTCGTTAACAGTCCAATGATTAGCTGCAGGCACTAATAATTTTTCCTTAAGGTGTGGCTCAAAAAAAGCTTTGAAATAGATACTCATCCATTCCAAACACAGGATATGTAAGATGAATGTTGTGTATTTATTGCTGTGAGGCCCTCCTAAAATGGCTCCTGTCTGCAACATTTGTGAAATATATAATAATAATAATAATTAATTAATTTAATGATGACTCTTCCTGCAGAAATGGAGGGGTAATTTCAGCATAAGAACTGATTTTGAAGTAAAAAATAAAAATTAAATGTGGGGTTTTAAAAGTAAAAAGGAAGAAAAATGTCATTGAAGCTCAGCTGTAGACTTTCTCTTGTCAGATCGGTAATCTTACTGTCAGCTTAACTTGTTACGTATTAACTAGATTTCACACAGATTTCCCTAAAAGTGCCAATTACAGTTTGCTGCATTGTCATACTGGCTTCATCAGATCATTTGTGTACCAACATCATGCTGTTGTTCTTGAAGCATTTCTGAATGGTAATTGAATAATGGAGAACTTCAACATTCATACTTTGAAAAGCAACAAAGTGTAGAGTACTCATTGCAAAATGTGTTCTCATTGCATGAAAGTTTGGTTACTCATTTAAAGCTGAGAGTGTGTGATTTGCCTATCTTTACCAACTGGTTTTCCATCATTGAGTGATGGTTTGAACCTAGACTCTAATCCAGCACCCAAACCACTAAAATAACACTGATTTTGGTTATAGGGTCTTTGATTGCCTGAGCTGATTTACAGAGAAATTTCTAAACACAAGATCTATAGAGCAAACAAGAATAACAGATGACAAGAAGAAGAGGAGTAAATGATAGAATTCAAAATCATAATCGTATATCCAACAGACCAACAGCTTTAAAGTTTTAAGGCAATGATGAATTTCTCAGAGGGAGATGACCAGAAAGCTGTTCTCTTGTCAAGGAGTTCCAAATCCTAGTAAGCATCACTATGGAAGAGGACAGCCTTCAAAGTCATCACATAGGGCGTGGAACAATGGCTTCAAACTACAAGAAAGGAGATTTCATCTGAACATTAGGAAGAACTTCCTGACTGTAAGAGCAGTTCACCAGTGGAACTCTCTGCCCCGGAGTGTGGTGGAGGCTCCTTCTTTGGAGGCTTTTAAACAGAGGCTGGATGGCCATCTGTCGGGGATGCTTTTGAATGCGATTTTCCTGCTTCTTGGTAGGGGATTGGACTGGATGGCCCACGAGGTCTCTTCCAACTCTATGATTCTCTGATCCTACATGATTTCATTTAGATGATGAAAGAGGCTTACCCAGTTGAAATGGGCCTATCCACCTAGGTTTTTCAATAAATAAAGCCCACTAAATCTTTAAATAACCTGGTTTATGGCTTTAAAGTTGATAGCAGAATTTCAGATTGGTTTTAGAATTAGGTTGGAAGACATGCTTGGGAGTAACTAGTAAAAATCAGCCAGTCTAGGTGACTGTCTTCATGAGCAAATGGAACATTTATGCTAGATGCTAGGGTTGTTACTGAATATTTAGCCTTTTAAATATACCTTGCCTTGTAATCCTCAGGTAAAGTATGCAGTATCCTTGAAGCAACAAAAAAAAATTCTGCCCAGTCCTGTGCTGTTTTCTAGAAGCCATTATTTTTGGCAAGGAAAAGAAAAATCTCATTTTCTTGAATTTGTTGTTGGGAGAAGCTAGTTGGTATTGACCTATGGTAAGGCCAGGCCTCACCCCAAAACAGCACTGCAGTTTGTCTGTTCAGTAGCAAGAGCACTTCTGGAAGACAAAGCTTATTGAAGAGTGTGGTATAAATTTTGGAAGGAAATCAATAAATAACACAGTTGAAGCAGAAAGGGGAGCTATCATAAGTGAGCTGACAGTCAGGAATTAAATGTGATTAACTAAAAAAAATAGGGGGGGGGAGATAGAGTCTAAAAATAGGGGGGAAAGAGGAAGAGGGAAGATATCTAGTTTTCTTAGCACATGTAATCATTGTCTGGTGCTGTAAATGCTAGATGTGATTACAGGTAGAAGAACTGCCGTAGAGGAATGTCCTTTGCTGATGCTCCAAGGGGCCAAGAAACCTTGGGAGTAGGGCTGTTGCTGGCAGTATGCAAATATTTATTTTTGCAAGTATGAAAGGGTATCATAATTTTCTCTGTAATCTTTTCTTACACTGATGAAGTTCTGTGCTGCAAATTGCTTGCTCTGCAGTGCAACATTAATCTTAATTAAAACATAGTATTAAAAAAACCTATGCAAATATTTTAGGTAGTTAAACCTCTTACTTGAGTAAACAGTTTTCTATTGTCTATCCAATGAACTTGATTACAAGGTGCATCTACGTAGGAAACTGTTCACTTTGAAATAGAGGTTTAGCTCTGGCATTTCACATCTTTGTGAAGCAAGGCAGTCATGCATAATACATTTATACATTCCTGACATCCTTTTCAGTCCATTCAAAAGGATAATGCCAAGAGAAGGAAAAACTAAACCAAGGAAAATGCCTGAAACTCTCAAATGTCTGTTTGGAAAAATACAGTATCATACCTGCCAACTACCAAAAGTCCAGTTGAGGTAGAACTAAGCTTTTCCCCAAGAACGAAGACATTTTTACCATCAAGTACATAGTCCCACTTTGAAACTTGTGCTGAGAGTGTATATTGGCGACCTACATCAGCTATTTTAATATTTGTTCTTATTTAGATCACACCTCTGAATGTATAGCAAATGTTTGTTTCTGTTTAAGAAGCTGATAGATTAAAGTATCTCTTCTCTCCCTCAGTTTTCCAGTTGAATTTAAATTGATGTGACTTGCAATTATTTCAATTGTGTATGTTCTTGCAAAAAACTACTGTCATTTACTGTTCTTTAAATAGCATATTTGCATTCTATTTTTCATACTATATTAATAAAAGTAAAACAATAACATGCATAAGACCTCATGTAGTCTCACCTATCCAGTGGGCCAGAACCAAGGAGACACTTGTCTGGTTAACCCAGCATCAGGTGTGTGTGTGTGTGTGTGTGTGTTAATAATGTGGCCCACACTGTAGCCTTCCTCTCCCTGAAACAGAGGAATTTGGAGGTTTCCTGGCTGTACTGTGTGTTTGGAGTGATGCTGATATCACCGCAATATCGGCTATTGCCAGAAATGCCTTTATTTCTCCTGCTTCCAGGGAGAATCTAGAACATAGCTGCATTCTGTATAGCCGCACAAAATAATGTATGGTGCCAGACATAGGAAGAAGAATCCTCGGAACAAGTTCCCAGTGCTAATACAGGGTCTTCAATCTATGGCTGCTTCCCATTTTTTCCTAACTAAAACAAGCAAACAAACAAAACTGAGGGTGAAGGAGAAACCGCTTCTACTACCCACTACTGAAATTGAGCAACACTGCAGCAACCCGACATTGAAAAGCCACACTTCCTCTGAGGATGCCTGCCATAGATACAGACGAAACATCAGGAGAGAATGCTTCTGGAACATGGTCATACAACCTGAAAAACATACAACAACCCTGGGAACGTTTGCTTAAAGAATGTTCCCATTTTCTCCTCTTATTATGAATAATGTAGTCTGATACTAACTGTATACAAAGCTAGGTCATATGTAATATGTATGTGTTTTGACCGCAAATACATTTTTCACATCAGTTTTGTGATATGAAAATAGTAGTCATCTATAGATTCTACAGCTAAGTATTTTGGCCAATACAGAAGATTTCCATAACATTGTGGTTGACATTAATTATAATTTTTGGTAAATTGGATTATTCTACTTACTCTTCTTACAGAGTCTATAGTGTAAGAAGCAATCATAATAATTTATCCAATTGATCTAAATAAACCACCTAACATAAAATGATATAATACTGTGGTAATAATCTGAATCTTGCTATTTTTTTTCCTTCCGTCTTCTAGGATGAACGTGAAGCTAGAGAGAATGTGAAGAGAGAACAGGACGAAGCTTACAGAATCTCCCTTGAAGCCGATAGAGCAAAAGTATGTATCATTCTGTGCTGCATTTTTTTAAAGTAACAATCAATACAAATTATGTGATTTAGAAAAATGGACTGGAGAACTTAGAAACATATCTTAGACCAGTTCCAAATTAGAACCTATTTTGTCCCCAGTAATTTTTGTATGACAGTGGTGGGCAAAGAGCAGTCAACTCCTACTCTGCCTCTTCAGATATAGTTGCCCTCCATGTTTGCATCTTTATGTTGGAAAACTCACTCTTATGTGCATTTATTGAATATTTGTGAAAAGCAGAAGTGTGTGGTTTTAGCTGTTGGCCAAACCAGACCTTGTAGCTCCATTGCTACCACAGTATAATGTTTCAATGCCCAGAGAGGGTCATATGTACCTTCCTTTATCTGTTTTCCTTCCTTGCTGCGTTTTGTTCTGGTTTGTAAATAGCTTAAAGCAAGAGTTGCTTTACTCAAGTGAGAGCCAGAGAATGGAAGAGAAAGGAGATGTGTGAAAGACTGTGAAACATAGACTGCTTTGGGGGGAAAATCAGTAATTTTTGCTTCAGGAACTGAGGATCATAAAAACATGCAAATAGTTAATTATGGGCTCTCATGTGATGGTACTTTTTGTCTCTATTTTTTAGAGGGAAGCACAAGAAAGGGAAATTGCAGAGCAGTTTCGTTTGGAACAGATTAAGAAAGAACAAGACGAAGAACGTGAAGTAAGATCTTTTACCTTTTTTCTCTTTTGCCTTCTAGTAGGATTTATGTTCGGAATTGATTTCAGTGTTCCTGTGAAAAATAAACACCTCAACAATAGGTTAATTGTGAATTGATATTTCTGTTGAAAAATATGTGTCTTGTTGTACAAAAAAGGTGCTAGCCAGCTTTTAGTAATAGAATATCTACCTGCTATAGTTTTTTAAGGAAAGTGAAGACAATGTGGAGAGAACGAGTATACAGGCTCAATATTTCTTTTCAATCTCTTGCCCAAATATCATAGCTGAATTTATTTTTAAAATCCATTGTAAATATCTGTTTTCTCCTT
This sequence comes from Anolis apletophallus, assembly GCA_030556195.1. Lineage (NCBI taxonomy): Eukaryota > Metazoa > Chordata > Lepidosauria > Squamata > Anolidae > Anolis > Anolis apletophallus. Next base: position 88,396,801 of record JARBWK010000005.1, on the reverse strand, counting down.
TCTAGTCCTTCCTATTTTATTTTGTTTTTACTTTGGTCAATAAACTTCCCGTTTTGTAATAGATTGATTACAAAACAGGAAGTTTATTGACCAAAGTAAAAAGTCTTCCTTGTTCCCTCCCTCTTTCCCTCCATCTCTTCCTTCCTTCCATGCCATACATTGGTTCCATTGGTTCCATTGGTTCCAAATGGTTTAAGACAGAGGTTTCCAAACATTTCACATTGGTAACACACGCTTTTTAGACATGTGTCATTTTGCAACATAGTCATTCAGTTTAATTCACAAACCAGATGTTAAACCAACTCCATATAAGAGAAAATGACACATACATAAATTTTAATGCCAAAATGTATGGGGACACAACATATCTCATGAAAACCTTTCATTTATACCTTTAAAATATATGATTTGTAATTAATTTTCTTAATTAGAAACATATCCATTTTAGAGGTAATTCAAATGAAATTTATTGTGCAAATTATTAACTTTTAACAGTAATTAAACATGAAAACAAGATCACCACCACTCCACTCGTAGAGTGAGAGAACAATTTCATGTTCATTTCAGGTGCGGCCATTTAGACTCAGAGGTCTCTTGTTAGGATGCCACCTGGCTTTGCCCGGAAGCCTTTGAAAGGAGAGGTGGCCTGGGGAGCACATGGATGCTCCCAACAGGCCTTTGCAGCTGGGAAGGGCCACCACTGGCCCCAATTGCCTAACCTAGAGCGGAAAATTGTATCCTGTCACTTTTGTTCTGGTAAGCCAGATGTTATCCTAATGAGAATGCTGGCTTTCCACCCATAGATCGACCTGGTAGCCAGTCCAAGCAGCTGCCTGGCTGATCCAAGGAAGGAGGGCCTGCCATTCTCATTAGGATGGCACCTGACTTGCCAGGCTGGCTTTGTTTTTGGCAACAGGGAGAAGAGGCCTGGGAAATACATGGCTGCCCCAAGCAGTCCTTTGTGGCTGTGAGGGATCACCTCCCCCATCCACTTGACTGAGAGCAGCCAATAGTGTCCCAGCATTTGCGCAAGTGGAGCACTACTTAGATCAGGCAAACTTTGCCCCTCCAAGTGTTTTCGACTTCAGCTCCCACTATTCCTAACAGCCTACTGGCTGTTAGAAATTATGGGAGTTGGAGTCCAAAACACCTGGAGGGCCGAAATTTGCCCATGCCTGGCTTAGATCAATTGCCATATATAGAGGCGATACTTGCAGGAGGGCGAGTACAGAGGATGCTTGGGTGAGGGTGGGGCCTTGTAGGAAAGTGGGACAGGCGGCAATGCCCACCCTCCTTCTCGCTTAATTTGCTCTTCTGCCTCATCAGAGGACATCGTTCCTGACAGTTTTTTCTCCTAACATTTATCGCATCACACACGTACACACTTCAGGTGACATACTGACATATTGTGGCACACAGTTTGGGAAGCTCTGCCTTAAGGATGCTGTAGTAATTAATGAATCACAGAGCTCTGTGTTTCCATAGCGTGTATAGTTACAAAATGCTGTAATCTTTACTTATAATTATGGAAAAACTCTGGACATTTTCCATAGAGTTCATGCTATACTTCATTCTGGTTCTGTGGGAAACAAATAAGTAATTACTAATAATAGTCCAAGAAATTGGTGTTTTCTTTCCTAGCATGGTAGAATCCAGATATTTATATTTCTTTGAATGGATTTGTGTCACTTTTATTACTTTCAGAGCAGAAAATCCCCTTGTAGTCTGGATTGCATTGCCCCCACCATGTCTGGTCCCTCTCCTCAATATTTATCATTGCACTCTTGATCAAAAATGCTTGAGTACAACAGTTTCTCTACTGTCTGAATAAGCTCATTATTTTCTTTCGTGATCTCCATTTAACCTGTCTTTCATCAACAATGGCTTTTTGGAAACTGTTTTCTTACACAAAGCTGCAGAACAAGTCCTCATATCAACCTTTAGCCGGGCTTTCTTATTTTAATGCAAATTGCTATAATGGATCAAAAATGAGATTATTTGTATAGCAATACAAAAGTACTGTTAACAATGCTGTTTACTAATGCACCCCATGTTCAAGTATATGGGCTACCTCTGGCTCATTGTTGTACAAGAGTGTTTGCTTACATGATGGCCTTTCAGTTCAATCCATGTACCTGAGATCCAGTCATTCATCTATTCACAAACTGAATCTCTCTTTTTTTCAAACAACAAAACATTGGTTCAAGAATTATTAACTTTACTCTTCCCATCATTGTTCTTTCAGTTAGTCTATTGGTGTGGAATATCCATTGTAAATAGCCATTTTGTGCAGAAACATTAGAGACTGGTTACTTAAGAGAGGGTGGTTTTCTTTGCACAATGAAAAAAGCTCTAATGAGCTACTGTTGTTTGTTTTACGCTGATATAATTGCTTAGGTTCAGTAAATAATGTTGCATCCATTGTACAGCAATGGGAAATGTCAAAACACAAAAAAGAAAACAGGTGCTTCAGTAAAGAAAATTGAAAATGACACTAAAATGTGCCTGTTTCTTTAAAAAATGAAATAAACCCACAAGACAGGTAAAGTATAAAATAATTTTGAATATGTGAGCATATCTAACTTTTACTTTCAGAATTGTTTTCTAACAATACAAGGATATACAAGAGCTGACTGAAAGATGTTCTACCTTGACTCTCAAAATCTGAAGATACTATATACATATATGATATTGGATGACACAATCGAGAGAACTACAGGGATTGTCCTTGATTTGTGATTGGGGTTTTGCATCTGCTCTAGTATTTTGTATCGCTGTGTATGTCTTTTTAGAAACCAAGTAATTTCCACAGCATACTTTCTTTTAAGCTTGAGAAGTATCAGTAGCATGGAGGGGCAACAAAATCCAAACCTATGTGGAGCATGAACCCATTTATTTATAGATCATTCTCCCAGAAGGGGAATCAAGGCAGTTCTTGTACATGGTGGAGGAGTTCCCTGGACTTTGAAAAAGAGTGCACCACTTAGCTTAGATTCATGTTTTCTCTTCTATGTTTTTGGTCTTTCTTTTCTAGCTGTTAATGTCCTTATTCCTTTGACTATTTCATGCTTTATGTTCATCTTAATCCTAAACCAATTGATATGAATGCAGACTTAGTCGTACTTACAGCAGTCCTATTGAAATCAATAGGACATACATTAATCATGACTAACAAAAATCCCATTGACTTCATTTTTGATCATGCCAGATGATTTAATTAGACAGCCCATACATTCTAAAGGTATCAACATGTTTCAGTTACAAAAGTATTGTTTAGTTTGCTTCAATGGCATACATTTGCTAGGAAAATATATGCTAAATTTGGATAATCAGGAAACTTGGTTCGAATCATTTTATTGCAAGTTTATTTGTAGGGAATTCGGGTGGTAAGGTCAGGCATACTTGTATTCTCTTGTTGAGAATTTTGCCTGGGAGAAGGTTACAGCATATTAATAAATTAATTATTTTGTCTACATATTTAATGGCTTTGAATTTTATGCTTTAAAAAAGCAATTTGGCACTTGACAATTATTCCTTCAATCAAATTTCCTAAGCCCTTTCTGTCCAACAATTAAATTACTTATCACCACTATGCAGTAAACTATAGGTTTAATAATGTGTTATAAGAGGAGGATTTGTTTTAATTAGTTGTTTTCTGGGTTATTATTAAGAAATGAACAATGATGGGTGTTTTATTGAGATAGCTAGAACAGTTGAGCGGAAAAAAACTTTTTCAGAAACAGAAAGATAGCCTCGATACTTTGAAATCTGTCCTCAAAGGAAAAGAATTTCAGACATACTTAAAAATTAGGAACAAAAAGATCACCTTCCCTGCCCTTAGTTCCTCACAACAAACTTAGACAGGACTGAGAAAGATCTCAATATTACATCATCAAAATATATTTGATTTAAATTCTATTTATAAAAGTTTAGGATAGTTAACCGTGTGCATAAAATTTAAAAGTTAAAATAAAAATACTAATGTCTAAAATTTAATCTAAATTTAAAATAGATGTAAAAAAATTGATTGCAAATATCTTTTGAAATGCACAAATATATAGCAGCAGAAAAGAAGTAAAATCTTCTGATTATTCTTTGAAAGGGGAGCCCCCGGTGGCGTAGCAGGTTAAACCGCTGAGCTGCTGAACTTGCTGACTGAAGGGGAGTGGGGTGAGCTCCTGCTGTTAGCCCCAGCTCCTGCTGTTAGCCCTAGCAGTTTGAAAACATGCAAATGTGAGTAGATCAGCAGGAAGATAACAGTGTTCCCTGCAGTCATGTCGGCCACATGATCTAGGAGGCATCTACAGACAACGCCGGCTCTTTGACTTAGTAATGGAGATGAGCACCACTTCCAGTGTCAGACATAACTAGACTTAATGTCAAGGGGAAACCTTTACCTTTATTCTTATTCTAGCTTGTAGAATTAGTTACTTCTCAAGTAGTTCCTCAAAAGCAGGAGTTTGGGAGAAGAGCCAGATCTTTACCAGAAACCCTAAGCAGATTGTACCATAAGAATTTCTGCCATATCTTGTAACCTTATGTGTCATGCTACTGTGGATTTCAACAAGCAACATCCCTCTAGTTGATTGGAAGTGCCAGGTAGATCAGCTGTCTTTCATTAAATTGAGATGCCAACTGTAGATGGAGTAAGAAAGTACAGTCGTGAAGCAAAGAGCAGGCTGTTACTGATCAAGCAAAGATCCCCTTGGGCTGGAAATCTTTTTTTTTAATTCAAGCCAAAGGAAAACACTGTTTAGTCTGGATGTGCAAGATCACTTTGCCTAGGAATTTTTCACTGATCCTGGGGTAAGGGCTCATCGACACAATTATAGTGCTATATTCCACTTAAAATGTAACTGTAACATCCTGTAAAACCCATCCTGTAAAACCCTGGAATTTTTAGTTTGGCATGGCATTTGAATAGAGAATTTTAAACACTACTCTCTAAATTACAAATCCTAGGATTCCATAAGACTGAACCATGGCAGTTATAGTGGGATCATACAACTATAATTGCATCGGTTGGATGGGTCCCAGTAAAATAGTCTTCAGACTATTTATCACTGTGATCCCATCTTCTGGTGTGGAAGGGATATATGCACAGCTCAGAGAGATAGTCTAGAACAGGGGTGGGCAATTACCGGCCCTCCGGGTGTTTTGGACTTCAACTCCCAGAAATCCTAACAGCTGGTAAACTGGCTAGGATTTCTGGGAGTTGAAGTCCAAAACACCCGGAGGGCCAGTAATTGCCCATCCCTGGTCTAGAAGCATCATTGTAAAAAAAAAATTGGTCAGGTAATCTAAGGAGAACAGAAGTTGCCTTACCTCTTCTTTTGAACTTATGGAAGGAAAGGGCTCGATATAGATGAGATGTTTGAAAGGTGCTACAACAGACGTATCAAGTAACTTTTGACAGTAGTTGCCAGTCCTTTCTCAGGGAAAAGCCAATTTTTCATAGAAATTCATAGAAGATGATAAACCATGAGAAAGCTCATTAGGAAAGACCATAAGATGGCCATTGTTCTCATCACCATGGAGACACTAAGTTAACATATTCTTGACATGAAAACACAAAAAGTGACACCCTCAATGAGAATATTGCAGAAGGAAAGGAGAATAAAGCTTCTCATTCATTTCCAAAGTTAAAATTTATGTTTCATTTTGTATTTTTCTCTCTCAGGCTATTAGATTATCTCTAGAACAGGCTTTGCCTCCAGAGCCAAAGGAGGAGAACACTGAAACAGTTAGTAAATTGCGTATCCGAACACCCAGCGGAGAATTCTTTGAGCGACGTTTCCTGGCCAACAGCAAGCTGCAGGTTGTCTTTGATTTTGTAGCTTCCAAAGGGTATCCTTGGGAAGAATTCAAGATACTAGGAACTTTCCCAAGAAGAGATGTAAGTACACAAACTTCTTTTGTTTCTTTCTGATTGTTTATTGTCATTGTTTGTTCACCCAGATTGTAAGTTTTTGTGGAATTCCAAAGTGCAAAGTAATTGCGTTTTTCTCGAAGTTTATAGCATCACTGTATTTGCAAATTTCTTCAAGGTCCTTTGGTCCAATCTCCTGCTCAGTTCAGAAACAATAATACAAGATAGAACTTATAATATGTCTAATGAAGGATTCATTCGTGACTTTCTTAATTACTTTCAGTAAAGAGGTTCTTTAAGGCACTGTGGAAGAGCTTTTTCATAGTATTTAGTTAAAATCTACTTCCATGTAATTTCTACCAATTAGTTTTGGGTTCCAGGAGGACATTCCATAAGGGTAAAATCTATTGTGTGGATTTTCTGCCACTAGGGAGTGAGACAAAGCCTCCTACCTCCAAACTGAATGCCGTAAGTCCCTTACTGAACTACATATCCCAGGACTCCTTAGTTAAGGCAAATTATGTGATATCAAACTGCTGTATGCTGTGTAGTATCTATAATAATCTTTTCTGTAAGGGTTAAAGTTTGCTCTACATATTCCAGATGCAAGCTTTCTGAACTCTAGATTTTGTATTCATTTACTGGAACAATTATGATTATTTTGAAATTTTAATTATGATTTTGTACTATGTTTAGTGCCCTACCTCGTACATTTAACAGCTACTGAAGTGGGTGCTAATATATTATGGTTCAAATAATATAGAATACATTATTCTGGCTGAAAAACTTTAAAACAAGGGCCTTGTAATTGCTTTTGTGGCACAATCACCAGGATCTCTTGAAACTTGCAGTGGGGAACAGATGTTCCTTCACATGTTCACCATACTGGGGAGGTATGGTGCAAACTGCAGTCCAGCAATATTGGAGTTCCACTTGTTCCTTACTCCTGCCTTTAAAATCTTTGAATTGTATAGGCTGGGTCTCTTTAAAGCTGCCAGCATGTTGTGGTATGCAGGCTTATTTAGTAATTACACCATAAAACAAAGAGAAGTGATACATATTAGAGCTCAGTTTCTTTTTGTGGTTCTATTATTTCACTCCCATTTCAGTCAAGAAGCTCTGCAACGCAAGTACTTCCTACCAAACTCCTCCCTCCCTCTCCTCCCTCCCATTCTTCCCATATTCATCAAGAAACAAGATTCTCTTATTACTGCATCAATAAGAGTCCATAGAATGCTGTATGTTGTTTTTAGAAAACCAGAATCTGTAATCCTGCAGAACAGCTGTCTAATTAAGAATTGAGCACCCTTTCCCCAATCTGGATGATTGGGGCTTAGCAATTGCAGAGTAGCAATTGGTAGTTTTTCTTTTTGTTTTAATGACAAAATTAAGGACCTCATCCTGGTACCCTTGGAACTTTTTCTACAAAATCCCGGCCTTTTGATTTTGGCAATCTTTTAATGGGGAAATGAATATGTTCCACAACCAATTGCTTAAGAGGCAGCCTGATTAGTCATTGTAATTGTTAACCATTTATTAAATATGCTAAAGTACCTTTGTATTGTATAACAGTATCATGGAACTATTTTCCAATCAATCATTTAGTATTAGCATGTATTAATTTATTTGATATGTATCAGTTCATCATTTAGTTTAATCCTGAAAGTTTAAGGTAGATAGTAGTATATATTTGGAACATCATTATGCCACCAAGGTAGTGTGTTCAGCTTTTACAAAAAAACAACAACAACAAATAGGCAGAGCCATTTTTGCAGCATGAAGCAGTGGTAACTCAAAGCAGACCAGACACCGCTTCCAATTGATGTTAAGCTCATTGAACAACAGCAATGAGCTTAACATCTATTGAATGACTTAGGTTTGGAATTCATCCCTACCGTATTCCTCCAGATGACTTCTTCGCTTACTCCATTCACTTCTGACCCATACTTTTTCATTAGCTTGGACATCTTGCAGAAGCTAAGGTCTAAATCTCCTCATGGAGTAGAAATTAGATAATATGTGTAATTAGTTTACACAGTAAACGTATAACATGTCACTCTGTCTGCAGATGCAGATGCTAGCAGCAAAGGACTGGTGAATTGGGGAATTATTATTTTCTGTTCCAAAAGGGAGTCGGCAGAATGGCCATATTGTGAAGACCTTCCAGAAATTATACCTTTTCTGTGACTTTATAACACCAGTAATACCTTTGTAATCATGGGTGCTTGCGCATTTCACTGAAATCCTTAAGAACGCTATTCAGTGCACTGAAAATAAGACACTGGATTGATCCCTTTATCATAAATAGTATAAGACTTAAATGATTGTTTGAAATTCAGTGCACTGCTTTGACAAGATGGTTTGTCAGTAGCAAAATATATGAGAAAACTCACAAGGCCAGGTATTCCAATAAAATATTGAAATATGTTTACTTCTCCAGTAAATATGAATTCATTAATTCCTCTTTATACATTCCAATCATTTTCACAGATATCCTTGGCTGAGAAAGTCAGTATCATAACTCTACTGTAAATACAAACTTCTAACATCGAGTAAATAGTAAGATTAACCTTTTCATCAGGTAACTTGTAGTTCTTAAAATAGCAGTGAAATTCCTGAGCACAGGTGAACTAGCAATGACAAGTTATTGAGTCTCTTTTCCACTACCAATATTTTTTCACTAGTCGTTTTCACTAATTACTTTTATGTCAGTTTTCACATAAAAACATGTAAACATGCATGCGTAATTAACCATAATAATCCTCTTGCTAATATTCCCATTATTACCATGTTTTATGTGTCGTATTAAGACATTTCTCATGTCCTAGATATTTGATGAGATGTGATTGGTTGATTTTTTTATATTGGCCTTACATAAACTGATTACCTATATCATTTGTTCTTGAGGCAAGATGCTGTGTTTTGTAATATATTTATTGCTGTTAACCTTTAGATAATGTGCCAGGCACATTCCAGAAAAAAATCCAAGAAATTCCAATATTACTGCTGCCTATTACTACTACACTTGTCCTGCTTGTCATTGCTGCTGCCACCACCAAGATGTCTCCTCGTTATATTCTCTTTTAATTTCAGCGGAAAGACTTAGCTGTGGATTCAAATACAGTTTCAAAGCAAAACTTAGGTGCATAGTGAAAAGCTCATCTCTACCACATGTGCTATAATACAGATACATTGTTTCCCACTTTATCTCTCACAAAGGAGATTCAAAGTGGCTATTACAAATATTTATATTCTGCTTTTTTTTCTCCCAAAGGAGACTCAAGAAGACTCACGCTGTCTGTTATGGGCAGCGCCCCCTCCCCAGTGTGCCAGAGGCAGACACTAAATTTGCGTTCATTGGGTACCAAGCATTTGTTTTTTTACCTGGAAATGTACCAAGAGCTAGCAGCCCATGATTCAAGCGCCAGTTCAGGAACTACCATATTTCATCATGTAATCGTCACATTTCATTCATTTTTGATGGAAAATGGGGAGTACGACTATTACATGAAGAAAAAAATGCCAGTATTATATATTGTACTTTGAAATCAGAAGGATGTGCAGGCCCTTGGGGTGATGGTAGCCAAGATAGTCCTCGTTCCCCATCTGTGTTCTGTGAGCCCATGCTGTGAGCCCAGGTACTTTGCTTTGCCCAAAGGGATTCCTCCACACCTACAGCACCTCCTGGACACCTTGGTCCAGCTGCAGAGGACACTGGAGGAGGAATTGCTTCAGAGGGAGGTTGTGGATGCCCTCCCATCCACAACCTCCCTCTGAATCAACTCTTCAGGTAAGATCTGGTGTGGCAGGGCCTTCCTCTGCTAAGCACCTTGCAGTTGCTAAACTCCTTCGGCGGAGTGCTTCCCTTCCTATCAGGGACGCCTCAGCCCTGATTGAAGGAAGACTGGGGCAGAAAGTAGGTATTATCACTCTCTTCACCCAGTGCTTCTGGGATCAACCCAGTGAAAAAAAATGGCAATACTGGCACAGCTATTATGTGAGGAAAGAAAGATAACAAATTTAGTATCCAAATAGGAGATGTAACTATTATGAGTTGGCCCCTAGTATGCCGTGAAATACGGTACAATTTTGAGTAGCATTGGTTTTGGGAAGAAGACTAGAAGGTTCTGAATAAGAAGTAAATCACAGCTCCAAGTGAAGATTGCTATATATCTGGATATAATTGAGAGGAAACTGGGATTAGGCTGGTCGGATTGTTATGCATGCATTGAAAAGTTCTTCTTAAGCAGGTAAAAATAGTAGGAATTAATATAGATTCTTGTAAAATATCAAAATAAAAGGCATAATATCTTTATGAGGACCAACTGAAAGATAGGGCAAACTTTTTGAGGGGGAACTTGAAAGCTTTCTTATTTGTTTGTGAAGCCCTTCTATAAGTGTCACCCAACTATTTCCTTTAGATGTTTTTTCTATTTATATTTTTTACTACCAAAATCACATGATACTTCTGATGACCACGCTAAAGAGGTTATGGCCCTGGGCTTTGCCTGGCATTTCAAGCATAGGACATGACCCCTGTACATCTCCCAAGAGCACTGGCATGTCTTAATAATCTGCACCTGCAGGTTCCTTTTGTAATCAGAATTAAATCCTGTATATTTTCTTTCTGTCCTGCATTTCCTCCTTACGCGTACACCAGTGAAATTCATTTATTGGAGAATGCATTTTTACAGACTGTGTACTGGAGACTTAATCTCTTTATTTACTGTATCTGGAGGCCTTAGTAAGCTAAGACTTCTACAGTATTTCACATTTATTTATCTGAGCTGTAGCTTAGGATCAGGTGGCAGCTCAGTCACTTAAGGTTATTCAAATGCATTTAAAATGTTGCTTAATAATTCAGAACCAGTTTGCTCTGTTTAGAGTATTACGGTTTTTAAAATCCCTTTAATTAGTCAATTCCAATGGCAGTTTAAATAAACAAGAAGGGGAGAAATCTGTTTCCCTCCCTTTCTCTTCAAAACAGTAGTTAAAATGAATTTAATCTAACTGAAAAGAATACAGCGCATCCAGTCAAGAGAAGGATTTAGGACCAAATTGTGTCTGGTGATTGCATGACTGTAAAAGATAGGTAAGGGATTAAGAACACTTCTAGCTTCATCCTTTTTTGGTTTTAATTTTGGTTAGGAACAGATGTTGATGTTGGTATTTGTAAACCCTATATACTAGATATGGGAGCTTATATGTCAAAAAAGCAAGAGGCAATGAGATAAAATATATCTATATTTCTAAATATAGAAATGGCTCTACTGTGGCTGTGCAGATGCTCTGGAAGCTCACAAGTAGGATCTGAGGGTGATGGTCATCCCCCCTTCTTTGTTTCTGGGACTCAGGTGTCCTGTTCTTGAACATGAAGGTTCAGTTTTGCTTTTGCAGATTATTCATCTAATTTCCATCAATTTATTTTAAAATCCATCTATACCAGTATCTGTAATAACATTTTGTTGGAGTATCTTTCACATGTAATTATATGCTGTGAGATGCAAGTCTTTTATAAAACTACTGCCAATCAATCCCATTATGTGGACAAAGACTTTTTTCTAGTAACAGCATTTCTCCTCCATCCTTTTCCCCACTTGTTTTGTAATTTTATAGTTCTTTAACATTTCCCACATATAGCTCAATCTTATGCCTGCCTGTATTTAAGTAGATCTTATTAATAGGATTTACTCTCAGGTACACGTGGATAAGATTGTAGGCTACGTTTTTTTTCTTTCTCTATTTTAATTTACTTCCAAAGCTGAAAAGAAATATTGAAGAGTTTCTGCCAAGTGCTCTATAGGCATCTTCATTTGGCAGCCATTTCTCAGGAAATGACCAACGATGAATGCTGAATACTACAGACAGCTGTCTACAAGATGAAAGTACACTGTTCAAAAGTACCACTTGTCTCTTCTTTCTCCCATCCACCTCTAATTTTCACTATGGCTCTTTCTTTCAATGGATTTCAAACTTTATTTGATTAATATGGCGTCTGATCATTTCTAGATTTCCAGATGCTGGGGCAATCTGTCTCTTTCAGTCACCTTCTTAAACCACTCTGGTGTGGGTGTGTTTATGTACGTAACTGTTTTCTGATGTTTAGCTTTTATTTTATGATTTTTTGCTAGAAGAAAGAAAGTGTAGTAGTGGAAAATGCCAACAAATAGCCTTGGCAACATTAATATATTAACATTGCTGTGTCTGCTAACTAGAAAATTTAATGATCTCCTGCTGTTTTGGTAATTGGACAAGTAAATGCATCTTAATAAGGCTCTGATCCTTCAGCCCAAGCCCTATTCATTCCACTGAGGTTTGCACTGTCAGAACTCTTTAAGAATCTGTAAATTGCTAAGGTATTTTTGTATACATGTTATTGATTTAATCTGTATATCAGTCAGTCATATTGTAGCATCTGAACATCTTGTGTGCACCACTGATAATTATAAATGTGCTTTCAAAGTAATGCCCAACACCTTCTTATTGTGCAGTCTATATTCAGTGCTTTGTATCTCAAAGTCTGGTTATAAAACATCTGTGTTCAGCTTTTTGTTTTGTTTTTTAAAGCTCAATGTAAAATAACTCCATCTATTAGATTGTGGTGAACAACTTGTGGCTCTGCAGATATTATTTGCCATATAGTTCTGATAGCTGTTCAGCAATAACATACCAAATGGTGAAGAGTGATGGGAATTACATCTCAACACCAATGGAGAGGCTATAGTTTGTTCACCACTGACAATATGTCCATGCCTGGAAGAATGAGGTTAGGCAACCTTAGACAAATAACATAGGAAATGTTAACCTTTGATTTAGAATTCATTTGAGAAGTCACAGAATTTAAAGCATCTGGACTAAAATTATACATCACCAAATGGATAGTATTTTCATTCATCTATCACTGATTCAAATGTCTTTAATTCAATGTAACATTAATGACAGCATATGGATGTAGGCCTCTCCTGCTCTGCCCTTTAGCCTTCTTGGTACTGAAAACTTGCTCCCAGATCACTAGGGCACATTGTTAAGGTGTGAGTGATACATAAGGACTGTAGGAGGGATACTGTGTCCTTTCTTCCACTCATAGACACTGTTGCCATAACACATTTGATATGACAGACATATTTAAATAACTGAAAGTATGTCATGTAGAAAAGGAGCAAATTTGCTTTCTGCTACTTTGGATACTTGAACAAGAACCAATAGATTCAAATTACAAGCATATAATAAACAGTAGGAGCTGTTTAGCAGTGGAATAGACTGCCTCAGAGAAAGAGCTTCTTTTCCACTTGGGACCCCTTTTGACCTGAGAAATTTTTACATGTTGCTAATTTTTTCAGAACCCCAACATTGAGCCAAGGAAACCCCATTTGGGATTGGGAAGCAGTGCCTTAGGATTGTGGAGTCCTCTCCATTGGAGAAGTTGGATAACATGCTTCCCTGCATAACAGGGAAATTACCATTTCAATCTCTTCTATCTCTGATTCCAATACATTGATAGCATGCATATTATCTAAAGGCCGAAGAAATGGAAATCCTTTCTGAAAGAAGAGTACTATTGCGAACCAATTGCAGCAATCTCTGGATGCAAACTATTACGATTTCCCCACCAATTGATATTGTTGAAGCTTAGCCTTTATTAGAATAGAACTACTGTGTGCCTCTTCTTACTATTAGGCAAACTTACTATTAGGCAGTCATGTCAGCCATGAGTGATATAGAAGGGACGCTAGCAGCAGCCCATGGATGTTCCCTTCTGTTGGAGAACAGAGTTATATCTTCTGTGCAGTTTGCCCTAGGCGCCTAAGATAGGTGCTGCCTGCAAGTGAGATGGAGGTCACTGTCTTGTCATTGTTCTGAATAAGATTCAGTTCCCAGGCTTCTCAGCAGACAGAAGGAAGGGATCCTGACTTTCACATCAGCAGGCGAATATCTTGAAATGACTATGACCCTTTAAAATTCATTAGTCACGACTAATTTAAGTCTCATTGATTTCACTGGGACTCTTGAAGTATGAGAAAGCTGTCTTGTTCCCTCAATATTTTACCTGTATGCAAGAATAGTAACATTATTTAGTTAGAAGCAAATTGTTGGGTTGTTGAATCTATAACCCGTTTGTTTGTTAGTTTGTGGGCATTAGAGCAGTTTATTTTGGATAAGCAACTTGTTTAAAGCCCTGTGTTATGGTCAGTAATTTTGGTAAGTACAAATATAAGCTACTGGTGGATCAAAATTGATAAATTGCTGAACATATCTTCCGTGTATGTATTTCTGTGTGTATATAGATTCCTATCTGGAGCTATAGAATTCAATTATTATTAATTTGTCAAACATAAGGGATTAACTGTTCTTGTTTGTGTCAGACTGGTATAATGCAAGATTTTTTTAAAAAATAATCCTTTACCAGGTGTGCATTTAAATGATTTTCAAAGCTCTTATACTTTGATAACGGGATTAAGAAAGAAAGTTAAAAGATTCTTTGTCCACAAGGTTCATTAGATTAATTCATCATGTGTGAAAGACAGAGGAAGTTTGCTTGCTTGAGAACTGGATTCTGTTTTCAGGTGTTAACAATGATGATAACTATGATCCTTGCTACTCAGGTTATGCTTAAAATAGTTGTATATTGATAGCTTTACTTGAAATGACCTGTCTGGGCTTTTTGCCTTTATTTCATATGTTATTCTCCTGGGATAAAGCACATAAGCAGCTGCATTTAGTGAGCAGTCAAAGGGTGTTTAAAACATGATGTGTTTATTTAATGCTATGCAAAAGCTCCGCTAAAGAGATCATCCAAAGATGATTTCTAGTAGAAAGAACTTTATAAGGCATTAGAAATCAAAAGGAAGACATACAACCATTATATTAAGAGAGGTCAGACCAGCCTGAAACCACAGCCCACAGAAAAACTGGTGATTTCTAAGGAAGTGTTCCAATTTAGATTAAATAGACTCACCCTAAGTATGACGCTTGGGAAAGGGACATCAAAAAAGGGAGCCTCCTTCCTATCTTGATCATTGTCTGCCTCCCATTGGAGATGGGCAGTGAGAATATATCATCTGCTAGTCACTTAGCAATTCCAGTCTGGTTCAGAATTTCTTTCTTTGTGTTTGCTTTTCTCCTGATACAGATGTTTACCAGCATCTAACAATACATAATACGGTAGGTTGGTGATAGATTAGAAAACCTGGAATAATTTTAGCTAGTTCAATTGACAATGCATTAACGCCCTTAAAGTGGAATGCTTATTCAAAAAGATCAAGCCTGTTGCTTGCACAGAAAATGATGCTGGTTTTGTCTTGTTATTCTGGGATGCATACAATGCAAATGATTCAGTTTGTTGACACTGTTTTTTCGTCTCCCATGCATTTGAATTTTTGTGCCATTGTGAATATGGGAATACTACTTCCTTTGTGAATAATAATCACCGTCGTCATCAAGTTGTTTATATAGCACCATCAATGTACATGGGACTTTGGAAGTAAACGGTCTAAAATTTATGCATATGCACATGGATGCACAGGAAGAAATAAAAATAATAAAACAAAATATAAAACTATACAATACAGTTGTAAAATAAATAATCCAAATAAAAAACAAATATATATTGCAATGTAAAGCAAACGGAATATTACTTAACTGTGGAGTGAGAGATGTATACTAGGCATGAGAAAAAAGTTATGAAAATGAAATGATTCGGAAGAAATTCGTAAGAAATGCTACTTTTGAGTATTTCCGCATCTGGAACGCCAACCAGGAAGTGGACTTTCTTTATAGAACTTCGGGGGCCAGGATTTTCTTAAGTGCCGTTATTAGGTCGTAAGGGGGGGGGGCACCCTCCTTCTCTCTCACCACCTTCCCGCCTCCCTTGCCAATAAGTATTATGGCAAGGCAAGCCCTAAACTCGCTCCTTCTTTTGGCTGGAAGCCTGGACAAATGTAAACAGAGGATTACTCAAGTAAATCTGCAAGGAGGGCACTTTGGATGAAGTGCCCTCCTTTGTGGATTTACTTCTGAGTAAAACTCTCTGTTTACATTTTCCAGGCTTCCTGCCTCCTGCCTGCCAGGATCTAAAGCATAAAGAGTATTGGGGTGAGAAACCAACCTAATGTATAATAGAATGAATGCTACTGTAAGTGCCTAATATTATAAGTAACCCAACTGGTCATATACCTACATTCCATGCACATGCAATAATACAGCAGTAATAACAATGGGTATAAGAAGAGGTAAAATTCAAATTTTACCTCTTCTTATACCCATTGTTATTACTGCCTGTATTATTGCATGTGCATGGAATGTAGGTATATGACCAGTTGATTACTTATAATATTAGGCACTTACAGTAGCATTCATTCTATTATACATTAGGTTGGTTTCTCACCCCAATACTATTTTGATGCTTTAGATCCTGGCAGGGCAGGAGGAATGGGACGGCTTTCTCCTGCCCCTTCTGCCTGCCAGGATCTAAAGCCTTGAAGAGGCTTCATGAGGGGCCAACTTCAGCCCTCCAGGTTTTTTGGACTTCAACTCCCACCATTCCTCACAGCCTCAGGCCTCTTCCTTTTCCTCTCAGCCTGGGCAAACTTGGACCCTCGCTCCCTCAGGATCGGGGTAACAGAGAGGCAGCGAGGGGGGGGCCTCCTCCTTCTTTTTGCTGCTTCCAAGAATAGAATACCCCCTCCCTCCTCCTTCCCTCCCTCCTTCCCTCCCTCCTTCCTATTTGGAGAGTCCCATCTAGAATTCAGTGTGATTTATTCAAGTTTTGGCCTACAACTCCCAGAAATCCCAGCCAATTTACCAGCTGTTAGGATTTCTGGGGGTTGTAGGCCAAAACCATCTGAAAGGCGCATGCGCTGGCATACGAACTACTAACGAATTTCGTTAGTAATTAAGTTACATTTTAGAAATTTTTGGAATTTCTTTTGTAAGTCTTTCTATTACTAATCAACCCCCCCCCCCCCATTAGATTTCCGATTTCCTATTTTTGGGTTCTAAACCATGCCTAATGTATACAGTCAGACATGGGAATCCTTGAAATATGCATTTTTTGAACCAGATCCAGTTTATCAAATGTCTCTCACAGTGCTCCCATTAGGAAAGTGTAGTGGCAAGCTCAAGCAACAGATACTGGGGTAAAAGGTGTAGCAATAAGATAACAGAGCTCTATGTGCCTCACAGTCTTTCTTGTACTTATTAAGATAAGTTATTGCCTTTATTTGCATTAGGGGCTGTTCTATCACCAGCGCCGAAGCATCATTAAACTCTCATTTTGACCAATTTTTGTACCTGGAGAAAGGGTGGAAGCCCTATTTTGAAAATTTCTTGTGTTAACCCTTAATAATGCAGTTATTGTCTACATGTATAGTCAGGGATAGATATCTACAAGTTCAGGGGTACTTACTTTCAGTTAAATAAATGGTATAAAATTGCAACCTCGGTATCAACAGGAATTGACTTCTTCAGCACGTTGAGAGCAAAACAATCTTTAGTGTTGCTTTTAATGTGCTATAACATTTTGTAAAATATCATATAAATCTAGATGTGATGTTTCTGCAGGCCTGGTATCCACGGTTTCATTTATCTACATCTGACAAAATATTATTTATTTATTTAAAACCTTTCTATACCGATCTTCTCTACCTCCGCAGAGGGACTCAGACTGGTTAACAGCAAGAATTCAATGCCAAATTACAATTTAAAACAGTGGTTCTCAACCTGGGGGTCGCGACCCCCAGGGGGGTCGCAGCGCCATTTTCGGGGGGTCGCCGAAGCCGTCTTGGCTGACTCCGCCCCCTCCAAAATGGCTGCCGACGGGTCCGATCCCGAGCCAGCCAAATGGAAGTCCGCGGCTGGCTCCCCCTCTTGCTCTTCCCACAGACATGTGCTAGCCAGGAGGAGGAGCTTGGGAGGCAAAGCCACGTGGAAGAAGACTCACCCTCTGTTATCTCCGGTGAGGTGGGTGGACTTCTTCCTGGCGGCCTCAATGCCTGGCCGCCGCCCCTGGATGCCCCCGAGCTTCCCTCGCCTCCACCCGAGGTCCCTCCTTTCCCCAACCCACTCGAGCCCCCGTTGGGTTGGAGAAAGGAAGGGGGCGCCCAGATCCTCGCTGGCATCCATGGGCGCCTTCCTCCTTTCCCCAACTCACTCGAGCCCCCGTTGGGTTGGGGGAAGGAAGGCGCCCAGATCCTCGCTGGCATCCATGGGCGCCTCCCTCCTCTCCCCAACCCACTCGAGCCCCCATTGGGTTGGGGAAAGGAAGGGGCCGCCCAGATCCTCGCTGGCATCCATGGGCGCCTCCCTCCTTTCCCCAACCCACTCGAGCCCCCGTTGGGTTGGGGAAAGGAAGGGGCGCCCAGATCCTCGCTGGCATCCATGGGCCTCCTCCTTTCCCCCAACCCACTCGAGCCCCCGTTGGGTTGGGGAAAGGAAGGGGGCGCCAGATCCTCGCTGGCATCCATGGGCGCCTCCCTCCTTTCCCCAACTCACTCGAGCCCCCGTTGGGTTGGGGAAAGGAAGGGGGCGCCCAGATCCTCGCTGGCATCCATGGGCGCCTCCCTCCTTTCAACAATGAAAAACGAGCAGGCTGGTCTATAAACTAGCACAAACAACAGTGTGGGAGTGCCAAATGGGCAATTAGACTCTATACCCTGGAAGTTCAAATGAAAACACAACCCCAAGGTAGCAAAAATAGCTATCTATTCAATGGTGAAGAGTACCAAACATAAACATAGGAGAAAGATACAATATCTCAATGCAATTGAGAGGCGCATATGTCTCCCCCCCAGGGCAAACCGAAAAAGTACTTGCAATAGTGCCGTAGATCGTGCTGCTGGAATACCAATCCTTGCTGCGCGTGCGTAGCAAGGCCGTCCTGGCTCGGCGTGAGCCGGCGTGGGTGAGGACGGCGCCGGCTGATGACGTCAAGCGGCGCTGGTAAACAATGTCGTTTGCGCTGGGTTATTGTGATGACGACGATGCGTGGTGGGTGGGGAGAAGGACAACCCGGGAGAGGCAAATAGCAATGAATGGGAAATCCCAGGAACGGAGATCCCAGGGAATCCTCAGCGTCCTTCTCTAAAGTAGCCGGTGTACACGTTCCCTCACTTGCCGATGGGCGGCAAGGCACGTCACTGGGGCTCCTCAGAGGGGAACCGGGGCCAAGACGTGGGAGGGGTGGAGGGATGTCGGATAGGAAGGGTTGGATTCACAGAACATACAGTAGTCTAATAGAGAGCGCCAATGCTCCGTGAGGGGGAAATCCCCCAGGACTGATGTATGAGAAGAGGCGGTGTGGCTCCTTCTTCATACAAGAGCTCAGTGGTTAGCAGAGCCTGATATGGTATGTATTGACCTTTGATTTCTTACAATGGCTGTGTTTTAGTGTTTTCACATGTATTTTGCATCCATGGGCGCCTCCCTCCTTTCCCCAACCCACTCGAGCCCCCGTTGGGTTGGGGAAAGGAAGGGGGCGCCCAGATCCCTCGCTGGCATCCATGGGCGCCTCCCCTCCTTTCCCCAACCCACTCGAGCCCCGTTGGGTTGGGGAAAGGAAGGGGCGCCCAGATCCTCGCTGGCATCCATGGGCGCCTCCCTCCTTTCCCCAACCCACTCGAGCCCCGTTGGGTTGGGGAAAGGAAGGGGCGCCCAGATCCTCGCTGGCATCCATGGGCGCCTCCCTCCTTTCCCCAACCCACTCGAGCCCCGTTGGGTTGGGGAAAGGAAGGGGGCGCCAGATCCTCGCTGGCATCCATGGGCGCCTCCCTCCTTTCCCCAACTCACTCGAGCCCCTGTTGGGTTGGGGAAAGGAAGGGGGCGCCCAGATCCTCACTGGCATCCATGGGCGCCTCCCTCCTTTCCCCCAACCCACTCGAGCCCCTGTTGGGTTGGGGAAAGGAAGGGGGGCGCCAGATCCTCGCTGGCATCCATGGGCGCCTCCCTCCTTTCCCCAACCCACTCGAGCCCCCGTTGGGTTGGGGAAAGGGGGCGCCCAGATCCCGCTGGCATCCATGGGCGCCTCCCTCCTTTCCCCAACCCACTCGAGCCCCCGTTGGGTTGGGGAAAGGAAGGGGGCGCCAGATCCTCGCTGGCATCCATGGGCGCCTCCTCCTTTCCCCAACCCACTCGAGCCCCTGTTGGGGTGGGGAAAGGAAGGGGCGCCCAGGATCCTCGCTGGCATCCATGGATGCCTCTGGGCTTCTCTCATCTCCACCTTCCCTCCCTTTTCTTCTTTCCATCTCTCCTCCCTTCCTTCCTTCTCTACCTCTTTCCTCCCTTTCCTGCTTCAAATCTAAATTTCATTTATTTGTAAATAGAAATAAATATTTCACAATATATAATTACATATTGTTTTTGTAATTAATCATTATGGTTTATGTTCACTTCGTAACAATGAAAATACATCCCACATATCAGATATATATATTGTGATTCCTAACAGTAGCAAAATAACTGTTATGAAGTAGCAACTAATATGACTTTATGGTTGGGGGTCACCGCAACCTGAGGAACTGCATTAAGGGGTCACGGCATTAGAAAGGTTGAGAACCACTGATTTAAAACATCATAAAAACAATAAAAGAATAAAATACAAGTATAATAAATACATATAAACCAGGTCGCCAAGATAAAATACGCCCTCTAGGCATCCAGTATAACTTTATGGTAATCATGGGCTAGAAATCCTTTCAACAAAAGTTTTTGCGTATCTATGCAAAGTCTGGGAACCACTGGCGGGCTGCCCAGGGTGTCAGTTTGCCTGATGGCAAGTGGGCCCCCTTAAACATTAGACAACATTTAGTTGCTTGTAAATATAATAGAAGCTCTAATATTATTACTGTATGCAACTAAAATGTATGTTGTATTACTATTTTAATTTAAAAAATCATGTTTGATCATTCTTTATATTTTAAGAATTTTGTTGTTTATTCATTCAGTCGCTTCCAACTCTTTGTGACCTTATGGACCAGCCCACGCCAGAGCTCCCTGTTGACCGTGGCCACCTCCAGCTTTTTCAAGGTCAAGCCATTCACTTCAAGGATACCACCCATCTTGTCCTTGGTCTGCCCCTCTTCCTTTTTCCTTCCCTTTTCCCCAGCATCATTATCTTCTCCAAGGTTTCCTGCCTTCTCGTTATGTGGATGAGTACTTCATCTTTGCCTCTAATATCCTTCCATCCAGTGAGCAGAGTTTAAGAATAACTCTGATAAAATTATTCCAATTTCGGTTATGTGAGGCCAATTGATACGTTATATAGGCACAGATCTTTACTATTTCTTATCAGATTTAAGTGATAGCCTTTTAGTTGTGAAGAAGCCCCCTTCGTCTCCTGGCAACCAATATTTTTAAACCCAGTCTATCACTGCTGGGAACATATCTCCTGTGGATATGGGGCTCATACTATATCTGAACATGCTGATAGGGAATATTCTGGAAATAACAATCCTATGTGTATTTTGCTTTGAGGATCTCCCCAGGTTGAAACCTGGATGACACCTGATATTTGAGTTCTTTTACTTCATTTATTTCAATATAGGACAATATTATAATAAATGTGGGGTTTTCTAATACATTTGTTACCTTTTGTCCTATCAGTGGTTGGTGAATGGGATATTGGCGGGGAGAGAATCCATGGGCATGAAGACCACGCTTACTGCCATCGTGATACAAAGCTATTTCAAGAGACACTATCATTAGACTTGTTTCCAATTCTGTTTTCATCTGCTGCTGCTTCCATTCTTTTCCTTGCTATCTAGAGCATGTTTTGTGGTCAGAGGAATAATAACGCTTGTGCTTTCCATGCTACAGCAATATATTTACATACTACAAATAACAAAGTAAATGCTGCAGACGGGATCTGGCGTGATAATTAAGTACAATGGCGACCCATATGAGCAGAAAATGCCAGGGAGCTAAAACAAAGCAACAACAGCTTTGTTTGTTGACAGATGTAGGAGCCATATTGTTAGTTAATTGGGTAATGGTGTAAACATTTGCAAACTCTGCAGTCCCTGGGTGTATTAGAAAATCAGCAGGCATTTTGAAATCAAGGGTGGAAGACGGGAATCTCTTCTTAGCACAGGTACATAACTCAGCCTCCAAAGTTGAAAACACTTGAGAAAAGGGCATCGTTCATAGTTGTTATTAAGGGTAACTTGAGTTTGCAAACCCCAGAGTTCTGATTAGGATGTGCATCTTTAATTACACTCAAGTGAATAATAGGTTTCCATCTGGTTACAGTCTGGAGGATAGTGTTCATTAACCCAGCCTTGTTTTTCAATCCAGCTTTTGCCCAATACACAGAAGACAGTCTCGCTCTTCTTACTTTTTCTTGATTTTGCAATAAAGGGGTTGTGGGATTTGGAGAACAAGTGGATTTAATTAGATACAGACTTGAATTGAGCATGGAAAACAAATTGCTTTTCTCAGGTGCACTGTACCTCTTGGTCGGAGAATGGTTCAGCACTATAACAGAAAAGTGTGAAGGTTTTAAATATGAAACAAAACTTTAAATATGAAACTTTTAGAGGCATGCTTCTTTGATTGCATTCCGGCAGTTTTGTCAAAACACTGTATGTTTGTGTTATGTGATCGTAAGTTACTAAACATTTTACTGTGATAAAAGTTTTTAGAGACAGAATCCTTCTAGGTCATTTTCAAGTGGCAACTTTTCAAGAAATCTGTTTTTTAAACAAAACACCTACACATTTTTATCCAATTTCTGATCTCGGATTCAGGCAAAAGTGAAGGGCAGATGGTCTATATTCCTGTTATGGATTTTTAAATATATATATACTCCTCCTCAAATTAGATGAGCAATATCAACATGGATTACTATTTAGACAGCAATATAAGCCTTCTTCAGGGGGTTGCTTATACATGCATGAAGGGCTAAAACTGCGGATGAGACTACATGTAAATCCTTCCTGCGGTGTACCCAAGCACTCTTCTCAGAGGTGCCCTGTATTTGCATTTAGTTAAAGTTGGGTGCAGATTTGTCCTGATTGGGAGCCCTATTTCACAAGGGATCCTGATTACACAGCCCAAAAAAATGTTAGTATCTTGGTATTTAGGCCTGTTCCTGGAGTTATTTGGAGCAATGATTCAGAAAATTGCATTGGATAGATCACATCAGCTCTAGTTTCGTAGATACTATTATCATGATTTTCTATGGGAAAGCAGATGGTGGCTGGTAGATGGCATATGTTCTTTATCTCAAAAATTAAAGTTGATAGGGGAAGACTGGTGCCATTTTTGAAAACAAGGGATCGAATATACCCAGAAACAGGTCAAATGTTTTAGGCACCAAAATGTGTGTTGGCCAGCTCAAGCTGCATTATGATTAGAAAATGACATGTTTACTTCCTACTTATAATGAAACTCTAGATGCAAATTTTTACTTGGTTCACTGTGATTCCTTCTCGTAAAGTACTATGCTTTAAGTGTTTTGCTAGATAGTAATTGTTGGTAAATCATATAGCCTCGTTTTCTAAGTATGGGTAAAAAAAAACATTTATTCTTTCTGATCGTGATAGAGTGTCCAGTGACATATCTTTCAAACAAAGATTTTAAACCTTGATGATACTTAGAGAAAGTCCTGCTGCTCCCCAAAATCCTTTTAAAATAATGATGCCAATAAATTGAAGTCATGTTGGAATGATCAATTATAATATTTGCAGTGCTTTGCAAAATGAAGTTGAAATACTAAAATCACATATCACTGAGTTATATGCTTAGAACACCCAGACTTATTTTCTTAGTGATCCCTCATTGACTGAGTATGATGGCCTTCCAAGTGTAGTGTCTTGGTGGATATGTAAGTGACTGTAGAATCCTATTCTTGGCTCACATGTTCTTCCACAGTGAGGGTGTTGGTTTCCAGGTGGAAGACAGTCCCGGTCAGGGTTGGCTTGACGCACCTTCCTTTTGGCATGTTTCTCCCTTTTGCCTTCCATTTGTGCCTCTTCAAATTTCACAGCATTGATGGTCACAGCTGACCTCTACCTAGTGTGCTCAAGAGTCAGTGCTTCCCAGTTCTTAGTGTCCATGCCATATTTTTTAAGGTTAACTTTAAGCCAATTTTTAAATCTCTTTTCCTTTCCACCAACTTTCCATTTTCCGTTCTTGAGTTGGCAGTATAGTAACTGCTTTGGGAGATGATGATTGGGCATTCAGACTATGTGGCCAGCCCAGCGGAGTTTATGACATAGAAGCATCGCTTCAATGCTCATGGTCTTTGCTTCTTCCAGCACGCTGACATTTGTCCACCTGTCTTCCCAAGAAATTTGCAGGATTTTCCGGAAGCAATGCTAAAGGAATAATTCCAAGAGCTGAGTGTGACGTCTGTAGACAGTCCACGTTTCACGGACATATAACAGGATTGGGAGGACAAAATTTATTTATTTATTTACAGCATTTTTACCCCCCCCCCCTTCTCAACCCCTGGGTGGGTGGGGGTAGGGGCTCAGAGCGGCTAACAAAGGCAGCGATTCAATAGCTTTATAAACAAGCACCATGTTATCCGTATGGATGTCCTGATCCTCAAACACTCTTTGCTTTATTTGGAAAAATGCTGCACTCGCAGAGCTCAGGTGGTGTTGTTTTTCAGTGTCAGTGTTGACTTTTGTGGAGAGGTAGCTGTCAAGGTAGCTGTCAACCCAACATTTTCTAGAATACAGCATCAGACAGTTTATTCTGTACCTGTAATGTCCCGATATTCCTCCCAAAATTAACAAATGCTGTAAGGTTCTTGTGAAAGAAAGACAGCTCTGGACATTTGGAGACTGAATATACAAATAATACTTAACCACTGTTTATTTGCTGTTTACTGCAAATGTGTACATTTTATTAGCATGAGCAACTAACTGCTATTTTGCAGGGCCTCGTGAATTGAAAGAAAAAGGACTCGGAAGAGTCCTAGAATGAACATTGCTCTGTTTTCCAAAATGTATGTAGCAGACATCTTCCTGTACTTGTCTTTTCAGGTTCTCCTGTTCTTTTTTGTCTTCACAGGTGACCCATCTGGATCCAAATAAATCATTACTGGAGTTAAAATTGTACCCTCAAGAAACACTTTTCCTAGAGGCAAAGGAATAGGCAAAGCCGGATTGGAGGACTAAATAATCCTTTGATAACGAATGCGGCACGGCGAATGCTTTATCCAAATCACCGTGTGCTATCATTTAACTCAAAAAAGAAATCAATGTCACAACTCTGCCTCTTTCAAGAAGACGGGAAGAAAGAATAAGCATAGCTCCTTTAAAAAGTTTCCCTTACATGAGTATATGTCTCCAACCTCATTTAAACAAGCAGAGAAAAATATTCTGCTGTAAACACTGAACACTATGACTCTATTGCTCACTTACCATCTGGCTTTTGTTATAATTAATGCACTGTTAAAATGTGAGTGATTGTCAAGTAGAATTTTTACTCTTCAATTACCCCCTTTTTCACCAAGAATTCTTGGACATTTCTGCCTGTACTTTTGACACTAGAATACTGTATATTTGATATCTCGCTGAACCAGTGCTCTCATATATGTGCATTTTCTTCCTGTGTTTGAATTTCTACTTCACCACCTAATTTTTTAAAAGGCAGAAAATCAATAAATGGGACATTTTTCAGCCTTAGAGATTTAACAGTATTGTAGTCGTAGAAAGCAGAGATCTTTTCTGTTGATGTTGGTACTTTCTGACTCCTTTCATAAGATGTAAGGTTTTGTTTGGAGAATATAGTTTGACATATATGCAAGATATTTATTTACTGATTTTGATTCTTTTTTTTCCTTCTTGCTTTGGATCTCAATTCAGATTCCATTTAGGGAGTATTTTCATTTCGCTGCAGTGTGCCGAACTGCTGCTGATGTGATTATCTAAATAATGTTCAGAAATGAGCCAGAACCAAATAACTGGTATCTAGCAGACAGTTCAGGTTAAGCAGATATCAGCTAGTGGCTTCTAAAATGTTGCAAATAGCAGACACAAAATTATTTGCTCATCATTGTGAAAGAAATTGGGGGCCCTTTTCCTTTTCTTTTCACTTTGTTTCATTCTCACATCTGTTTGTATTATTTTTCTGCTGTTTTTAAGCACCTTGTTTATTTCACCAAACAATAAAAAAATGTAAAATTACAGTGTGTTAAGAAATCCTCCTCATTGCATGCTTGGATAATTTGTACCTTTCTGAGAAATGTGTACCTATATCTCAGGATCTGATTTTGTAGAAAGCAAGTGTGTAAAGTAATTGCCGAAAAGTGTCAAAATGGTTTTGTAAGGATTTTTAAAATATAAACTCTAAATTTTACACTTAGAGTTTGCTATACAAAAACGCACCAAGAACACCAGTTACTCAACAAAACATTTGTCGTTTTGTGTTTTTCTGAAATTAACTCATGTTCTTTATTGTAGCAGATTATATCCCAATGTAAAGCTCAAATACAATCACGTCTTTATTGTTGCTCCCTTTTTGAGAGGAGTGAAGATCATGAAATTAGTGTACGGCTGACATTCACCTGATCTAATCTATATACATAAAAATGTAATGTCATTTGTGGGATTAACATAACTCAAAAACCGCTGGGCGAATTGACACCAAATTTGGACACAATACCTCTATCAGGCCAACAAGTGACTATCACTTGGAAAAAAACCCACTGAAAAACACAGTAGAAGAGACTTTAAAAGCCAATTTTAAAAAATACATTACAATCCATGCACAAAACCACATATACACAAATATGTATACACACACAAAACACATATACACAGACTGGGCCACAGCTACGCATGGCAGGGGACAGCTTGGACTTTATATAAGGTACTAAGGCTTCTATATCAGGTGAATGTAGAAGTAAAGCATTCGTGTCAAGCTACATATTTGTGTGTGAGAGATATGTTTTAACTGCAATATGCAAAAAAATCATCAAATTGCCAAAGGAAAGATAAACTTTTAAACTTGTCTCGTGTGTAGTGTTAGCTGCCTTGAGTCCCCACAGCGAGAAAGGCGGGGTATAAATAAAAATGATGATGATGATGATGACGACGACATTACTTTAAATCAGGCTTGATTAACATGTGGGCCGTGGGCCACATGTGACCAAGCACAGCTATGAATACAGTCCAACACAAAATCATACCCTTACTGAATACATATTTTGGTGATTTTTTTGTAACTCAATTGCAGGGTTCTTGACCTCTAATTTTATAGATAACAATGGATTGGAATAATTGGAGTATGTTACATCCACAAATTATCCATAATTCGCATTATAATGGCAAAGAGTTCACCCAGAGGAAACAAAAATGGTTAAAATTGTCTAATAAAATTAAGAGCAAGAGGAGTCTGTTGCAATGTCTCTCATCAGCTATTATTAGTGTATTAAAAAATAGTTTTATTGTTTAAAATACAACAATAAAAACATATGACATTGAACAACAAAGAATATAGGAAAGGCAGGAATAGGATGAGTTGGGGTATTTTTAATTATTAGTGCATTTTTATGTGGCCCAGGGAAGCCAATAGATTGGACACCTGAGATTTAAAGTAAAGGGTGGACATATTGCAACCAAATACAAATCCTCATACATGAGAATATTAAGAATGGGGAAAATGCTAAATTCCTTTGAAGTTCAATAACAAAAAGAAAATGACATACTTATATTTTCCACTGAAACCAGTGGAACTTAAAAGGGTGCCTGTCTGCCTCGATCCATCATTCTAACATATGAGCTGGGAATTAAGGTGTTGGTCCACCATCTCTTTCTACAAATGTTTCATTAAAACTATTTTTCTGAAGTAATTTAGATTGAGACCTTAATTGGAAGGCATTTACAAGTGGCCATTGACATTGGGTGTTTTTTAACCTTCTCTTTAAGCAGACACCTAGTGAGAGGATGTGCTGAAATACTGATGCACCTTGTGTCGAGTACAGAGGTGACTGATTAATGGAATGACTTTGTTGGTGGAGGGAACTGAGATCTAACCTTCATGCTGGATCTGAACCTCTTTGGAGGAAGGGTTGAGGTAGCGATTTCCTTTCCCTTCAGCCACGGTACCATTTCATACTCTATTCTAAAGGACTCACAAGCCTTTTCTGGAGCATTTGGGGGACAGAGGGAGGTTGAGAAGATGAGCACTTCCACTTCCACTTTCATGATCATGGAATTGTGCTCCACCCAACTCTGGATCTAAACTGTTCTATAGGCGTTAAAAAATCCCTTTAATTTGTGTAGTATTCATACTATTTTCCCCTTTATTTATAATGTTTTGGCTATACATTCTTTGCATAATCATAGTTTATTAAATGTAGCTTAAACTCTTTGAGACCCATTCTACCCTATCATTCTATTTTACCCACCTCAACCACAGGCTGCATTTATTAATCTTCCTTCTTCTCATCCCATGTAATTTACAGGCTAGGCTCTGGATTAACCCAAGATATAAAGCTCCTTCAGATAGGATTTTTATTGAGTAAATTCATATAACTAGGGCAGTTATGTGCCCAGATGGTTGACAGATCTATGAATTGTTCCAGATTTATTTTTTTTAGAGTATTTCCCCATACCTTTCCACGATGAGATTAGCATTTTTGGACACATTTATCTCTCTTATTATTTGGTCAATTGGTGAATGTACATACATCCAGCACAAAATAGACTGCAGATTCCTGATGGGTCATATCAGTTGTAATTCTGGCCATGTAAAAGCATCACACTGGTTTGCTGTTTGCATTGTTCCGGATCCATCTTTGTCTTAATATTACTATTAATGGTTCTATTCCCAAAGTTTTGTTTTTTGTTGTTACCTTTGAAAGAAACAAATGTAAGTGCTATAATGTTTTCACAAGTAGAAGCTAATAATGCTGGTTATTTATTTATTCGTGTATTTTATGCTTATTCTTCATGTCACACTGGTTTTTATAGACAATTTTACATATGCCCTTGTCCTTTTCAAAGCATCCATAATATCCATGTTTTCTCTGCTAATGTACATTTACTCGTCTTTTATTTTCATTATGCAAGCTGCTACTCCACCCAACTGTTACAGTGTTACAATCTTAAATTCCACTTCCACATTATCAGCTGTCTCAAATTAATGGATTATCATTAATGGCTTCAATGCATTAGCATTAAATCTTAAGGCATTATTGTTGACAGTTAACAGAAGGAAGGAA
Source organism: Anolis apletophallus (assembly GCA_030556195.1). Lineage (NCBI taxonomy): Eukaryota > Metazoa > Chordata > Lepidosauria > Squamata > Anolidae > Anolis > Anolis apletophallus. The sequence continues at coordinate 88,367,762 of JARBWK010000005.1, read as the reverse complement.
ATGCTCCCTTTTGATTCTTTGATTACTGTATTGACAACTATACAATATGTTGGAGGAAAATAGAAGCGCTTTTGGCATCAGCAGCCTGATCTACCTTTCCATTTTGACGTTGTTTAAACAGGTTGGAGCTTATGCAAACCTCAGGTGTTTTTTCTGTATTCTCTTCTACAGTCCTTACTTTTAATGGGTTGGGATTTTATGGAACTGCTGTGTTGCTAGGTTCTTTTATAACTCATATGGGCAAAGAGGATTATGGTATTCATGAATGATGACAATGTAGGCATCAAACAAACTTGCAGGTAGACAAAAGTTTCCACTAAAACCTTTCTCTTATAAGAGTCTGTGAATGTACTTTCTCCTCTGCCTGATGATGCCTTGATCCAGGCATCAAGCCTGGGGAGGACAAGTAAAGGGAAGTGACTTATATATACTTCCATATCTGGCGTAGTTTAGGAGGCAGTTTGCTGGTGCATTTGGGGACAGGAGAGCTTTTAGATCTTTAGGCCTAATGCCACTTTCTATGTAACACTGTTGACACGTCTCCTTTTCCAACTGTCAATCATTAAAGTTCTGATGCTGGAGGGGAAGCCACTACCGATATTAATGTGGGAGTTGGAAAGAGATGAGACTTATATGGGAAGTCCTTCAGAAGAACAAACACTACATTTTTGTTTTATCTCGAGTATTATTTTTACCACAGGGAACCATTTTAACTTTCCAAATTAAATGGTTCCAAATTAAATGGTCACACCGCAACAAGTGCCTATTCAATTTAAATGTGTAGCCCATGACCATTCCAACTCTACCAGGGTCTTCATGAGACATTTTTCTGCCTGAAGCATAGCAGCATGACACTCTCCCCCGCCATCCAAGTCAAGGTGCCTAATATCTATAAGCCAGCATCAGCCTGGGGCAGAAAAAACTCACATGCCTCTCTGCTCAGCCTTGGCAGTCTAAATCCAACAATACAGCCAATCACAGCCTGTAACCCTTTCATGATAGTCAAAGTCTGCTTCCTAAGACAACCGGCCCTGCTCAATGGTATAGCGGGCCCTGATTTATTTATTTTTTTACTTGCAGTGATTTATATGTATAGTACGATCCTTGTATGTACAGATGACATGTTCCCGGACTAATGTGGATAAATGAGACTACAAATAATAGTGAACTCATTGAAATGAAGGACACCTGGCCCAAAAATACCACAGTTGTGCTGAAGGATCTAGAAAATGCCCAGAGAGGACATATTTTGTCAGATGTGAATAAATGAGCTTGCTGATACTGGCAATGTAGATATGGGAATCATGCTAAAGACATTAAAATGCAATAAAGCCTTTCTAATATTTACAGTTGAAACTCTAAAAAGCTGCATTTAAATTAGATTTGATATATTGGTTGCAGACATGAAAGTACATCTCTTATTTGCATAAGTCCCAATCAGCCAATTCAGTGGAGCCTTTGTTATATTTCCTAATACCGTCCTCTCCATGTTAAAAAAAAGATTTTTCTTAAGGTGTGGCACTGAGAAGATGAAAGTGTTGTATGAAATGGCTCCAAGTATCATAGCAACCATCTTGTTTTGCTTTTTATTATTTTAAATGATTGCCAACCAACATAGATCTGGTCGGCTTCCAAAGCACTGACCAAACCAGTTGTAATATTCCAAATATATTCATTTAAAAACAAAAAAATACACATTTTTATTTTAATAAAACAATTGGCAGCTCACAACTTTGTTTTAAAGGCCTGTTTATAAGAAAAGACCAAAAGAGGACAAATTAAACAAATTGCTTGCCAGATTAGTTCACTACTGAGGTGCTACCACAGAGAAGACCTTATGCTTAGTAGCTAAATGCCTTAGAGCAGTGGTTCTCAACCTGTGAGTCCCCAGGTGTTTTGGCCTACAACTCCCAGAAATCCCAGCCAGATTACTAGCTTTTAGGATTTCTAGGAGTTGAAGGCCAAAACATCTGGGGACCCACAGGTTGAGAACCACTGCCTTGGAGCCTGGAACAAGTTCTTTGAAGAGGACTTTAAGGTTCAGGTAGATGTAAATGAAAAGTCAACTTTTAGATGACATGGCCTGAAACCATTATAGACTTTATAGAATAAAACAATCACTTTAATACAAGCCTGGGATTTAACTAAACCGTTGTAATGCACTGGCATACAATGGTTTAGTTGAAACATTTAGTCCCAGTTCATGGTATCACCAGTCTGTTTTAAGTGGCCAGTTCTGACCATTTTTAAAATCTGTTTCATGTACATCGCAAGATGCTAAACAGGAGATTGCCAGGGCATTCGTAACTGTGTTTCAGCTATTTTTACCCAGATAGAATAGAATAGCTTTGTCGTTGTGCTATTTTACAACAAATGACACGCTTTCCCCCGCACATAGCACAAAACAGCACATCCATCCCTCCATCCCCACCACCACCACACAGTCCCCAATGCCACATAAATGCGAAACCACAGAGTTCAACGTAGCCACAGCTCTAAGATAAAAACTATCCTTCAGTCGGTTTGTCCTTGACTTTGTCACCCTGTGTATTGCAGCTGTTTGGTCTAAGAATACCTGAAGATGGCTGGCTATCTTCAATATCTTCAAAGCCCATTGAGCTTCTTTGTGAAATGATTTGATATGCGCTTAAGTTTAGCCAATATCTTTTAGTGCTGAACTTCTCATTTTCACTCTCCAGTTCCACTGTCACTTGCTACTGTTGATTTCCATCCATCCTGGCATCACAACTTTCTGTTTGCTAGTGTGTTTGGGGTTGGGAAAACAGAATGGAGCTTGATCAGAGAGCACATGACCTTTGTTATACATTGTTCTGGGAGCTCAAAATGTTAACAAAGCTTCTGAATATAGATTAGCAGGGGATTGGCATCATAGCTCAATGTCTCCTTCCTGTTTGAAGCCCATTGATGTAATTCCTCTTGCTATCTGTAATCTGTGATGAAAGATAGTGAAGACCATCTAGTGAAACTTCTTTCAGGTAAGGCGAGTTATTTTTAGGGAATAATTCTAAGTCCACTGCAAAAGCTGCGCTTGATTTGTTCATGCTCATTCCCCAAAACGCTCCAGCCAACAGTTTGGGAGGATTCTTTGGTTCCAGTATTTTCAGGTAAAGGATGTGTCCAGAAACATACTTGATGATTTTTGGCTAAACTAACATCCAGAAATCTCAAAACTGAGGTACATAGTCTGGCATGGTAACTTCACATCTGGATTACTGTAATGTGACTTGCTGCATGCCATTATAAAATTGTAATTAATCCAAAATTCAGCAGCCAGATTTATCTAACAGCTGAAAGGGGAATTTAACACCTGGGATTTTGACTGAAATTTTCTAACTGCACTGTGGGTATGGGGTGGGAAGAAATGTGATCTTAATTGGCATGTACAAAACATTTCACTGTGGTAAAATTGTACATTTTTCTTCTGCATTGATAAACTTTGTCCACATTTAGTGGCATTTAGAAGTGCAGAAAAATCCACATGTCAATTGGATATCCGAAATTCTACTATCAGAGCAGTTGCAGTCCTACCATCTCTTTTCTAAAGCAGCTATGGTTTCAACATGTCATCAATTGAATCCTTTCTGTTTCTGATTTTTTTAAAAAAGGAATTGTGTATATATGTACATATATGTATGTGTAAAGAAGGGGGCTGTTTGTCTGTCTGGAAATATGGTGTTTGGGCTGCCTAGAATTTATCAGACTCTAAGCAGGCCTTGGGAAATTTATTCTTTGGCAATATTGGCTGGAAGATTCTGTAGTCCAAAATGAACTTTTCAAAATTCTAGACTTTCAAATAGTCTAGATTCTAGAAGCTAGAGTATAGGCAAAAACTGAATGTATAGCTCACTGTTTATTATGGCATATAGGTAAGTGAACCTATATGCCAGTTTGTGTAATTAATTCCATTGGTCTGACTTAATATTTCATAGATCTGGATGAGTGATGAACTACTGGAAACGTTTGCCTAGGAAGGAAGCCAACATACTTTGCATGGTATAGTAGTTGGACAAAATGGTTTGGCCATTGCATAACCTTCCAAAAACTTGAATTTTGTTTCTGGGTAGCCTGTCCGACTGGAGAAATAGAATTCTGTAAATGCTGCCAATGTGTGTTTGTGTAGCTGCCTAGCCTTAGAGATAACACCCATTTCTAGGGGAAGTGATACCTCTCTGCAGCTTTGTTGGCGGGAAAAGCCAGCATCTGGTTCCACCCAGCCTTCAGCTCTGGGATCTCAGACTAAACTAACCTGAGGGGTCATTCAAAGTTTACTTTCTCAGCGCTGTAAGCAGAAGCTCTCAAATGCTTAAAGGGTCTTTACATCTTAAACAGCTGTGACCCAAATAAGGGTGTCTCATCTTCTCAGCTTCTGTTTGCGTTAGAGGGTGAAATGTCTCCAGTTCACCCTCTCTATGTCTCAGGAATGTGCAGGACGGAATCCTCTTAGAAGGACTGATGGGAAGAGTCACATGCAACACATCCAAAAGTCCAAACTTGCAACTCAGGGAGGTGAGGGTTACAAATACCCATTCATTTCAAGAGAGGTCCTGTTTATAAACATCCATTCCATCAAACAAAATGATTTCCCTACATTTAAAATCAGGTTGCATTACATGGGCACCACAAGCCCATTGTCATCCTGCCCAATTGTTTGTTCAATGTTGATGTGGCTGCTGCAGCCCAAAATTAAGGAGAAATATTTAATTTTATTACCAAATAATTAGATGCAGGCGTAATAGGTTAAGAGTAATATTTACTCCTCTTTTCAAGGGATCTGAAGAAACCTTTAAAATGGAGTCGAATGTGTGGCCTTCCAGGTGCTTTGGACTTCAACTCCCATAATTCCTGGCCATTGGACAAGCTGGCTAGGGCTTTTGGGAGTTGAAAGCCCAAACATCTGGAGGAACACAAGTTTAATGCCTGTACTTTATGGTGTTATTTCACAGCTGACATTCATCCCTATAACCACATACCTTAGAAATGTTAAAATGCAGGCAGCTCTTGATCTAGTCACTTTACGTCTCCTTGTGGAGAGAAAAAAGCAGGGTATACAAAATTATAAACATAATAATAATCTACATAAACAACCTACTCTCAGTTGTATTCAGCTGATACCATCATCCTTGCTTATAAAAAAAATCCTGGTGCTTCAATCCTATGAGTTCTGGTTCATCTAAACCAGCACTATTCACAGTGATGGTCCATAGACTACTATCAGTCTGTGACTTTTTGGCTACTAGTCTGCACTAAGTTTCCAGCAAAGCAAGACACAGTTGTAGCTACGGCAAACAAATATTGTGCAGGTCCCTTTTTGGTCTCCCATGTAAGATAAAAATGGGTATGTTGTTCTCTGTCATGGATCCTCTGTGAATACATACTCATGCAATATCCCAAGCTCGCAGAGCAGATCGGAACCTTCTAGAAGATAAAATTGACACATTAACGTAGCCCCACCCCTCCATATATAAGCTCTCAGCACAAAGCTACCCACTCAGTTTTCTCTTTTCCACGCAGCCCAATACGGTGGTCACAGAGCTAACCAAGTCCAAACGCTCCAGAGGGGCGTTGTCCACCCCCGCTGATAAGGAGGGTAGGAAACTGGACGGTATAGGCAAAAAGATGCACACTACGGCTGGACTTATAGCACGTATGGCCCACTTTGCAACTTACTTTAGTGGATACCAGACCTATATCTGGAATAGGATCCTCCCATACCTCAACCTGCTCCCGTCTGAGTGTCGCCATCTCCCTAAAGCCCTACAAGTCGAGGCTCTAGCGGTCTCCCAGTTTCAAAAAGACCTCGGGAAGCACCTAGCGGAGACTTCAGGCCGGCTGTTTGCTGAGGCAACCTCCCTACGCCGACACGCCTGGCTCCGTACTGCCTCCCTCTCGGAGGAGGCAAAGGGTCTGGCGGAGGACCTGCCCATGTTGGGGAAGGACCTATTCAACCCCGAGACAGACTCCGACCTCAAGTCGAAGCAAGATGTCTGTATAGCTGCACAGGACTACGGCTCCCCCAGCCAACCACAGCCCTATAGGCGCAGGGGTCAGCAGCCGTCTACCTTCTACAGGAGGAACTATGGCAACCAATCGGGAGGTGGTTTCAGATATGGCAATAGAGGACCCAACAGGTTCCAGCCGGCAGGTAAACGCCAAGGTTACGCCCCACGTAACAGATTTAAGCCGTACCAGGGCAAGCCCAAGTACCAAGGGGCGCCCAGGAAGCGGTTTTAGAGTAAGCCGTATACTTCTCCTGTTTTCACAGATGCGGCGTGTGCTCACCTTGATCCTGTTCCTGATGGCCCCATCCTCCCTGCCCATCCTCCCAACCCAGGTCCAATTTTTTCTTGGACAAGCTGTCCCAGTTTTATCCAGCATGGGAGGCCATCACTACTGATGGATGGGTACTCCAGATTGTTAGTCAGGGTTACAGTTTAGAATTATTAGAGTTTCCCCAGTTAGGTAACGTTATCTCCACGGTTTCTTCTCAGCCCCTCCTAGAGGAGATTCAAACGCTTCTAGCCAAAGGGGCCATTTCCCTATTGGCCCCTTCCGAATATTCTGGTTGTTTCTTTTCTCGTTATTTCCTAGTGGATAAAAAGGATGGTGGGGTCAGGGCTATTTTAGACCTTCGCGAGGTCAACCGTTTTGTAAAACCACGCAAGTTTAAAATGGTCACCCTGTGTTCCATCCTGCCCCTCCTAAATAAATTCGACTGGTTCGCCACTATTGATCTCAAGGACGCTTATTTTCATATTAGCATAGCGCCTCGCCATAGGAGGTTTCTCTCCTTCAAGGTTGGAGACCATGCATACTGTTTTAATGTCCTTCCTTTCGGGTTGTGTTCAGCCCCAAGGGTTTTCACCAAGTGTATGGCGGCAGTGGCCACGCACCTTAGAACCAACCAAGTAACGGTTTATCTGTACCTGGATGACTGGCTACTGGTGGCCCCGTCCAGGGATAGACTCCTCTCAGACATCTCATTTACTCTTTCACTCCTGTGCTCCTTGGGCCTGGAGCTAAATTTGGAGAAATCCAATCTGGAACCCTCGCAAACGATCCCATTCATTGGGACGATCATTGACTCCGTGGCAGAGCGAGCGTTCTTGCCCACCGAGAGGTTTTCCGCCCTGTGCGAGATAGTAACCCGAACCCTACACTCCAATACGGTGACGGCTCACCACATTCAAATGTTGCTAGGGCATATGGCGTCCACCACTTCGGTCACGCCTCATGCAAGGCTATGCCTTAGACCCTTACAAACCTGGCTACTTTCAGTGTTCCATCCCCTTTCGGATGACCCGACTACACGGTTACAGGTGCCGCCAGACGTCCATAACTCACTCAATTGGTGGTTGGACCCCGGTAATGTATGTTGCGGCCTCCCATTCTTGCCCCCCAGCCCTACACACACAGTGACCACAGACTCCTCCTTAACGGGTTGGGGCACCAATTCAGAGGATCTAGTGGCTCAGGGCCAATGGTCTCTGACCGAGTCCTCCCGCCATATCAACTACCTCGAACTGCTGGCGGTGCAAAGGGCATTGGAGGCATTCAAGCTAGTACTTACGGGGAAGTCAGTTCTTATCCTAACCGACAACACTACAGTCATGTACTACATCAATAAACAGGAGGGTACACATTCCAGATCCCTGCTCGGGTTGACCCTGCAGATTTGGGACTGGTGTATATCTAGAGACATCTCCCTTTCATCGATACACCTCCCAGGGGAAGAAAACACAGTGGCAGATGCCCTTAGCAGGTCCCCGCTCAGTCATCACGAGTGGTCTCTTCTAGATGAGGAGGCCAGTCGTATATTTACGGCATGGGGTCACCCATCTATTGACCTCTTTGCCTCCTACGATAACACTAAGTGCTACAAGTTTTGTGCCCGTAGGAAGCAAAACTTATCCCAGGGTTGTCTAGGGGATGCCTTCCTTCGTTCTTGGGACAGTGGGTTGCTTTATGCCTTCCCCCCTTTCCCTCTGCTCCTCAAAGTGTTATCCAAGATCCGGAGGGACATGGCCAACTGCATCCTGGTGACGCCGTGGTGGCCACGCCAGCCGTGGTTTGCCCCGTTGTTGCACCGATCCCGGGAGACCTTCATCAGGCTCAAGGGGGTTCCCGACTTGCTTCTCTCGCAAGGGAACAGGGTCCTGTACCCGGAGGTGGCCAAACTGCGTCTCACAGCATGGCGTCTTCGGCCGACCAACCAGTGTTGATATCCGACCTCTCCCTGCTGGTTCAACGCTTCATAGAAGCTGCCCATAGGGACTCTACAAAAAGATCCTACACTTATAAGTGGAAGAAGTTTACTATTTTCATGTCTCAAAGGAATTCGGATCCTCTGTCTGCCCCAATACCTTTAATTTTGGATTTTTTGGCAGAATTAGCTGAGCAGGGGTTGGGTTGGTTTTGCCTTCCCTCTTGTTTTACAGATCCAATGATTAAATTGTTCCTCAGAGGGTTTGCATATTCTAGACCTAGAGTAGCCCCGCTAGCCCTGGGATGGGACCTGGAATTAGTGCTATCAGCCTTAACTAGGCCGCCCTTTGAGCCCATGGCATACAATGATATCTCCCATCTGACCTGGAAGGTTGCATTCCTAGTGGCTATCACTTCAGCTAGAAGGGCTAGCGAATTATGTGCACTCCGCGCTGATGCCCCTTACATCATTTTTCACAGAGATAAGGTGGTTTTGCGCACAGACATTACGTTCCTGCCTAAAGTAGTGTCTCCATTCCACATGTCTCAAGATTTAGTTTTGCCTGGCCTTTTTCAAGAGCCCAGTTCTCCATTGGAGCGTTTTTTACATTATTTAGACGTAAGAAGGGCGTTAGCCTTCTATTTAGATAGGACAAAGGGATTTAGGCAGTCTACTAGACTATTCGTTAAGTATAGGGAGGATGCCAAGGGCCTTCCTGTGTCGGCCCAAAGAATGTCTTCCTGGATTGGCTACCATCCGCTTGGCGTACCAGATGGCTAAGAAGGAGATCCCTCAGGGTCTGAAGGGTCATTCTACAAGGGCAATAGTTACTTCGACGGCCTTTATGAAGGGAGTTCATTTGGATGTGATTTGCCGTGCGGCTACCTGGAAGACGCCTTCGACGTTCGTGTCGCACTATAAGGTGGATGCCGTGGCCAGGAAGCAAGCACAATTTGGCAGAGCAGTCCTATTCTCATCGGTGGCATGACGCCCACCACCCAAGGCTGGTTGCTTTGTAAACTGTTGCATGAGTATGTATTCACAGAGGATCCATGACAGAGAATTATTAGTTGCTTACCTGTAACTGTAGTTCTCTGAATGATCCTCTGTGAATTCATACGACCCGCCCTTCCTCCCCTGGGTCATGCCCCTCGTCTGGCTGCTTGCGGCTAGAAAACTGAGTGGGTAGCTCTGTGCTGAGAGCTTATATATGGAGGGGCGGGGCTACGTTAATGTGTCAATTTTATCTTCTAGAAGGTTCCGATCTGCTCTGCGAGCTTGGGATATTGCATGAGTATGAATTCACAGAGGATCATTCAGAGAACTACAGTTACAGGTAAGCAACTAATAATTTCCTTTACAATTTTTGGTATACCGAATAGATTTTTTGGATGCTGATCACTTAAATAACTTCAAAATTGTCACACTATATAAGGTTTTTGCCCTGCCAATTTTGTTCTACAATTATTGCAAAATTATGAAACATTTTCGTTCTCGACAGTAGTTTGCATGATTTTTTTAGATTGCTCATACCTTTGACAGCTATAACCAATATTATGTAACATGTAACAGATACTCGGTCTGTTGAAGTACCATGGAAAGGCATTTCTGATCATGTAGAAATTTTCTTGGGCATGCCAGAAGCATGAACATGAGAGGATGAGGAGGTAGATGATGGTGGTGATCAAATACAGATGGAAGCTCATGCTGATCCTGACTTTGTGCCAGCAACATCCAGTGGTCCTCATTTAAGAGCTGAATGATCTGGTCAGAGATTTGGGTTTATCAAAGAGTCAGTCAGAGCTGCTTAAATCAAGGCTGCAAAGATGGAATTTTTTTGTCACCCAGTACAAAAATTTATCCACTGTGATGAAGATTTGACAAAACATTGTAGCCAAGCTGACAGTGTGACCTTTTGCTGTTTCATCAATGGATGATTTTGTGCTCTCAGATGTGGCTACAGCCCAACAGAATGGTGATTGTTTATTGACTCATCAGTCATGGAATCCTAGAGCTGGAAGAGACTACATGGGCCATCTAGTCTAACCCCTGACATGCAAGAAAAGCACAATAAGATTCTTAAGTTTGAAGGCTGTTTTGCTGCACAACTGCAATATCTACCCTTCTATACCTGTCCAATATGCTCTTCATATGAAAGAATCAGATGAGAACATGCAACTTCTGCTGATCCGCCTTCAATACTCAAAGCACAACTAGATTTTGTGTGGTTATTTTAAGGTAGTTGCAATTCTACTGGTTCTGCAGCTTGGTTATATTATATTGGTGTTTCCTTTGTAAGTTGGATAGTCAAGCAAGAGATTTGCATTATGTTGGAAAAGACTGACCTCCACGCAATAAATTTGTTCAAGGGCAGAATAATGTTGTACATGACCCACTGGTTGATCCAAAGAAGATATTTCTTCCACCTTTACACATCAAACTTGGGCTAATGAAAAATTTTGTTAAGGCAATGAACAAGCAAAGTGAAGCCTTAATTTATTTGCAGCAGATGTTTCTCCGCATAAGTGATGCAAATATAAATGAAGATGTTTAATTGGTCCACAAAGCTGAGATGCGATGAAAGGTAGCCACTTGGATGATCTTCTACAAGGTGCAGAACATCTTGCATGGACAGCCTTCAAGAATGTTGTTTGTAACTTTCTAGACAACTATAAAGCACCAAATTATGTCCAACAGGTTGAAAGCATGCTATCATCGAGGCAAAACAATTATACTATGCCTCTCTGATAGCGTCTGCAAACTCACGCCCAGCTAAATTGTTCAAAATAATTCGCTCCTTGAAGACGGTCCCTACTGTCCCAAATAATGACGATCAGGCCCTTACAGCTGAGGTTTTCCAGAGTTATTTTATAGACAAGATCTCGGTGCTCTGCCGGGAACTCCCTGCCACAGTTGATACAGTGAGCGAGCTTGAGACTCCATGGCCTCTTGCTGGGCCCACCCTTGATCGGTTTATCCTGCTGGACGCAGGGGTTGTCGATGAACTGTTAGCTGCAGCGAGACCGACCACGTGCTCCCTCGATCCGTGTCCCTCTTGGCTAGTGAAATCATGCTTAGAGGGACTACATGACCCTCTGTTGAAGATAATAAACAGCTCCCTTGAGCAAGGAGTTTTTCCAGAGGGTTTTAAAAAGGCAGTGACCTCCCCACTACTGAAAAAACCGAATTTAGATCGATCGGTTCCCTCCAACTACCGCCCAGTTTCGAATCTTTCATTCCTGGGTAAGGTGATTGAGAGGGCAGTAGCGGGGCAACTGCAGCAGTTCCTAGATGACACAGCCGGACTAAATCCCTTCCAGTCCGGCTTCCGTTCAGGGCAAGGGACGGAAACCGTTTTGGTCGCCATTTCAGATCAGCTTCAATGCCAGCTGGACAAGGACGGATCAGCGCTGCTTGTGTTATTGGACCTCACAGCAGCTTTTGATACGGTCGATCACAATCTTTTGGCCCACTGCCTTGCCGCCGTTGGAGTTAGGGGAACAGCCTTGAAATGGCTGTTGTCCTTTCTACACAACTGGGGACAGTGAGTGGAAAGGGGAGGTCTAGTCTCCGAGAGGGCCCCACTAATCTGTGGGGTCCCTCAAGGGGCTATACTCTCCCCTTTGTTATTTAACATCTACATGCAGCCACTTGCTAGACTGGTTCGAAGTTTCGGGCTGGAATGTTATCAGTACGCTGATGACACCCAGCTTGTTCTGAAGATGAAAGGCCGACCGGACTTTGTACCCTCTAGTTTCCATCAGTGCCTTGAAGCCACTGATTAAGAACATAAGAAGAGCCATGCTGAATCGGGCCTCAGCCCATCTAGTCCAGCATTCTGTGTCACACAGTGGCCCACTAGTTGTACACAGGGATCTCTAGCAGAAAGGAGGGCAAAACCCTCACCTGCTCCCGACCCCCCACAACCAGTACCCGGGGAAATCCTGCCTGCCTCAATCAACACAGAGGTGGCACTTGGATGTCCATTTCAGTAGCTACTGATTCCCTTGGTATCCATGAATCTGTCTAATCCTGCCTTGAAGCTGTCCAGGCTGACAGCTGTCACAACCTCTTCTGGAAGTGAGTTCCATAACCCAATGACCCTCTGGGTGAAGAAATATTTCCCTTTATTAGTCCTAACTTTCCTACCTTGGAGCTTTAGGGAGTGCCCCCTAGTCCTAGTGTTGTGTGACAGAGAAAATATTTTTTCTTTATTCACCTTTTCTATCTCATGCGTGATTTTATACACTTCGATCAAGTCACCTCTTAAACGCCGTCTTTCAAGGCTGAAAAGACCAAGGCGTTGCAACCTGATTTCATAAGGGAGCTGCTCCATCCCTTGGATCATTTTTGTTGCCCTTCTTTGTACTTTTTCCAGTTTCGTTATATCCTTCTTGAGGTGCGGTGACCAGAATTGTACACAGTACTCCAGATGTGGCCTCACCATAGATTTGTAGAGAGGCAATACAACATTTGCCGACCTATTTTCGATTCCCTTCCTGATCATGCCAAGCATAGAATTTGCTTTTTTCACTGCTGCAGCGCACTGGGTTGACATCTTCATTGAGCTGTCCACCAAAACCCCAAGATCCCTTTCCTGGTTTGTCTCAGAAAGCTTTGATCCCATCAGTTGATAAGTGTATTTGGGGTTCTTTGCCCCGATGTGCATGACTTTACACTTGTTTAGGTTAAAATGCATTTGCCACTTTGTTGCCCATTCACTCAATTTCGAGAGATCTTTCTGGAGCTCTTTACAGTCAGTTTCATTTTTAACTACCCTGAACAGTTTAGTGTCATCTGCAAACTTTGCTACCTCACAATTTACTTCTACATCCAGATCATTTATGAATAAATTAAAAAGTAACGGTCCTAAAACTGAACCTTGGGGTACGCCACTTCTCACCTCTTTCCATCCAGAGAAGTGTCCATTTATTACCACCCTTTGTTTCCTACAGTTTAGCCAGGTTCCAATCCAGGACAAGACATGTCCCCTGATTCCATGGCTGAAGAGCTTATTTAAGAGCCTTTGGTGAGGGACTTTGTCAAAAGCCTTTTGAAAGTCAAGGTAAACAATATCGACTGGGTCCCCTTTATCTATGTGTTTATTTACACCCTCAAAGAATTCTATCAAGTTAGTAAGACATGATTTGCCTTTGCAGAAACCATGTTGATTTTCCTTCAGCAATGCCTGTTCTTCTATGTGCCTAGTATTTTTTTCTTTAATAATGGTTTCCATCACTTTGCCTGGAACTGAGGTTAGACTAACTGGCCTATAATTTCCTGGATCACCCCTGGATCCTTTCTTGAAGATCGGAGTTACATTTGCCTCCCTCCAGTCCTCGGGTACAGTGCCTGATCTTAGAGAAAGGTTATATATTTTGGCTAGAATTTCAGCAATTTCACACTTGAGTTCCTTAAGAACTCTGGGGTGGATGCCGTCTGGCCCTGGTGATTTGTTGACATTTAGTTTAGTAAGGCATGTGAGAACATCTTCCTTGTTTATCTCTATCTGGTTTAATTCATTTAATTCCCTCCCTGAAAAACTGACTCAGCTGCAGGCATATGTTGTCTGTCCTCCTGTGTGAAAACAGAGGCAAAGAAGTCATTTAGCCGCTCAGCAATCTCCTTGTCTTCACTTATTGTCCCTTTCTTACCATTTTCGTCAAGTGGCCCAACTGCTTTTCTAGTTGGGTTTCTGCTTCTGATGTACTTAAAGAAGTTTTTGCTGTTTTTTTTAATATTCTTAGCTATATGTGCCTCAAAATCTCTCTTGGCTTTCCTGACGGTTGCTTTGCATTTAGTTTGCCAGAGCTTGTGTTCCTTTCTGTTCTCCTCAGTAGGAAGAGCCTTCCATTTCTTAAATGAGTTTTTCTTCTTTCCAATCACTTCTTTTACTTCATTTGTAAGCCATACTGGTGTCCTTTTGGACTTTCCATGCCTCTTTCTTTTTATTGGAATGCATTTTAGTTCGGCCTGTTTTAAAGTATTTTTAAACAGTTTCCAAGCATTTTGGAGGGATTTGATTTTTTTTTACTGTTCCTTTTAGTTTGTTCTTTACTGTTTTTCTCATTTTGGTGAAATTCCCTTTGTGAAAATGATTGAGGGTGAATCCAGCAAAGACGGAGATACTGTGGCTGGGGCGACCGGATGGTGAGGTGGTCCAACTGCCTACCCTGGATGGCGAGGCACTATGCCCGTCATCTTCAGTAAAGAGCCTTGGGGTTGTTTTAGACCCTTTGCTGACAATGGAGGCTCAGGTCTCCACTGTTAGCAAAACCGCTTTCTTCCACCTGCGGCAGGCTAGGCGGCTGGCCCCCTATCTTATGTATTTTAATATGTTGCTGTAGTTGTTTTTAAATTGTATAGCATTGAATATTTGCTGTCATGCCAGTCTGAGTCCCCCGATAGAGGTGAGAAGTTTGGGGTACAAAAGTTTTAAATAAATAAATATCTAGAGATGATCTAGCCACAGTGATCCAAGCCATGGTCATCTCAACACTAGACTAATGTAACGCCTTGTACATTGGCCTGCCCTTGTCTGTGATCCGGAAACTTAAGCTCGTCCAGAATGCTGCTGTGCGACTTCTTGCTGGAGTCCCAGTGAGATGTCACATAACTTCCATCCTTCAGCAGCTCCCGGTCGAGCACCGGATCACTTTCAAGGTCTGGAGCCGATGTATTTGAGGGACCGTCTCTCCCCCTACCAACCCCAGAGATCATTTCGTTCTGAAGATCTGAACCTCCTCGAAGTGCCTAGTCATAAAACCATCCACTTAACATCCACTCGGTGCAGAGCCTTTTCTGTGGTGGTGCCATCTATTTGGAATACTTTGCCAACCGAAGTCTGTGCCTTGCGAGATCTGTCATCCTTTCGCAGGGCCTGAAAGACCTTTCTCTTTCAGTTGGCATTTGACTGTGGAAATTGTAATTTTGTTCTAATTGGATGTTTTACTCCGTCTTATGTTTTTATATGGACTGTGAGCTGCTCCGAGCCCTCGGGGAGTGGCAGCATACAAGACCAAATAAATAAATAAATAAATAAAGTCTGCTTCAAGCAAACAAATCAATGAAATGCAACATGTCACTGAAGATACATTTTCTTCATTCACACTTGGGCTTCTTTCCAGACAACCTGGGTGCTGTGAGTGACGAACATGATGAAAGGTTTCATTGGGACATTGCCAAGATGGAGAAACAGTATCAGGCAAGTGGAATTCATCTGTGTTGGGTGGCTATTGTTGGACTCATCCGGGAAGTGTCGGACAGTGATTATAAATGAGAATCTGCAGCAAAAATGTTTAGTTTTGTTTCCTGGTGACACCATTACTGTCATAGTGTATGCTGCTATAGACATACAGCAATCCTTGGACTGTGGTACTTAACTTTGAATACGTTTTAATTCATTTTAACTGTGAATTTTTAATACTGTTTATGTTGGAAATAGCAAACTTCTCAAGGCTCCACTAGTTGTTTGTTATGTATATAATTCAGATTGCTTACTGTATTGTATATGTGTATATTTGTATGCAATTTTACTTTAACTCTTTGCTGTACTGCAGACCATGTGATCAGAACTGGGCTTGTTCAGGGCACAGACTCCATTTTAGAACAGTGTTCAGTTTAGATGCTAGCAGGAACAGCGTGTGCCTTTAGACTTTTTTTTATTTTATTTATTTATTTATTCGATTTATACTCCACCACGCCCAAAGGCTCGGGGCAGTTTACAGATAAAGAAATACCATTTAAAACAGTTCTAGATTAAAATTGCATTACAATTCAAAAGCTTGTTGGAAAAGATAAGTTTTGCAAGCTTTCCGGAAGGCTCCTAGGTCACGCAGTGCTCGGGCCTCGGGAGGGAGGGTATTCCAGAGTAAAGGGGCAATGATCAAAAAAGCCCTTTGCCTGGTTGCTGTCAGGCGATAACTCTTCAGACCGGGAATTTCTAAAAGATCTTGGTTTTCTGAGCGCAGTGATCTCTGGGGCTTATATGGGATTAGGCGATCCCTCAAGTACGCTGGCCCCAGACCATATAAGGCCTTGAAAGTAAGAACTAGCACTTTGAAAGTGATCAGGTGCTCAATCGGAAGCTAGTGCAGTTGCTGAAGGACCGGAGTTATACGACAGCTTGCTGGCTCCCCAGCGAGCAGCCGGGCGGCAGCGTTCTGCACTAGCATGAGCTTCCGGATCACTGTCAAAGGCAGGCCAATGTAAAGGGCGTTACAGTAATCAAGCCTCGAGATGACAGTGGCCTGGATCGCCGTAGCCAGGTTGCTCCGGGACAAGTAGGGGGCCAGCTGCCTAGCCTGACGCAAATGAAAAAATGCTATTCTGCTCACAATGGAGATTTGGGCCTCCATTGTCAGCAGAGGGTCCAAAAGGACTCCCAGGCTTTTTACTGATGATGATGGGCGTAGTGCCTTGCCATCTAGGGTAGGCAACTGGATATCCCAACCACCCGGGCGACCAAGCCATAGGATATCTGTCTTCACTGGGTTCACCTTCAACCTGCTGGCTCGCAACCATCCAGTAATGGCTTCAATGCACTGATGGAAATTATCGGGCACGGAGCCAGGACGGCCCTCCATCCTCAGGATGAGCTGGGTGTCATCAGCGTACTGGTGACACTCCAGCCCAAAGCTTTGCACCAGTTAAGCAAGTGGTCGCATATAGATGTTAAATAACAGAGGGGGAAAATGCCCCCCTATGGGACCCCACATACAAGGGGGGACCCTTCGGAGACCAACTCGTCCACATTCCTGTTTCCTATTTTGGAGGGAAGAGGCCAGCCAATTTAAAGCTGTCCCCCTCATTCCAGCCACGGCAAGGTGGTGATTCAAAAGATCATAAGTGACAGTATCAAATGCCGCTGTGAGGTCCAATAACACAAACAGCGCCGATCCGCCCTGATCGAGCTGGCAACAAAGCTGGTCTGTGATGGATACCAACACTGTCTCCGTCCCGTGCCCCATTCGGAAGCTGGACTGGAAGGGATCTAATCCGGCTGTGTCATTTAGGAAAGTCTGCAACTGCTCCACTGCTGCCCTCTCAATGACCTTACCCAAGAACGACAAATTCGAAACTGGACAGTCATTGGAGGGAACCGAACGATCTAAGTCTGGCTTTTTCAGCAGTGGAGAAACCACTGCCTCTTTTAACTCATCTGGAAATACTCCTTGCTCAAGGGAGCTATTCACAAACAGAGTGCCACATAGTCCCTCCAAGCAAGATTTCACTAGCCAGGAGGGACACGGTCGAGGGAGCAAGTGGTAGGTCTGGTTGAGGCTACGATTCTATCGACAGCCTCTGCATCCAGCAGTTTGAACCGGTCGAAGCTGAACCCAGCGAGTGGCCACGGAGTCTCAAGTTCCCTTACTTTATCAATCGTGGCTGGAGGATTGAGATCTTGTCTGCAAAATAGCTCTGAAAAACCTTGGCTGTAAGGGTCTGATCATCGCTTTTTGGGATGGTAGGGACCATCGTCAGAGACCGAATTATCTTAAACAATTGTGCCGGGCGTGAGCTAGCAGATGCTATCATGTCAGCATAATATAATTTTTTCGCTTCCATAATAGCATACTCATAAGCATCCATAAATTGCTTATAAGCTGATCTAGACACTTTGACACGGAGTTTCCGCCACATGCCCTCTAGCCATCTCTCCTCTCTCTTCATCGACCAGAGCTCCTCAGTAAACCAAGGCGATCAATTTTTGCGGGGTCTGAGAGGGCGTCTAGGAGCGATCTCTTTGAATGCATTGGACAATTTGGTGTTCCAATTTGGACTTCAATAGAGAAGTTTGCTCTCAGGCGCTAGTAGAAACAGAAGTATGCTTTTAGAAGTTAGTTGGAACAGACTACAGAGACTCTATTAGAATCTCAGAACAGAGAGATGCTTTAGAGTAGACCATGGACTATTGATTCTAAGAAAAATGCCCTGTGTTACTTACACAGAGAAACTACTTCAAATCTATTTGTAACTAGATTGATAAGCAAAGTACCTGTATGCTGAATGAAGTTTGTAAGTAAACCAACTATGTTACTTTTAAAGAAGTCTACTTATTTTTGTCTCTTGAGAGCATGATTTAAAGGCAAATATATCTGAAGGGAGAGTAGGTTTTTTGGGCAACTAAAAAGAACACTTCTGAAACTCTACTAAATATATGTGTGTGTGTGTGTGTGTGTGTGTGTTTTTTGTTGTTTTTGGCATTGGCATATCTTTGTCACTAACGGTTCAAAGACATACCTTTCGACCTGTTTCTTCTAAAGCCTGTTTTTGCCTGAAAATGATATACAGAAATGAGTTACAACACTCTAGGGTCACCCCTGAAAGTGTGAAGGAGTAAAAATTGGCCAGCTGTTGGCGTTCATTGCTTTGGTAGATGTGCTTTACTCACGGTTAAAGTTATTATTTCCCTGTCTCACTATTTGCTAGGTTTCAGGGATGGTGTTCCAACTGATATCTTGGGGTACACAGAAACAATGTTTTCAAAAGATTGGGTCATGGTCCCTTGATCCTGACTGACTTTGAGCCATGCTGGTTCCCAAAGTCAAGACAGCCCAGTGATGTAGAGGAAACATATGTATGATTCTGCTCTTTCACTCTGGTCTACTGCTATTTTCCAACCCCCACCTCCATTTTTTTGTAATGAGACACACACACGTACACATGGAATTAGAGTGGTTGTGACACTTAGGTGGCAGGCCATTGTGTGAGACCTTGAAAGTTTAAAAAACAAGTGCCATAGAACTCAGAAGGCTTAAAGCTGCCCCTTTGTGGAGCCAAGGTCTGAGTTTTGATTCGGGACAATGGTGTTTCTCAAATTTCTTCCCAAAACCTGCACCCCATCTGTGATTTGAATGCAATTGCTTTTCTCTCACCCTGCAATTCATTTGGCAAAGATGAAGCAGATGCAAGGGACGGGGGCTGAATTTTAATGATGGGGTTTTACCTGAAACAAAACAAAACATGCAAAAACAAAACAAAACAAAAAACCCGACGGATCCTTTTAAGACACAAAACAACACACATGTTTGAAGTTAGAGAGAAGGGTAGGGATAATGTAAAATATCATTTAAAAGGGCTCCGATCATTAGCTGCTGCCGCTGAGGAAAGCTCTACTAATGAGCCTCTCACAAACGAGGGATGTACCGCTTTGCCTTGATTTTCTGTTTGGCTTGCCACAAAATTGCCTACCTGGGGTGGCAGGGATGGGAGAGAGCACACTTTGTACCCTCGTAGTAAAACAGAGAAGAGACCATTTTGGATTCCCTTGAGTATGTTACTACAAGGTCATCATATGTTTAAGATCTTTAGGGATAGTCTTTTAACATGACATTTAACAATATTAAGGGAAATCTTTCTTCTTGTGCCAGATAATTAACACTACATTGGACCACTATTCTAAGAGTCTATATCTTGCACTGCCAGCCAATAGTGTAAGTAGGCATGCTACAGATGTGCGCCTCTATGGAGAACAGACATCCAGGGTGTAGGTGGCTCAGATCATCCCTGTTCTCTCGGGCTTTATTTTTGAAATAATATATAGGCCTAGACTATGACAACTAATATGTAGCTCACAGTTTGCACAGACTCCCTTTCTCTCATCATTGTGGAATACTTTTCCTATTTGGAAAAAAGAACGTAATTCAGGAGACGGTCTTGTACATGAAGAACTCTTGGCTCACATAACATTTTTAGTAGAATTTATTTATTTATTTGCCCTATTTATATTTATATCCCACCCTTCTCACTCTGAAGGGGACTGAGAGCGGTGCACATAAAGGCACAATTCAATACATACAATATATATCCTTCTCTTGACAAAATTGGGAACTCTTTTGTTCAAACAGTTGAGATAGTCAAGGAGTTTTCTCTATACTGGAATCCCAATGAGGAAAAGCAAAAAAAACCAACAACAAAAAACTCAACCCTTTAACTCAGTTAAGAAAAGAGAGAGAAAAAGTTCCATTCACTTTCTGTAAACCATGCACACATTGGATAATATCAATTGGTGTGGTCTAGTCCATCTTAAACACGTAACACATTGGTCTGTATTAGTGACAGAAAAGCTAAAATGCTTAGGAATTCTGTTGGGGGAGAACATGAAGGTATGCTGTTGGATCCAGAGCTTTTCTTCTGTGTACAGAAGATATCTATTGAATCACGGTCCTTCAAACACATTTATGGAATAAAGATTTCCCTCCTTGCACCATCCTTTTCCCCATCCAGCAGGGTCTCCACAGTATAGGCACCATTTCCAAGGGCCTTGAGAGGCTGCTGTGAGGAGGGAAGGTAACTCTAGAGGGATGAGCAAAAACTGACAAAATGAAATTCAACAGGGAAAAATGCAAGATACTTTCATCACACTAGAGAAAAAAATCCACTTAAATTCCGGTTTCTGCCTCCTGCAGAATTCTGGGGTTTGTAGTTTAGGAAGGAGCCTTAACAGCCTCACTAAACTACAACCCCACAATTCTGCAGGAGGCAGAAACCGGATTTTAAGTGGATTTTTTTCCCTCTAGTGTAATGTGGCCCTAGGCAGAAAAATGGAATGCAAAAATACAAAATGGGGGATGCCTGGCTTGTTAGCAGTACATATGAAAAAGATCTTGGAGTCTTCGTGGACAACAAGTTGAACATGAGCCAACAATGTGATGCGGCAGCTTAAAAAGCCAGTGGGAATATAGGGTCTAGCTCCAGGGGAGTCATACTACCCTTGGTCAGACCATATCTGGAATACTGTGTCCAATTCTGGGCATTGCAATTTAAGGGATGTTGACAAGCTGGAATGTGTCCAGAGAAAGGTGAATAAAATGATCAAGGGCCTGGAGAAGAAACCCTATGGGGAGTGGCTTAAAGAGCTGGGCATGTTTAGCCTGAAGAAGAGAAGGCTGAGAGGAGACATGTTGAGGTCCATGTATAAATATAGGGAGGAGGGAGCAAGCTGGAGACTAGGATTCGGAACAATGGCTTCAAACTACAAGGAAGAAGATTACACGTGGACATGAGGAAGAACTGTGAGAGCTGTTCAGCAGTGGAACTCTCTGCTCCGGAGTGTGGCAGAGTCTCCTTCTCTGGAGGCTTTTAAACAGAGGCTGGATGGCCATCTGTCAGGGTGCTTTGAATGCAAATTTCCAGCTTCTTGGCAAAGCATTGGCCCACAAGGTCTCTTTCAACTCTCTGATTCTATTATTCTACTTCCAGTCACCTGTGGAAGTTGATCAACCCCAATGGATGCTATCTGTATGTGTGAAGTAAGAGACCATTTCCTCTTTATTTATAGCCTGCCTTTCTCTTAATGTGTTTCACACATGCTGCAATAAGATGAAATGAAGATACATTCAACTAGATGCAAAATAAGCTACTTGATGTCAAAAAAGCTTAAATGGGACATTAGAATGTATTCATCCAGCATGCGGAAATAATACATTGTTAAGTATGTACTGAAATGACTGAGGTAAGAAGTAATGTTGGAGAATGTGGATTTAGCTGAAAGATTTTCAACAGAGCTCAGTAATATGCACTGTTACCAGTTGAAGGCTGGAATCCTCGGGCCTTTTGTCCACGTTTCCCATGAATGTGTTCAAACACTCATTCAACTCACATCAGTGCAACGTGCTTGTAATGTGATATAAATGGGTATTATGAAGACATGCCCTCCCTTATACTGTGAAACCCACCTTGCCCTCTAAGCTCTTGACCATACCAATGCCTCTTCCCAGCAATCCCTTTTCAACTCTTGTCAGCAAAAATATGAAAACAGAGACTTTCAGTGTATTGTTGAAGGCTTTCATGGCCAGAATCACTGGGTTGTTATAGGTTTTTTGAGCTGCGTGGCCATGTCCTAGAAGCATTCTCTCCTGACGTTTCGCCTGCACCTGTTGCAGTCATCCTCAGAGGTTTGAGGTCTGGTCGTAAGGTTTGACCTCACAACCTCTGAGGATGCCTGCCACAGATACAGGCGAAACGTCAGGTGAGAATGCTTCTAGAATATGGCCATACAGCTCGAAAAACCTACAACAACCCAGATCTTTTCAGTCTCCAATGCAGGTATCTACCTCTTCCTCTCCTCTTCCTCTTGAGAGTCACCTAGATGCTAGTTTGAACAATTTCAGGGTAGAACAAGGGAGATGGAAGGGTCATTCCCTTCTTGCCAAGGCCTCTGTTTCAGTCAGAAGCCATGGCACGGTAGACGTTTGGTTTGGCCCAAGGAAATTGTTCTTAATGCTACTACTCCAACTGCTTTGGATGCATCTGAGGCCTTCCTGGAATAAAAGGAAGGGGGTGTGGAGGCGAGGGCAGTGAAGCCCACAGCCAATTCCCAGTCATCGCTGTAATACTTTGTACCCAAACTGTTGCTTCTGTTCCACCTTCAAGCGTGGATAGCTTTGTAGTCGGTCCCCCGTCCCCCCCAAAACACACACTACATTGTGTTCTCTCCCGCAGCTTTCTCTCCCCTCTCCTCCTCCCCACTCCGCCCTATTCACATTACCTCAAAGTGCATTTAAGCATCAATAAGGTGCGAAGGGAAAATTGTCTGTCACTTTAATCCAGGCCTGAGGGGCTGGGAAATAAAACAAGAAAGAGAGAGAAAAGGAACGGTTCTTTAAGAGCCTAAAAATTCCATACAATAGCTGTGGGAATGCTGGTCAGGCCCTTTCCTAGCCCCTGCCTCCCTGGTGATCCCTCAATTAGCACGCAGGGCCTGGTTCTATAGGCGCACTTGTCTTTCAAGGTGAGCCTGTTTGTCCCAGGGAGCTCTTTTCATATTTACAGAGTTGGCCCCCAGAGAAAGCCAAGGCGGCCTGGAGACTGTAAGGCCTGAAAGGGAATTTGGGGGAGCCAAGCAAACCGGGCCCTCCAGACCCACCATGGCAGGTGGGACATCATAATGGCGGCCAAGCAAAGGCCCCGGGCCTTCCCTTCTGAAACTCCAACGCCTGGTCTTAAGAGGCCCCTCATGAAATGGGGGATCCTGGGACTAATGTGAGGTGATTCCAACCCAAGGGAATGTTGCTGCAGACCGTTTGTGAGACTGGGATGATTTCTTTACACCTGCTGTGTTTGGAGGGTTTAATGTCTGTTTTTGTACCACTAGCGGTGGACTTGTATGTAGAAGGGAGTAGCGGGCAGGGCAAAGCAGGCTAATTAACTGATGTAGCTAATCAGTTCGTTTGTTCACTGTGCATTAAATAGATTTTAACCAGAGCTGCCCTCGGTGAATGGCTGAATGAAGCATTTATGGTGATGTGGGAAGCCATCCATGTGGCTTGGCTTTGGAGGTATGCACCGAGGTGCTTCTTCATGTAATAAATGAATTGTTGCTGCTAAATAATGAGTCGGAGCTAGTTGCATTAAAAAGGACTACGCATTTTGCCTGTAGCAGGGTGCTTTATGAATTATCTGAGCTGATCAAAAGGATGGTGGGGAATTTACAAATCAGCAGTTGGGAGAAGGAGAGGGGGGAGAGCCCAGAAGCAAAAGCTTGGGCAGAATTAAGGAGGGTCACTTCTAGTTTTTCAGAGAGGTGCTGGTAGAATGGACCCTGATTTAAGGAAAGGTTTTGAAGATAGAACAATATTTTTAAAAACAATGGAAGGAGATGATCTACAATGCAGAATTTACCTTAGATTTTCCATAAGTCACAAACATTTGAAGGCACCCAAGAAGGGAAGAAAGGGGCAAATACTAGTTAGGAGCAGAATTTTATCTGTGGGGCACAGGAAGGAGAAATAAGGGCATTGTCTTCCACAATAATAATAATAATAATAATAATAATAATAATGTCCACTCCTGTTACATTTTCCACAGAGACAGAGGGAGACATTGGAAGTGGTTCCAATCCAGCGCTCTAATCTTGACAGTGGCCCCTTCCACACAGCTGAATAAAATCCCACTTTTTCTGCTTTGAAGTGGAATATATGACAGTGTGAACTTAGATATCCCAGTTCAAAGCAGATATTGTGGGATTTTCTGCCTTGATAATCTGGGTTACATGACTGTGTGGAAGGACCCTGAGTTTGCATTCCTGAGCTAAATGTTCAACTGAAGTCTTACCTTACCACTGTGCTGGAAATTTGGGGCTTGTAGGAAAATGTCACTGGTGAGGGCAAGATTTTAGCTGTGGGGCACGGGAAGGAGAAATGAGGGCATTGTCTTCCACAATAATAATAATGTCCACTCCTGTTACATTTTCCACAGAGACAGATGGAGACACTGAAAGTGGTTCCAATCCAGCACTCTAATCTTGACAATGTTTGTGATAGGAACCAGGCGCTGTTAAGCTCAAAAATAACCACCACTTGGGGGGATTCCACAAAAATATAGCAGAGTGACAGAAGCACTGTTCATAACCAGCAGAAACTTATGTGACCTGAGCAAGGATTAGTCTCCATTCAACAAGATGAATCAGGATTGCAAGAGCCACAACTTCATAGGTTCTAAAAATAATACGTTTATTAAAGTCAAAAGAAATCTATTCTGGATAGAAAAGGTTATTGAAGCTATCTAGCTTACTAAGCTAGGTGATAATATGATAGTTGGGTCCCAGTGCCAGGAGCCTTATACTGATAGTGCAACTGGGGTTGTGAATGAGGGAAGGGAACATGTGTCTGACCATGTGGTCGAGAGGGGGGGGCGGAGTGAGAGCTGGTGGACTGAGAGACACGCGGGGGCGGGAGTCTCAAAGATAGTTCATTGTTGTATTAGAAGGAAGGATAGAAAGGGGGAAAATAAGAGGAGTGGTGTAAAATGAATCTAATCCAGTTTATTGAGCAGTTTCAGACAACGGAGCTGCCCCTGAGTTTTTGGCAAGCACTTTGAATTTGTGCCCAACGCAGGCCCGGATTAATACTTTTTTGCGCCCTAGGCCAAAGTTTGGAATTATGCCCCCTTTAAGCCAACCTCCCGCCACCTCCAAGGTCCCTATTCCCACGGGCTTGAAAGCTCTGCTGTGCTCTGAAGGTCTCCTCGGGAGTCAGGACGCTTGAGGAGAGTGCAGCGGGTGCAAACTCACTCCAAAGAGAGAGAAAGAGAGTGAGAGAGAGAGTGAGAGAGAGAGAGAGAGAGAGAGAGAGAGAGAGAGAGAGAGAGAGAGAGAGAGATGGAGGGGACGGAGCAGAGACTTTGCTGGGAGAAGGAGTGAGGAGGGGCATGAGAAAGGGGGAAAGAGGCGCGCAGACCAGTTTTGGGTTTTTTTGGTCCGTGATTTGCGCCCCCCCCCCCGGGCTTGCCTTATGGGTAATCCGGGCATGGCCCAACGCCCCCAAGTTTGTGGTCAGCCTGGATGTGGGCTGGGAACAACATTTAACTGTTTAATAATATTTTGGGTCAGATTGTTGATTTCTATCCTGTGTAAGGTCTTCCGAAACCATTTTCCAAACTGTTGTTTATCATTTTTCATTGAAGAACTGTTACATTCCTTCACTATTATCTGTGCCCCCCCCCTGCATTTAATGTCTTCAGTGGTATCATCCCCCTGCATTTTAAATGCAACACTCTCAGTGGTATTATCCTAAGGGGCTTGAACCCTGCATTCTGTAAGGCCTTACTGGTACATTATTTAAACTGTTATGTTTATTCATATCATGATCTGATCACCATGCTCATTATATCCCACATTCTGGGATAACAAACAGGTTTGCTAGGGTAGACCCTCTTACCAGTCTCAGCCCCCCTCGAACCAAACTCAGCCCCCCGAATCAAAATCCTGGCTGGCACTGGGACCAGCTATCATACTATCACCACAAGCCATCTTCTAAGAAAACAAAAATGATAAAATTAACAAAATAGTATCCATGCAACTACATCTTGCCTGGAGGAAGGCAAGATGCTTCCTCATTCAAAGAAGACAAAAGAAGAGAGAGAGGCCAAAATGGAGACTGACTGCATGGTCTCACCAGGGCAATAAAAATACCTTTAAAGAGCAAATTACCTCATTCCTCAGAAATATCACATTGCTAAGTATTCAAAGGGAGAGGAGATAGTGACATGCAGGAAGAGTGAGAAAGTCCCTTCAAAGCCCCTTCTTGAGATAGACTCGCATAGGAAATTTGGGGAAGGAATCCCTCACTCTTTTCTATCTAGGCTAACTACTCATTGAGGGCTGGAGGCTTGTGCAGTCAGGGATGAAACCCAACAGTTTGCATTCCTGAAGTAAATGTTCAACTGAAGTCTTACCTTACTGCTATGCTAGAAATTTGGGGCTTGTAGGAAAATGTCACTGGTGAGGGCAGAATTCTCATTTGGGGCAGGAAGGTTGTCATTTTAATTCCTCACTCCCATAACTACATGCTTGATTAGAAGATGTTTATGGAAGATCCTCACTTTGGCAGGATTGGACCTGGGGACTGAAGGGGGGGGGATCTATTCTCCATTTCTATGAGAAACAGTGATTATTCCCAAATCAATGAGCAGCAAACGAGGGCAACCATTTTATCCCTGCAATATAATTTAAATATATAACATTATGCAACTATAGAGGGTTAGAAGTGTGTTTAAAAATGTGTTGGGAATCAGAGCTGTTAGGCTCAAAAATAACCCTAACTTGGATTGATTCCACCATAAATATAACAGAGTGCTAGAAGCAGACTTCATAACCAGAAGAAACTTACAGTGTGGTGAGTCAGGATTCGCTTCCATTCAACAGGATGGAACCGGACTGCAGAGACAGAACTTTAGGTACAAAATATTTATTGAAGTAAAAAAAAAATGCAATCTAGATAGAAAAGGTCTTGGAGCTAACTAGCCTACTAAGCTCATATTCTAAGGAAGGTAAAAGGATAAAATGTCAAAAGTATCCATGCAACTACATTTTGCCTGGAGAAAGGCAAAATGTGTCCTCACTGGAAGGGAAACAAAGGCAGAGAGAGGGCATTGGAGAATGACTACATGGTCAAGCCAGAGCAATAAAAATACGAGGGTGGGTCAATAAGTCTATGACTTTTTGAATTTCCCGCCTCTTAACTGAAAGGGCAACACTGCTCCAGTCAACAGGCATCTGTTAGTTGACTCCTGTCAAAATTTGATCAAGCTGCGTCATTTAGTTTGTGTTTGACAGCCATTGATAGCAGACTACCACGTGATTTGAGGAGAAAATGGAAAAAAGTGAATTTTGTGTCCTCATTAAGCATTATTTTTTGCGGGGGGAAAATCACTGAAACCAAGGCTAAGCTTGATAAATACTATGGGGGCTCTGCACCATCAATTTCAATGGTAAAAAAGTGGTTTACTGAATTTCGTTGTGGCCATACAAGCATAGAAGATGCCGAATCTTCTGGATGCCCAGTTGAGGTCTCTACACCTGAAACAATTGAAAAAAATCACGATATTGTGTTGGCCGATCAGAGATTGAAAGTGCGAGAGATTGTGGAAGCCATAGGCATCTCACATGGCTCAGTGGTTTCAATTTTAAATGATCACTTGGGTATGAGAAAGCTTTCTGCAAGATGGGTGCTGCGTTTGCTCACAATCAACCACAAACGCAATCGTGTGACAATTTCGCAGGAGTTTTTGGCGTTGTTCAACCGCAATATGGATGAGTTTTTGCGCCGTTTCGTAACCATGGACGAAACGTGGGTCCACCACAACACACCAGAGACCAAACAGCAGTCAAAACAGTGGGTTTCTCGGGGTGAATCGGCGCCAAAGAAGGCCAAGGTGGGTTTGCCAACCAATAAAGTCATTGCAACCGTTTTTTGGCATGTGCGCGGTATAATCCACATTGACTACCTTCAAAAGGGTAAAACAATCAATGACAAATATTATGCCAACTTATTGGGTCTATTTAATAAGGATTTTTAAAAAACCGACTGCATTTGGCCAAGAAACAAGTTCTTTTGCACCAGGACAATGCAAGGCTGCACACATGTGCAGTTTCCATGGCAACAATCCATGAATTGGGATACAAATTGCTCCCTCATCTGCCCTATTCTCCGGATTTAGCCCCGAGTGACTATTTCTTTTTTCCAAACCTGAAGAAATGGCTCTGCGGAAAGAGATTTGACTCCAAGAATGAAATCATCTCACAAACAAATACCTATTTTGATGACCTTGACAAATCTTATTTTTTTGGAAGGGATAAAAAAAATTGGAGAAACATTGGACAAAGTGTATAGAGCTCAAAGGAGACTACATTGAAAAATAAAATGATTTTTTATCCAAAAAACCTGTGTTTCATTAGACTTATTGACCCGCCCTCGTACTTTTAAAGAGGAAGTTACCTCATCCCTCACAGAGATTCCATTGCTACATCTTCAAAGGGGAGGAGATAGTGACAACCAGAAGAGTAAAGGCAAAGGCCCCTTCTGGGATAAGCATGCATAGCAATGTGGAGAAAGGAATCCCTTACTCTAATCCTATCTCTAGCCTAGCTACTCATTGAGGACTGGCAGCTTGATGACACAAGAGACTTGTGCAGTTCAATGATGAAACCCAACAAACTGAATCTAGGTTGGCAGTGTGATTGGGTTTGGGAGCTGTATGTGTTTGTTCGTAAAATGTTAAGCATGACTGTAAAACATGGACTGTGAAGGTCAGGAGGAGAGAAAGAAGAATTGCACCAGGGATAGAAATTAGGGAACCCACTGCATGACTCACTGGCTGACCTGTGAGAAGTCACATTCTTTCAGCCTGAGTGGAAGGCAAAGGCAAATCTCTTCTGAACAAATCCCCCTAAGAAAGCTCAATGGTTGGTTCATGCTTGAAATGACTTGAGAGAGAGCACAACAACAACAACAACACTCCTGCAGTTTGTGCTCCACCTCCTCACCAGATGTTTGTGGGGTCAGAAAGCTTGAAACACCACATTTTGGGGTTTGTGAGATGCAGCTCTTTTAACAGGAGTAGAGAGATGGAGGAGAAGATCTCCCTGCTTTTCACCTGTGTGGAAAGCCAGGAATATCTCTGCTTTTCACTTTTGTAGGTTATTGCTCATGCCTCCTTAAAGCAGAGGTGTGAAACTTGTGGCCCTCCAGGTGTGTTGGCTTCCGCCTCCCAGAAGCCCTGGCCAGTTTGTCCAATAGCCAAGAATTCTGGGAGCTGGAGTCCAATTGTGTGCCTTTGGCTTTCCAATGCTTCAACCACATCTTATGAAACCAAATACCAGAGAGCGTCTACTACTGGCTTTATAAAGTTATTCCTTTTATCTGTCCAGAATCTTATATTATTTAGTCCAGAATCTTATATCCTCTCCACTTCCTCCATAGCAGAAATAAGTGGGAAGACCTGAAAACTTGGCTATGGAAGCAAGCTTTTAAAAATGGTTAGACATTTATTGTCCAATAGTTGTAGGACTTAATGGGAATTTTACAGTAGACCTAACTAGGACTGCGGCTGGATTATTTTAAATGGTTTTATCGTGTAAGTACTTTTTATACCTCTCAATTGGTGTCCCCTTGTTGTGGGGGAGAGGCTTGTGTACCCTAATGAAGCTATGCCACTGTTATGCTGGCGGTGGCATAATAGCCACCATTAGGGCCTCCCATGCCAGATAGGTCACAACCGAAGGGTCTGACAAAGAGCGTCAAAGGGCAGGATGGGCTCTCTAGCCTTTTGGCAACCATCCTAGGAGAAGGAAAACTCTTATTTCAAACCTGGGCAGATGGTGCTCGTTTAATCCTGTAAGGTCAACCATCTAAGAAAAGGAAACTCGAACGAAGCCTACAACCTGAGGACCTCGCTGCCACCATCCCAGCTTGCTAGGCCCCGGCAGATGAACCTTTGGTTTAAAGGGTGAGGCCAGTTCTGTGCACGCTGCGCTCCACCAGAAAAATCCATTGCACAGGCTCGAAGGACACATCCAACCTCCGAAATATCAACGCGCATGTAGAAAGCGTGGGATGAGTCCTTCCTGAATCTTTGTTCTCGAAGAAAAGCCAAGATTTTTTATATTATTTAATCTATAGGTTGTGTCTTTTCTGTTCACCTCTAATATGGCTGTTTTGATTTTTACGTTTTGCTTGTTTATTGTCTTGTTTATTTAATTGAAATTGTTTTATGTTACTGTCCATTTTATTTTGTTCATATTGTTACATTGTTTATTGTTATATGTTGTGAACTGTCAGGAGTCCCCTGGGGAAAGGGCAGGATAAAAAATAAAGTTATTATTATTATTATGTCTATACACCTCTATCAGCTTGCACCAAGACCTCCACAACCCTCAATTAAAAAGCACTGTTGTATGAAACAGATGATGAAGCTGACAGAGGCCCCTTCCACACAGCTGAATAAAATCCCACATTTGAACTGGAATATATGGCAGTGTGGCCTCAGATAACCCGATTCAAAGCAGATATTGTGGGATTCTCTGCCTTGATATTCTGGGTTATATGACTGTGTGGAAAGGCCCTAAGTCAGGGGTGCTCACACTTTTTCAGCATGGGAGCTACTGATTAAAAAACCAAGTCCCAAAGATCACCTACTCAGAAATGTAAAACGTATAACTATTTTCTTATTTATTTATTTATATTTATTATTCATTTTTATGTACCGCTCCTTCCAGCAGGCTTGGGGCAGTTTACATAAAATGAAGTTATAAAACATCAACATTTTAATTTAATAACAACCATATAAAACAGAGCATAAAAATACATCCAACCACCCCATTTCTCCCACACTGCCATATTACCACACATATTATCAGCCAGAAAGTAAGAAGAGAGGCTTTTGAACTGCAAGGCCATTTAATACTCAGCAAGGTAAACAAAGGGGCATGCAAAAATACATCCAACCACCCCATTTCTCCCACATTTCCATATTCCCAACATATATTTCTCAAAAAACAAAGCAAGCAGAGAGGCTTTGGAGCTAAAAGGCCATTTTTAAACATTAAAAATAAAGAGACATGCCACAGAACAATCAAGCACCCACCCCAAAGTAAAAAGACCGACCATTGAGATGCGGTAAGGAAATGACCCCAAAGCGTCCTTCTTCTTCTCCTCTGTCGTTGCTCCTATTTCTACGCCGCCAGCACGCGTGCCGCCTCCAAGAGCTCACGAGAAGTCCGAGAGGCAGAATGGGTGCTTCTGCGCATGCGCGCGGGGCCAGCCATGCATTGCGTCATCCAGGCCCGCCCCCTTTGGTCTCCTTCGACTCTGAGTGGCTGGAGAAGGACGGAGGGAGGAGGAGGAATCCAAAAGAGGGGGCCCATTCTGCCTCTTGGACTCTGGAGCTTTTGGAGGCAGCGCGCGAGCAGGGAGGAGCAATGACGGAGGACTTCTTTGCAGCATTCAGGGGCGCGTGAAGAGGACCAACAGCAAAAAACCTAGTCAGGGGCCTGAAGATCACCAGGATGAGGCCCGAAGATCACCCTGGTGATCGCGATCACCATTCTGAGCACCCCTGCCCTAAGTCTACAAAAGGCAGGTGCAACCAACTCCATTCTACCAGGGCCTTTCCACACAGCCCTATAGCCACACAGCTGAATAAAATCCCACATTTGAACAGTGTGGCCTCAGATAACGCAGTTCAAAGCAGATATTGTGGGATTCTCTGCCTTGATATTCTGGGTTATAGGGCTGTATGGAAGGGCCCTTAGGGTACATCTACACTGTAGAATCAATGCAGTGTGACACCATTTTAACTCCTATAGAATCCAGGGGGCTTGGCGGAGCACTGCCTCTCTTTGACAGACAAAGCTAAAGACCTTGCAAATTTACAAATCCCATGATTCCATAGCATTGCGACATGACAGACCGCATGAGTTGGATAGATTCACCTGAAGTTATTCTAGATCCTACATCTCTCTATGTGGGATAATATTACTTTTTTGTTTGTTTACTTCACTTGTATTTTGACTGCCTGTTTGCTTATCTTTTGTCACTTTTCTCCCCCTAGCAGGGCACTCAAAGCGGTTTCCAACATAATTATGGCAAAATTTTAATATTACACAAGGACGTTGTGATATGGGTAGTTTTGTTTTGGATTCTTTCCCCCTGGCAAACATTAAATGCCTGAGACAAGAATTCATTATATGCATACATAAACATTTAAAAAAATTGTCCCAATATTAAAATACACTGTTTAAAACTGTCTTGATCAGGGGTACTCATTAGGTAGATCACAATCTACTGGTAGATCAGGTAGGGCTTCCTGGTAGATCGCAGGCAGGGCGGGAGGAAGGCTCAGTTCCAGCCCGCAGGCTCCCGACGCCGCCCAGGTGCAGAAGGAGGTTGGACTGGATGGCCCTTGGAGGTCTCCTATTCTAGGAACCCATTGTTATTATTATCAGAGGCTGAATGGCCATCTGTGAGGAATGCTTTGATTGTGTTTTTCCCTTATGGCAGAAGGAGGTTGGACTAGATTGCCCTTGGAGGTCTCCTACTCTATTATTATTATTATAATATTATATTATATTACTATATTATATGGCTCTCACTGAAATTTTTTCCCAAATATTTTGCTTTTATGTCTCTCTGAGTAGTGGGTAGGTAGATCATTTTGACTTGGTTGTTGTATAAGTAGCTTGCATGCTGAAAAAGTGTGAGCACCCCTGGTCTTGATCATCTGCCTCAAATCTAATTGGCCTGGTCATGTTTCCTATGGCTGCCGAAAGCTTGGCCCAGCAGCCCAGTTTTGACCATCCTTCTGAAGGGCAGGAGGGAGGGGCCGATCTAATCTATGGAACACTCTATGGAACACACTCCCAAATGAGGTCAGATCCGCTCCCTCCCTCCTGGCTTTTAGAGAGAAAAAAATTAAAATCATGCTTCCTGTGGCCAGGCCTTTGGACAGTAGTTGTATGTCGCAGTTGAGAGGGACATGGACTGGAACCACCATTCGACTGACGAGACTCTTTTATTGTTTTAATGCTTGTTGGTGTATCGTTTTAATTATGACTTATGTTTTATTGTGGTTTTACTATTGTAATTGTTTGTATTGGCATGGCATCGGTGCCCAATGTAAGGCATTGAATTTTTGCCATTTTATGTGTAAACTGCTTTGAATCCCCCCAGGGGTGAGAAAGGTGGTATATAAATACTGTAAACAAACAAACAAATAAATAAATAATCCAATCTCGCCAGGAAGGGAGTTCCATGGGGGGAGGCAATGTGTCCCCCACCCTAAAATGGTCTCATCTACAGGGAGGGAGGGAAGGAAGGAAGACAGACAGACAAGACAGGAAGACCCCCTTCCAAGAAGAAAGAAGGGTCGAAGACTGAAGGGGGAGAGACCGATGAGCCCCCAGTAACTGGGGAGGGGGTGAGGGAGGGGGAGATAGAAGGATATTGGCGAAAGACAAACTGGGAAAGAAGCGCAGGAGGGGGGAGGACTGCAAGGGAGGGGAGCTGGATGAATTAAAACTGTTCCTTAGTCACTTTTAATTAGCCCCTTCGATTTAATTAGCCAAGTTGAAACATGCAATTAAAATTAGCTCAGTTTAGCAGGTCCTGGGGAAGGGAGGCCGGGGAGGAAGGAGGGGGGGGGAGCGCGGCGCGCCGGGGAAGGGAGAGCGCTCTTCCTGCGCTTCCTCCTCCTCCTCCTCGCTTTCCTCCCCCGCCCGCCTGCCTGCCTTCCTCCCTCCCTCAGGACCTGCGGAAGCTCCCGGGCTCTTGTCGGAAGCCTGCCTTGAAGTTCGGGCCCTTCCATACAGCCCTATAT
Organism: Anolis apletophallus; assembly: GCA_030556195.1. Taxonomy (NCBI): domain Eukaryota; kingdom Metazoa; phylum Chordata; class Lepidosauria; order Squamata; family Anolidae; genus Anolis; species Anolis apletophallus. Next base: position 88,333,942 of record JARBWK010000005.1, on the reverse strand, counting down.
CCCAGAAGATCAAGGCAGGAAATCCCACAATAGCTGAGCGTGGAGTCAGAGAACCCAGTTCAAAGCAGATCTTGTGGGATTTTCTGCCTTGATATTCCGGGATAGAGGGCTGTGTGGAAGGGCCCTTAGTTGGCAGAAAGCGTTTCAGGAAGCCACTGGTGGAGACAGGAAGATGAAGCCCTTGAAATAACGGGCTCTTGAGCAGGTCTTGGGTGGAGGCGACGCCTGTTCATCCCTCTCTTTGCCGTTCTGGGTAGAACTTTTCCCAAGTGGGTTGAAGAGAAAGGGTCCGGATTGGAAACCTGGGCCTGGTCAATCATCAGCATGGACTGTCACTCAACTCCGACAGACAGGAAGGAGCAGCTTTGAGTCGTTTAAGACGGGTGCTACGCTGATGATCATATTATACAGTGTAGACAGAACATAAATCTATCTATATAAATAAATAAAAATGTAATGTTCGTTTGTGGGATTAACATAACTCAAAAACCACTGGACGAATTGACACCAAATTTGGACACAAGACACCTATCAGGCCAGCGCGTGACCATCACTCATAAAAACACTGAAAAACACAGTGGAAGGAGCTTACAAGCAATAAATAAAATTTTAAAACCCACACACATTACAACGCTTGCGCAAAACCACATATATAGACGTAAACACCAACATATATATACACACACATATATAAACACAAAACACTTCTACACAGACTGGGCCACAGCAATGCGTGGCAGGGGACAGCTAGTAAATAAATAAATCTATATAAATAAAAAATGTGGGATTAACATAACTCAAAAACCACTGGGCGAATTGACAGGAAATTTGGACACTACACCCCTAGACCAACGAGTGACCATCACTCATAAACCCCTCCCAGAAAAATCAGCAGGAAGGACTTAAAACCCCAAGCTAAATGATGATACAGGGGAAACGACAGCTCCCAGCATTCCCTAGACCAGTCTCTTTAGGGGAGGAGGAGGATGCTCCACATGCACTGCTTCCAAGATGCAAGCTTGCTTCTCCTTGGATTTCTTTGAGAGCATCCCAATCTCTACATATTTCCTATTCCAGGAAGGTGACTCCCAGCAATCCTGAGATAGGTACGATACACAGACTAGATAGAGGTAGAGAGTGGGTGGATAGATCAATCAGGAGGACTGCTGGGAGTTGCAGTCCAGAAATAAGTAGAGAAGTTGGAAAGGAGAGAAAGAAAAAGGGAGGGAGAGGAAGAAAAGAGGTAGAGAAAGAAGGAAGGAAAGAAGGAAAGAAAAAAGGGAGGGAGGGAGGAGGTAGAGAAAGAAGGAAGAAGGAAAGAAAAAAGCGAGGGAAGGAAGGAAAGAGGGAGGGAAAGAAGGAGGGAAGGAGGGAAGGAGGAAGGAGGGAAGGAAGGAAGGAAGGAAGGAAGGAAGGAAGGAAGGAAGGAAGGAAGGAAGGAAGGAAGGAAGGAGAGAAGGTTTGGCCACAGCAAAGCCTGCCACAGCAACGCCTACAGCTAGTAATAAATAAGCAAACAGATATGGGCAAACTTGGGCCCTCCTTCCAGGAGTTCTGGACTTCAACTCCGACCATTCCTGACAGTCTCGGGCCCTTTCCTTTTTCCCTCTTAGCCGCTTAAGTCCAAAACAGCCGGAGGGCCGAAGTTTGCCCATGCCCAGGTGGTCCGCGAGAATTTTTTTTTATTTTTTATTTATTTCTTCAGTTTTGTATTCCGCTCCTCCCTACAGGCTCGAGGCGGATAACAATAAAAACACATGGGCAGCATGTCACAGACATGCAGTCCGACAATAAAAACATAGGTTTAGTTTGAATGTCACTGTTATTGTTTAAACTGTTATGTGTATTTATATCATGATCTGATCACCATGCTCAATATATCCCATATGCATGGGGTCATTGGGATAACAATACAAAAGGTTTGCTAGTGTAGATCCTCCCCCACCAAGATTCAGCCCCCCCCCCAAAACTCAAACTCAGCCCCTCCCGAATCAAAATCCTGGCTACGGCCCTGCCCATGCCTGTTATAGAACCAGCTTTAGAGGTGAAATAAAATACGACAGTACTGCTACTGCTATTGCTACTACTAATACACGGGCCAAGACACATTTTGGTGCCTCAAATGTTAGCCCTATTTCTGGGTATGTTTGACCTGCTAATTTTTAAAAATGGCACCAGTTTTCCCCTATTCTAGTGTTTGAGATCCAGAGCACAGGCCATGTGCCAGTTTTCATCTGCTCACCCAGAGAAAAACTTCCCATGCGGGGACGTGAGAGAAGGCGTCCCCTGGGCAACGTCCTTGCAGAAGACCAGTTCTCTCACACTAGCAGCTACTTGCAGTTTCTCTGGTGTCTACTGACACCCACACACACACAGAAACCAGGGAAAATTATGATAACCATATCTAAGAAACTAAAGCTGATTTTTTTTCCCGTGGTAGGAGCGACTTGAGAAACTGCAGTGGGGTGAAAGAATTGGCCGTCTGCAAGGACATTGCACAGAGGACGCCCGGATGTTGTGAAGTTTAACCATCCTTGTGGGAGGCTTCTCCCATGTCCCTGCATGGGGAGTTGGAGCTGACAGAGGGAGCTCATTTGGTATTTGAATCTCCGACCTGTCCGTATTCAGGGGCTCCTACACTACAACTGATGTGGTCTTGAGTGGCTTCAGCCCCCCCCCCCCCAATTCTCAGGGTGGTCCACGAGAATGCCTTACTGGTACATTATTTAAACTGTTATGTTTATTCATATCATGATCTGATCACCATGCTCAATATACCCCATATGCATGGGGGTATTGGGATAACGATACAAAAGGTTTGCTAGAGTAGACCCTCTCTCACTCAGACTCAGCCCCCCCCCATCAAATTCGGGGGGGGGCATCAAAATCCTGGCTAGGGGCCTAGGTCTCTCCAATGCAATTGTTTGAATCGGCGCCCCAAATAACCCCAGGAAGGGGCCTAAAAGCCAAGACACTACGAATTTAATAGTAACAATAGGGAGTAAGGAATATATAACCCAAGTTTTCCTCGAAATCAATAGTAAATGGGTGAAATTGGCATTGAAGATACAGAAAGGCAAACCAGTTGAGGAGGCTTTGTGTATGTATGTGTAGGCCTTCAAGTCGCCTATCGATTTGGGTTTTCTTAGGCAAGGAATACTGAATACTCAGCCTGGTTTTGCCCAATTTTTCATCTGAAATACAGCCCAGGGCAGTTGGGATTCTTTGGGAGTCTCCCATCCAAGAACTAACCAAAACTTGGCCCTACTTAGCTTCCAACATCAGGTGGGTTCTGGTGCCTTTAGGTCAGACATGGGCCAACTTCGGCCCTCCAGGTGTGTTTTGGACTTCAACTCCCACCATTCCTAAAAGCCTGCTTTAGGGCTTTTAGACTCTTTCCTATAGCAAGAACACTCTTGTGTTGTTACCCGCCTTTCAAACATTAATTGTGTCTTTCTCCAAGTATCTAATAAAGCCTTAAGTATTTAGGCATCCATGCAAAGGTCTCAGTTTCCTAGTAACCACCAAATGTCACTGACTGAACTTAACAACTCGCTTGATAAGAGGAGAAGTGGGCTGGTTAAAGGTCAGAAATCTAAGAAGGGAGTTAATGTATTTCCCAAAGAGGATCTCCCAATTTTTCCCCAGGGAATGGTTGGAGTTGCATTGTTTTATTGAGTGGGGAATAATGAAATATATCCCGAATAATAATGAAGGTTGAAAGAGTGAAATAAGGAACAACAAAGGAGTTTCCATAGAATTATGTAAACCGAGCGCAGTGGGTTAAACCCTTGTGCCGGCAGGACTGGAGACCGACAGGTCGCAGGGTTCGAATCCGGGGAGAGTCCTGGTGAGCTCCCTCTGTCAGTTCCAGCTCCCCATGCGGGGACATGAAAGAAGCCTCCCACAAGGATAGTAATGGGAACACGAGAGAAGCCTCCCACAAGGATGGTAAAACTTCACAACATCCGGGCGTCCCCTGGGCAACGTCCTTGCAGACGGCCAATTCTCTCACACCAGAAGCGACTTGTAGTTTCTCAAGTCGCTCCTCACACACACGCGCACGCACGCGCACGCACGCGCACGCACGCACACACACATACACACAATAGAATTATACAGCCAAGTCTGTAAAATGAGTCCAAAGTCCAGACTGATAGGATCTGAAGCGACAAGGGGGTGATCTTGGGGCGGGAGAAATATATATATATATATATATACTGGATAATTCATATAATTTTGAATACAGACTCAGAAAAAGGGAATCCAAATTATTGAGGTGTTGGAAGGCAAGCAGTTGGGAGTAGCTCTTTAATAGAAATTTAAAGGGGAAAGAGGAAGAGGTGGACACAAAACAGGAGCTCTAAAAGTCAGTGGTCAGAAAATGGGCGGAAATACGGAGCTTGCCGATTCCGAAAATTGCCTTGGATAGACTGCATTAGCTCTAATCGCTAAAATATGGTTGTGATACCTTCTTTATTTTTTTACTGCTAGGTGGTATATGTTTTTTATCTCAAACACTAGAGCCAGTAGGGGAAAAATTGGTGTCATTTTTTGGAATCAGTGGATCAAATATACCCAGAAACAGGGCTAACATTTGAGGAACCGAAATGTTTAATGAACGAGCCAAAAGTCTAATCAAGAAATGATTTCCTCAATATTAAGGTAATGCCCCCCCCCCCATTAAGTCCAGTCTTGTCCGACTCTGAGGGTTGGTGCTCATCTCCATTTCTAAACCGATGCGCCGGCGTTGTCCATAGACTCCTCCAAGGTCATGTGGCCGGCATGACTCCCTAGGATTTGTAGTTTGGTAAGACACCACCATTCTTTGACTGACAATGTGACCATAGCGTTGAGCCATGTCAGTTAAAGTGGTGCCAAACTGCATTCACTCGATAGTGTAGATCAGGCCTGAGAAACTTGAGTCCTCCAGGTGTTTTGGACTCCACATCCCACCACTCCTAACAGCCTCAGGCCCTTTTTGGAGGACCCACGTTTGCCCAGGCCTGTGGTAGATACATCCTAGGGCCTAGATTTCCGCCTATTAGTCCCACTGAGTAGTTGCTCCAAGTAGGCTACTCAGTGGGACGCGTTTAGGCAAATAGGTGTAGTTTACAGGTAGACACAAGCCTGTATGGCACTGGGTCAAAGGAAGGGGAGGAGGGTGGGAGCGGAAATCCACCCCATTGGAAACAGTTCTGCGTCCGCTAGCTCTTCCCCTCCCCGTCTCAGCCACGCCAGGAGTTTAAAACAACAACAACCCACGCCCCGAGGCTTGTGTCACCCCCAATCCCCCCTCTTCCTCTCTGCCTCTCATGGTAGGGAGGAAAACCAGAAAGCAGGAACCCTTCTCTCTTGGGAATGTGTCTATTCAGCAGGATTAAGGCAACTTGTAGTTTGATGAGACACCGACATTCTTTGTCCAAAGTTCCTCTGCTTTGAACTGGATCATATAAATCTACACAGGTAATCTAGGATTTCATACTACCAGTATTAAAAAAAACCCTCTAAAATCTGGAGAATAAATAAAGAGCAACACTCAAAAAACAACAAAGGGATTTAATACTAAGAACTCTAAAAACGAGAGAGTAAATAAAGAGCAAAAAAACCCCCACAGGAATCAATCAGGGCCAGCAAACACCTCCCAACAAAGGATTCCCCCAGGCAGGAAGCAGCCAGGCTTTGAAGCTGCTAGACCATTCAATGCTAATCAAGACGGCCAATTGCAACATTCACCCTTGCCTCAAGCAGACAAGAGTTCTTTCTCCCACCCGGGACATCCCACATATATATAAACCTCACTGGCCTTGTTTCCAACAGACCCCTCAACCTGCCCTAGATGTGGGCGAAAAGTCAGGAGAGAATGCTTCTGGAACATGGCCAGGCAGCCCGGAAAACTCACAGCAACCCGGTGATTTCGGCCATGAAAGACTTCGACAACACATGGAATGAATGCAGTTTGACACCACTTGAACTGCCATGGCTTAATGCTATGGGGTCATGGTAGCTGTGGTTTTATATAGGTTTGAACCTCTGCCTAAGAGTACTGTTGCCTTCGACATGATACCATAGCCTTGAGCCATGGAAGCTAAAGCGGTGTCAAACTATTTTAATTCTACGGTTTGCCCACTCCAAGCGGATTTAAATGCGAGTCTAATAGGCATGAGGTCAGGAAGAATCGGAAGAACAACAATAACTAGTAGCCATGCTCATATTTGTCTAGAAGTATAACTTCCAGGGTGGGGATAGGCCCACAAACAAAACAAAAGCCTGGCACCCCCAAATCAACTGTCCTTTATTGCCCCCCATTTGTAACAATGCAGAGAGTGAAATGGGGAACCTCATTTACACTAGCAGTCGCATCACACTGACTAGAGCATGGATCCGCTTTCAATCTGGTTCCTGCCTCCTGCAGAATTACGGCCTTTGTAGTTAACTGAGGCTCAGGACCTCTCTGGCAGAGCAGTTTAAATGATCCTCCCTAAACTACAAGCCCCAGAATTCTACAGGAGGCAGAAACCAGATTTGAAGTGGATGGATCCATGCTCTAGTGGTGCAGTGGTTCCCAAAGTGGGAACCACCCCTGGTAGACGGTGAGGCGATCCAAGGGAGCAGGTGGGAGGCTCAGGGGAATTTGGGGGGTGGGGGTGGTGGTGAACCCCTTTAAGGGGGCAGTGAACAATTGGCTATTTAGGAGGGGTTGCACGGCCCTCTTCTTTGGCCCCGCCCCCTTTGCTTTGACCTGCATATTAGATACTTGGATTAGAATTCGTAAGAGTAGCAAAATTATTTATGAAGTAGCAACGAAAATATGGTTGGGGGTCACCACAACACGAGGAACCTTGTTTAGGGGTCACGGCATTAGAAAGGTTGAGAGCCACTGCATTAATACATATATCTTTCTGTTTAATTGCTATTAAATTTTAAAACAATTAATTTATAGGGGGGCATGAGTAATTTTTTTTCTGGAAAGGGGGCGGTAAGCCAAAAAAGTTTGGGAACCACTGCTGGAGTGTGATGAGAACCGTGTTTGTTATGCAATATCCCTCACATTTCCAATAGGCCTGGGCAATCCATTGTTCTAAATAAGTACTTACAAAACTAAAGTTCTGGTGGTGAACATTTCAAAACTCTAACAAAACTTTCAAAATTTCGTTATAAATGGCAGTTCCTAATTGGTTCTGTCTTTAAAATCGCCAATAATGAAATAATAATGAAATTTTGAAAGTTTTGTTAGAGATCTAAAATGTTCACCACCAGAACTTTAGTTTTGTAAGTACTTTAGAACCATGGATTGCCCCAGGCTTTAAAATGTTCCAATGCCTAAGGCTGTGTTTTAGAGGCCGGAACTACCTCTTGTGTCTTCCTTGCCAAAGAATATCCTATGCAATGGATGGGTTACCATTAAACCACCTTGAAAGCAGGTAGGAAGAAACACAGCATCCTGCCTGCCCTTTGGGTTCTCTTTGGATTTCGGGGAGTTACAATTTTGACAAGCCTTCTCTACCAAAGAGTGCTGGGGCCTCGCCAAACTACAACTCCCAAGAGCGGTGGCAGCAGCCCAGGTGGTGTCAAACTGCATTAATTCTACAGTGTGGAGCTAGCTCCCTTGAATGTTTGAAGGGAAATTGGGGAGGCGGAATTCTTATTTCTGGGCATGGTTTGTCTTTTTTTTTGTGAGCCAGGAGATTCCTGCAGGGATGGAGAGGCTCCAAGGCGGAGATGACACGACTCCTTGCCGCGCATTCCCACGTGCTTTTCTAGACCCGCTTTCCAAATAACAACACGTTTTGAGATGGAAGAAAGACGGGGAGCTCCCTAAACCTGGAGGCGGAACTAACAACACGGATTAATGCCTTGCGTTTTTAATAAAAAAAAATGTTTCCAGTCTCGCCTGTGTGTCAAATTAACCCAACCTTCAAGGTTAGGAAAGTGAATGAGGATGTTGTGTGTGTATACATACATCTGTGTGTGTTATTTAGGAGGGGAAAGAAGGCGCTGGGAAGGAAGGGGAGTGTGCTGGGAAGGTAATTTTCATTCTTGTAATATTGGTTTGGGGATAATTACTTTTAATGTCAAAAAGATTTAGTTTAATATCATCTCTATTAGGCTGCTGGGCGGATAATTAAAAGTGAAGCTGATAGCAGGAGGGAAAACAGATGGGATTTGCTTACTTTGATTCAGTAGGTAAATAATGAAAAAGTCAGTGGCAAAACCCCCTCGAACAATTGAAACCTTAAAGATCACTAACGTTATTGGAAGCCCTTGCAAAAGGGCTCCCTTGTAGGGGAGAGGGGAGGAAGATCTCTATATATCTATCTACACCGAAGGAGAACTATATTTTTCCCTGGGAGAAAGAAAGAAGGGGGAAAGGAAAGAAAGAAAGAAAGCGCCCCTGCGCCCCCACTCCCCCCTCTTTCCCTTCCACGAAGCAGGCAGGGGGGGGGGTGAGGGAGGGGCCAAATAATCTTTTAATTAAGATTTTCTTTTTGCAAATAGGAGTTGGATTCCATGAACGGAAACTGGCTAAAATGCTAATTGACGCCCTTGGAGTTATTATTTGAATTCTACATCTCTCTAGTTTTCTATAAGGCCCAGAAAGAATAATAATTTATAGGAGGCAAGATTATGTGTGTGTGTGTGTGTGTGTGAGTGTGTGTGTGTGTGTGTGTGAGCGTATAGACGCTTTAAAAAAAGTTATTATTGGAATAATATATAAATTTGGTTTTCTATAAGGGATAGAAAGAATATAAATGCCAATATGCAAATACAAATGTGTGTGTGCATATATATGTGAGTGTATACATGTGTTCATACGTGTATATATGCACATATACATACATAAACACACACACACATATGCATACACTTACACTACAAACATATATACAGAAACATATACACACATATAAATATATATACACACATCTAGAATGTATAGAAATGTGTGTGTGTGTATACACACATATACATATCCACAGAAACATAAACGCACATATACATACATTACATACATACGGTATATACACAAACATACACGTATGCATATATACACACATACATATACACACATCTAGTATGTATATATGTGAGTATGTATATATGTGTGTATATAGGCCTATGTGTTTATATACACATATACAAATCTTCATAAACATAAACACATACATATGCATACAGATACACTACATACATATATACACAAACATATACACATATACATATACACACATCTAGTGTGTATATATGAGTGTGTATATGTGTGTATATACACATATACATATCTACAGAAACATAAACACACATATACATACATACATATATACACAAACATACACACACATATACACGTATGCATATATACACATATACATATACATGCAACTAGTATGTATATGTGTGTAGATGTCTATATATGTATATATGTATACATATACACACACATCTAGTATGTATATATGTGAGTATGCATATGTGTGTATATATGTGTAAATATGGTAATGTATGTACACACACATATCTACAGAAACATAAACACACATATACATATGTATACAGATACACTACATACATATATACACAAACATACATATAAATGTATACACATATGCATATTTATATGCACACATATAAGAACATATATACACATGTGTGTATATATGTGAGTGTGTGTATATATGTGTGTATATATGTATATACACATATACATAGCTACAGAAACATAAACACACATATACATACACTACATACATATATACACAAGCATATACATATATACACACCCATCTAGTGTGTATGTATATATGTGAGTGTGTATATATGTGTTTATATACACAAACAAATACACACATATAAATATATATAGGTGTACACACACACACATCTATAACATCCTATAAACACACAGGCATGCCAAATCAGGCACCCGTGTGTATGTCTATCATCTTTACGAGAGTTTACTATTTTCTTCCTGGATGACCCTGGCCTGTCTCCTCTTTACTCTGGGAGAAATCCTTGGAGGCGGAGAGCAGTGTCAGGCGAGAAAAGCAGTCCGTCTCTGTTTTGCCACTTGGGCGCAAACGCCCCAACAAAGTGATGATGGTGATGGTATTTACTTATATGGCGCTTTTTCGCTCTTAAAAGAGATTTCCTTCCACGCAAACCTGTTTACACCGCCACGCCCAATAGGAAACATATTTTGGGCGCATCTACACTGTAGAATGAATGCACTTTGACTGTGAAGCTTCAATGCTATGGAATGCTGGGATTTGCAGTTTGGTGGGGCTCTCTTGGGCAGAGAAGGTTAAAATCAGAGAAATCCTAGAGTTGGAAGACACCCCGTGGGCCATCCCAAGGGGTGGGATGTAAAATGTATGCATTCTCCCGTGTAGGCGGGCGCTGGCTCTGTGTCACGGGGGTCCTGAAATATACCTTTAGAGGCGGGAATAATGAGACACCTTTATGGTGTTTATTTTCAAAAGTGTGTGCATTTCTCAAATGTAAAAAGCGTGACCATTGGGCGCACCGGGGGACTTTTGGACAAGGTCCTGCGGGAAAGAAAAATACACATTAAGAGCATCATAAATAAGAGGAAGAGGAGGAGACAGAGGAAGATGAAGCCAAAGAAGAGTTGAAGGCCCCTGAAGGCCCTTTGCGACTCCCTCCCTCCTCCTGTCTCAGTTATGGCGACTAATAGGCTCAAAGAGCTGCACCTCGGAGACCTGAGACTGACGTGGCTTCGCGCGTGGACCCCAACCTTCACCCCACCCCCACCCCCGACCTTTCCTCTTGGCAAAAGGCGATTGCCTTGCTTGGGGGATGTGGTTTTCATCTGATCCGGGGAGGTCCCGAGGGTCCCGAGAGAGCATCTTCACCCACTCGCGTTTTCCGTGGAGCCCCAAGGCGGCCTCTGAGAGCAGAGGAGCAGCGGGAGGGAGGGAAGGAGGCAGCCGTTGACCGAGTAGTCGACCCCTCTGCCATCCCACCCGAACTGTTCCTACTCTCCCTTCCACACACTTTTTTTTTTGCGTGGGAGGCGGCGGGACCATCACTTTGTCAAGAAGGAAGCTGGCTGGGTCTGATCTGGAATGGGGAGAGAGCTGGGGGGAAGCGTTTTCCCATGCAACCCCCCCCCCCTTTACTCCACGGACCTCCCACGCGGGAACTCCGTGCTATCTAAGTGAGCATGGTCATAATGGCCTCGGGAATCCTGGTTTTGGATTGAAGGTCGCAGTCTGGCTTCTCAAAATCCGTCCCCTTCCCCTGGCCGGGATTGCAAATGGTCTCTTGAAACTGATATTATATTATTTGGGTCTAGAAAGGGGGGGAAATACTAACAACAACAGGAACTACAGCTCCACATTGTGATGCCCGTGATCCTTCCATTTGGGATGCTGGGGAAAGGCAAAAGGCGCCACTAGCAGGACTACTTCATGTGAATGGAGAGGCCCCGCGTGGAATCAGCCCCGCGTGAAAAAGGCTTCCTCCTATGCCGGCTTCCTCCCAGTGTAAAGGCGCCCAAAGGTTCCGGGACCGATCCTTAAACTGGGCCTGGACTTTATGAGACTGGATATATCACTAAGTGCGTGGGAAATCAAAATAATTCATCCCGCAGGAAAGGAAAGCCACAAACCACTCTAACGACTCCAGACCTTCTAGGAACAAGTTCTTCTGAACAGATGCGGTTGGGAGGGCTTTGCACCGGGCCTCAGGAGGGAAGAAGGAGAAAGAAGAGAAAGGAATGGAAATGATATTGGAATACGGGAGAGAAAGAGAGAAGGGAAGAAGGAGGAGAGAAGGAGGAAAGAAGGAAAACCGAGAAAGGAAATAGGAAGGAAGCAAGGAAAGGAAAGAAGGAAGGAAAGAAGGATAGAGAGGGAGGGAGAAATGAAAGAAGGAAGAAAAAAGATTGAAGTGGGAAGGAAAGAGTGAAAGAAAGGAAGGGAAGAAAGGAAAACCGGGAAGGGAATGAGACAGAAAGGGAGGAAGAAATGAAAGGTGAAAAGAAGGATGGAGAGAGGGAAAGGGAGGCTTGGGGAGAGCGAGGGGGAAGGAAGGAAGGAAGGAAGGAAAGAAGGAAGTAAGAATGAAAGGAAGGAAAGAAGGAAGTAAATAAGAATGAAAGGAAGGAAGGAAAGAAGTAAGTAAGAATGAAAGGAAGGAAAGAAGGAAGTAAGCAAGAATGAAAGGAAGGAAGGAAAGAAAGAAAGAAGGAAGCAAGAATGAAAGGAAGGAAGGAAAGAAGGAAGTAAGAATGAAAGGAAGGAAAGAAGTAAGTAAGAATGAAAGGAAGTAAAGAAGGAAGGAAAAAAGGAAGGAAGGAAGTGAGAATGAAAGGAAGGAAAGAAGTAAGTAAGTAAGAATGAAAGGAAGGAAAGAAGGAAGGAAGGAAGGAAAGAAAGAAGAATCCTGAGTCGACGGAGGCCGTTTCCTCGCCAAGGCTGCACCCCAGTCACCCCACGAGGGCTTCTCGGAGGAGATTCCTTTGAAGAGAAACAAAATACAACACAAAAGGAGAGAATATCACACCATCCAACCCTCCTCCGCGTTTTCTGCAGTGCCCAAGGTTTTGGGTTGTGCGACAAGTCGACACACACGCGCGCACACGCACGCACACACCTTGAACGGGGATCTTTCCTTCCCGCCTCTCTGTGTCTCCGCAACAGATGCGACAAGCGAGAAAGTGCCTTCGGCGACGTTGCTCTCTCTGGAAACCGAACAGGAAAAATGTAGCCCTTCCCGAACCCTGTCCTTCCTGGAGAAATCCAGCTCTTCCTCGCTTTTCAGGCTCCGTTGGAAACGAAATGAACCTGTAAGAAAACTAACGGGGACCTGGGTGGGACGAGGAGGGTGCCCGAGAGCCTATTAGGAGTGGGAGCGCCACCACAGACCCACGCTACTCGGCCGGCCAGCTATCTCAATCCCTTCTTGTCGAAATTAAGGCGATCAGAAGCCAAGAGTTCTCAGGTGGGGGTCCTGGGTCGGACACAGAGGGGATAGATGCTCCTTGCGATCTGAAATGTATATTTAAATCAGGGAGACGCCACCTTGAATGAAGCCAAAAGTGAGGACTTGACCCAGCCGTGAGCTATTTCCACACACCATGCTCACGGTCACGATCAGTAAACACACGCATTAATATTATGGATATTTATATGAAATACAATTTGTTGACATTGTTGCATTTCAGGAGATTGTGTTAGCAAGCCAGCAACTTTATATTGCTCGTAGGAAATCAGCAAACTTTCTAATACATAGGTTATTCATCCTACTCTTATATTATATATTATATTATATAACTACACTTCATATGTCTTTTGTGGGTGCGATTTATTCTCAAAAGCCTACTTAAACTTTTATTAACTCCAGATTGTTTATCTCTTATCGTTAAGGAAAGGAAGCAGTTTTAAACATGAGATTTCCAGATAAGTTCTTCCTTTCAAACCTCAAGCATTAGCCAAAGATTGCTTGGGGAACATGACACAATCGCACCTTCCACTTCTGTTAATAATACTATATCACAAATTTGGGGGGGGGGGGGTGGTGGACCCTGTCATAATCATAACAGTAAATAAAGAACAGAGCTCAAAAACAGGGGGATTCCAGACAATAAACAATCAGGGCTAGCTAATCACCTCCCAACAAAGGATTCCCCCAGGCAGTATGAAGCAAGACTGTGAAACTACTAGGCCATTAAATGCGAATCAAGGTCGTCAGTTGAAACATTCACACCTGCCTCAAACAGACAAGAGTTCTTTGTCCCACCCTGGACTTTCCACAGATACATAAACCCCATTTTCCTAGTTTCCAACAACCTCACAACCTCTGAGGGTGCCTGCCATAGATGCAGGCTAAATGTCAGGAATGAATGCTTCTGGAACATGTAAATATAGCCCGGAAAATTCACAACAACCTTCTGGGGGGAAAAAAACTGCTCCTCGTTTGAAGGTATTGTTTAATGGTGTGGTGCTTACTTTGAAAATAGTTGTTACACCCCAGAAACTTCCTGTTTGTGGCTGCTACAAATTATATTGAATTGGTTGAGACTCAATGAGATATTCATTAAAGAACTAGAGAAAAATGTGCTGCAGGATGTCTGCAGTTTTAACATACCTTTCCTATGTTTTTCCCCAAATGATAGAACCAATTAGGAAACTACATTTATGACCCAGAAACAAAACAAAAAAGTCGTGTTACATAATGCGCCCGGAGTCGGAAAGGGCTGCTTAAAAGCCTCCTCTGTTGTTTACAATTTTCCATAAAGTCCACTTTACTCCTGCCAAGTTTTGTCCTCGCCCTCCCTGAAGGAAGACAGCAATCCCACTTGCAGTTTTGGGGCTAAATGCCGAATAACTTCGTTCCTAGTAACAGTAACCCCAAAAGGGTTCTCCTTCCTTCCATTGATCGGAAGAAGAGGGAAGGAAGGAAGGAAGGAAGGAAAGAAGGAAATAAGGAAATAAGGAAGGAAATAAGGAAGGAAATAAGGAAGGAAGGAAGTAAAATAAAAGGAAGGAAAGAAGGAAGAAAGTAAGAAGGAAAGAAGGAAGTAAAGAGAGAAGGAAGGGAAGGAAGAAAAGAAGGAGGGAAGTAAAGAAGGAAGGAAGAAAGGAAGGAAGAAAAGAAGGAAGTAAAGAAGGAAGAATGAAAGGAAAGAAAGAAGGAAGTAAAGAAGGAAGAATGAAAGGAAAGAAGGAAGTAAAGAAGGAAGAATGAAAGGAAAGAAAGAAGGAAAGAAAGAAAAAGAATGAAAGGAAAGAAAGAAGTAAAAAAGAAAGGAAGGAAGGAAAGGAAGGAAAGAAGGAAGGAAAGAAGGAAGGAAAGAAAGAAGGAAGGAAAGAAGGAAGGAAGGAAAGAAAGAAAGAAGGAAGGAATGAAGAATGAAAGGAAAGAAAGAAAGAAGGAAACTGAACTGGCAAGCCAAGGCTGGCCAAAGGAACCAATTGGACAGCAGCCTTGCTCTATGTGTTTGAATGGGGGAGACCTCCCTCTCTCACTTCTTGTCCCGCTGGAGGGAAAACATAACCGACCCATAGCCTGGCTCCTCCTGTCCGAACTTGTGAAGGAAATGCCTGACCCTTACCCAAATGCCGAGGACGTTGTGTTGTGACGCGCCCGAAGGCGTTCAAGGGAAATGGAAAGCGTTGCGTCTTTTCCTTGGGGAGAGGAGGGCCTGCTGTCACTCTTCTCTTTGGCTGGCCAAAGAGGCTGAATCAACACTGACAAACAATGCAGCCTGAACTATATTATATGGTCAATGTAGACCAGGCAGGAGCCAACTTGGGCCCGCCCTCCCTCGAGGTGTTTTGGACTCCAACTCCCACCATTCCTAACAGCCTCAGGCCCCTTCCTTTCCCCCTCAGCCGCTTAAGTTTGCTCATGCCTGATGTGGACCCAAGAGAGGCTTTTCTCGGGTCACATAGAAACCCTTCTGTGGTGAAAATACAAAGCATCCTTCATGGAGAAAACAGAAGTCATTCGAAGCGAAAACGTATGAAAATAGATACAATACAAACCACCCGTCATTAAAGCATATTCTTGGGTCAAACAGAAATCGGTCGTCGCCTTAAGAGAACCAACCCTGGCCCAAAACACACCAAATTGAAGGTCAAAATTTGTAAATATTCCCAAATCTCCTCCTCAAGAGGTTTTATTGACTCAAAAAGTGGTCACGGGTGCGTTTATTGGCGGCCACACAAGACCACCGAGAAATAGCCTGAAGATTGTCAATAATCATTAAAATTCGCCTTTCCTCCCCACTAAGCGCCTTCTATGTGATCTGCACCGACCAAATAATGCAGTTCGGACTCGGTGTAGATTCGGGCTTGGAGGGCCTCCCTTGTGACCAGGGAAAGGGCCCACAAGGACAACAGGCACACAAACACACCAATGGACCAAGTCACAGCCACCGCAATTGCCCAATGGTCCCCTCAAAAGTTAAACTAACAATTTAAACATCTTGAGGAGGACTCACGGAAATCCGAACTCGTTCCTGTCTCCAGCTTTGGCTCTTTTTCTGTTTCCCAGCTAGTAAATACATACCTCTCTCAAGTAGAAATCCTACCTCTGGAGTCCTAACTTTCGGGGAATGATGTCAGGGAGGGAAATCAGCTTCCGAGCTGGAAAACGAAAGAGAGAAAACCGAAAGTTAGCCGAAGAGCCTCTCCAGTCCACCCCATGAAAATGAGAAAGCCAAGGATCGGGGGAGCGAGCAGGGGTTTCGCGGGTTTTTCCCCCCCACGAATCGGGATAAATTTCACACACACAAACAGAAAAAGGAGAGGGAGGCGCGCGACTGAGAGAAATGGAAACTATGTGTTTCCCCTCCGGTTGCCCCCCATCCCTGCTTTCCCCCCTCCCCTCTTTTGGCCCCTTCTTTCCTTCCCCCTTTCCCTCCCTCCCTCCCTCTTTCCCTTTCTTAAAACAGTTTATTTGAAAGAGGCTTCGGGTGGACACTGTAGACACCCGGGCGGCCAATCAGCGCGCCGCTCTCCTCCCCTGGCCAATAAGAAGCGCCACATTGTTGTCCAATGTTGTCTAATGGCAACGTGAGGCGCAACAATAGAGCGCGGCGCTCGCGGAGGTTGGCTCTCCCTCTCGGCGGATCCCGCTCCAGCCTCCAGGGCCGAAGTTGGGCTCAGAGAGAGAGAGAGAGAGAGAGGAAGAGAGAGAGAGAGAGAGAGAGAGGGAGAGAGGAGGGAAGGAGGAAGGAAGGAAGGAAGGAAAGGAAAGGAAGGGGAGCGCCTTCGGCTGGTTGCTCGGTCGGTTTTGTGGAGGAGGGAAGGAAGGAAGGGGGTCAGGAATGGCACGGGGAGGCGACGGGCCCGCGCTCGGAGTCCTGTGAGTTCACCCAGGCGGAGGACTCTTTCCGGGAGGGATAGGGCTGCGTGGGGTGCCCCGGGACCCTGTTTTGAGGCCCCCGCGAGCCCCAAGGCGCGGCTCCCCTTCTGAGTTGAGTTCCTAACTTCTGGACAGCGCTTAGGAAGTGGCCGAAGGGTCTCTCTGGGCGGATGGGTCGGGTCTCGTTGGGGAGACGGGGCACCTGGAGGCGGTAATCGACCGTTTCCACCCCAGTCCCTGCCTTAAAAGGGAGCGAAGTGCGCCTGACTCCTTGGAGAGGGTTCACTTGCGCCAGGATTTGGAGGAAAAAGGGAAGAGGGACCTGCTAAGGAAGAGGGCAGGAGAAGGAAGGAAGG
Source organism: Anolis apletophallus (assembly GCA_030556195.1). Taxonomy (NCBI): domain Eukaryota; kingdom Metazoa; phylum Chordata; class Lepidosauria; order Squamata; family Anolidae; genus Anolis; species Anolis apletophallus. The sequence goes on along the minus strand of JARBWK010000005.1, from coordinate 88,316,750 downwards.
AAGGGCGAAGGGGAAAAAAGGAATTGATCACTTCCACTCCTGTCCCTTAAAGTAGGAGTAAAGTAGGCCTGCCTCTTTGGAAAGGAAGCTGGGTTCACTTCCGCTAAGATTTGGAGGATAAAGGGAAGGAGGAGGGAGTGAGGAAGGAGGGAAAGAAGGGGGGAAAGGAAGGAGAGAGAGAAGAAGGAAGGGAAAGGAAGGGAGGAAAAAAGGAAGGGAGGAGAGAAGGAGGGAGGGAGGAAAGGAAAGGAAAGAGAAAGGGAGGAAGGAAAGAGGGAAGGAAGGAGGAAGAGGGGAAAGGAAGGAAGGAAGGAAGGGAGGAAGAAGGGAAGGAAGGAGGGAGAGAGGAAAGGAGGAAAGGGAAAGGAAAAGGAAGGAGGGAGGGAAGGCGAAGGAAAGAAAGAAGGAAGGTTGTTGGTTGGCTGAATTTGGAGAGAGAGACTTGGGAGGAAAAAACTCGACAAAAGTTTTGAGGAAGGCTCTAGCGTTTGGCAACCGAGGAAGGGTCCTCCTTGCAAGGCCTCGGGAGTTCAGGGAGACCCTGGGGAGGGCGCTACTGAGAGTGGGCCCTCCACCAAGAGTTTAATTCGGACAGACTTCGGATTAGAGTTTCGGAGCGCTGGTGTCAGGGAGCCGTGCGGTGGCGCGACCCTTCGTGTGAGTCCCATCCAGACCGCGCAGGGGAGAGAAGGGGCGAGGAGCGAGCTTTCCAGCCGGGGATGGAGCTGCGCTCCGAGATGCCGCCCGGACAGGTCCCAGGGCCCCGGGCTCGGTGTCTGCGGCTGCGGCGGCGGCGGCTGCGGCGGCGGCCAGCCTCCCGGTGAGCGTGGCCGGAGCCTGCTGCGTGGGCCTCCGCTGCTGCTCCGCGCGGCCGAGAAGTACCCGCGGACGCCCAAGTGCGCGCGCTGCCGCAACCACGGCGTGGTCTCGGCGCTGAAGGGCCACAAGCGCTACTGCCGCTGGAGGGACTGCCTCTGCGCCAAGTGCACCCTCATCGCCGAGCGGCAGCGCGTCATGGCCGCCCAGGTGGCGCTCCGCCGGCAGCAGGCCCAGGAGGAGAACGAGGCCCGGGAGCTCCAGCTCCTCTACGGCACCGCCGAGGGGCTCGCCCTCGCCGCCGCCAACGGCATCCTCCCGCCGCGCCCGGCCTACGAGGTCTTCGGCTCCGTCTGCGCCGCCACCGCCTCCACAGCGCCCGAAGCAACAGCAGCAGCAGCAGGAGGGGGAAGCAGCGGAGGAGCAGGAGGCGCAGGACCTACAGGTGAGCACCCCGCAGCCCGGGACCCAAGGCCCTGCTCTCACCACCCCCTTCTCTCCGAAATGCACCCTCTGAACCTTCCATAGGACCCTATTTGTGAGTGGGAGGGAGGGAGGAGGCTCTCCTTTCACCCCAGTGGGATCTGGGCTCTCTCAACCCCCCAAATATCCTCACAACCTCTGAGGATGCCTGCCATAGATGTAGGCGAAACGTCAGGAGAGAATATCTTTTGAACATGGCCATACAGCCCGAAAAACTCACAGCAACCCAGTGATTCCGGCCACGAAATCCTTCGACAACACATTGTTCCACTTTCTTTCCAAAGTGTGCCCCCTGAGACTACTCAGGAGAGCCTGAATTTGAAGTCCCCGGTCTCTAAGTTTTGTATCTGCAGCAGGACTGGCCCCACTTTGGCCCTCTCCCCAGGTGTTTTGGACTCCAACTCCCACCATTCCTAACAGCCTCAGGCCCCTTCCTTTCCCCCCTCAGCCGCTTAAGCGGAAAGGGCCTGAGGCTGTTAGGAATGGTGGGAGTTGGAGTCCAAAACACCTGGGGAGAGGGCCAAAGTGGGGCCCGAAGGCCGTATTATCATAATATCCCCCCCCCCTCCGCTCTTTCTGCCCGAGTCTATCTTTCTCTCCACCTGTGCCAATGTTGTTCACCCCATCCGCAATTCCTTCTTTCCCCTCCTCTTTGTACACCCCACGTGCGGCCAGGTTTTAGGGTTCCTCTTGTGGGGCCATTTTATCCCTCGGAGCCTTGGATCTACCTCCCAGGTAAGTCAGTGACGCGTCCGGTGTGAGCGGAAAGCTTTGAACCTCCTCCCCAAAGTCCCACCTGTAGGGCCCTCGCTTCCCAAGGGGCGTCTTGGGGGCGCCCCTCCCGCCTCCCCTCCGTCAGGTTTGGGAGGGAAAGGGCGCCCCCTGCCGACCTCGGAGGCCTGGCCCTGTGACCTTGCTTGCTTGCTCAACAGGTTCCTCATGAGTCTCCAGGGATAGACTGCCTCTGGGAGTGGAGAATGAGATGGGGATAGAATAAGATGGGGCAGGAAAGTCGCGAAAACAGGACAGGGAAAGGGGCGAGGAGTCAGGCAGCTACCCCGCTTTGTTGGGGGCCTGCTTTTGAGAGACAGGCCCGCTTTTGCTACAGCAAGAAAGGAGAGCGAATGTATTTCTGTCGAAGGAAGGCTGGGGGTTATGTGTAGTTTCCGGGCTGCATGGCCCTGTTCTAGCAGCACTTTCTCTTGATGTTTGGCCTGCATATGTGGCTGGCATCTGAAGATGGAAGGAAGGAAGGAATGGAGGAAGGAAGGAAGGAAAGAAGCAAGAAAAACAAGAAAGGAAGGGAGGATAGAAAGAAGAAAGGAAAGAAGGAAGGAATTTATTTATTTATTTGTCACGTTTCTATACCGCCCCTCTCAGCCCGAAGGCGACTCCGGACGGTTTACACAGGCAGTCTCTGCCCCCAATACAACACAGGAAGGAAGGAAAGAAGGGGGGAAAGAAGCAAAAAAGCAAAAAGGAAGGAAGGGAGGATAGAAAGAAGGCAGGAAAGAAGAAAAAAATGAAGGAAAGAAGAAGGAGGGAGGGAGGAAGTAAAGAAGGAAAGAAGGAAGGAAAGATAGAAGGAAAGAAGGACGGGAGGAAGGAAAGAAAGAAGGAAGGAAGGAAGGAAAGAAAGAAGGAAGGAAAGAAGGAGGTATAGAAGGAAAAAAGGACAGAAAGAAGGAAGGAAGGAAAGAAGGAGGGGAGGAAGAGAGGAAGGAAGGAAAGAAGGAGGGGAGGAAGAGAGGAAGGAAATAAAGAAGGAAAGAAGTAAGGAAAGAAAGAAAGAAAAGAAAGGAATGTGTCAGCCACAAATGGTGGCCGAACGTCAGGAGAAAATGCTGCTAGAACAGGGCGATCCAGCCCAGAAACCACACAACACCCCAGATCTCCTTGTAAGTTTCTTACTTGCCCAAAGTAGTGGGGGTAAGAAGAACTTTCCCAAGCTGACGGGGACAACACAGAGGTTGGGTGTCAATAGCACATAGAGTCATAGAGCTCTACTAGGGCCATTCGGTCCAACCCCATTGCCACACGGAAGAAAAACTTTGAGGATCTAGGAGTGTGTCGAGAAAGAATGGATCCACCTGCAGCGGGATAGGTGTGTTGAACCAAGCTCCAGCACATCCCATATCCTGACTTGGTTAAGAACCTTTAAGTCCCCCGCTCCTTTTTTTCCTTGTGGGTCAGAGGCGTCGGGTCAGTCTAGCACTGCGTTAGTGACGCGTCTTTCTCTCTTTTCCTCCTTCCCCCTTTCGCCCTTTCTTTCTCTTTCTCTCTCTCCAGAGGTCAAGCTGCAGAAGTTCGACCTCTTTCCCAAGGCGCTGCTGCCTCCCCGCTCGGCGACCCCTCAGCAGCTGCAGCAACAGGGCAAGCCCTTGTCCCCCGACGGCGCGGACGGCGCAGCGGGCCCCACTTCCTCCTCCTCCCCGGAGCCTCCGCGCTCGGGCTCGGAGAACGGCGACGGCGCTGGCGGAGACTCTTCCCTCGGCTCCCCTCTTTCCAAGGCCGCCCTTAAGGACGGGGCCTCCGCGGGGGGCCCGGAGGAGCAGAGCCCCTTGGGGTCCATCAGCCCGCTGGGCTCCGACTCGGGCTGCTCCGAGACCGAGAGGGAAGACCCCGGAGGCGCCTCGGCGGGGTTGGCGGCGGCGGCGGCGGCGCGGAGCCACCAGCAACAGCAGCGGACGCCGCTGGACATCCTGTCGCGCGTTTTCCCGGCGCACAAGCGCAGCGTCCTGGAGCTGGTCTTGGCCGGCTGCGGCGGAGACGTGGTGCAAGCCATCGAGCAGATTCTCAACAACCACCACCATCACCACCACCACCACCACCCGCATCTCTCCTCCTCTTCCTCCTCCTCTTCCTCCTCTTCGGACAAAGCGGGAGAAGAAGGCTGGGCCTCGGGACAGCCCTTGGGCGCCCCCCCGCAGCCCCACCACCGCCCGCTGCTCACCGGGGCCATGACCCCCGCCATCGGCGCGCTGGGAAGCCGCTCCGCCTTCTCTCCCTTGCAGCCCAACGCCACGCACTTCGGGGCGGCGGCGGCAGCCGAAGCCAGCGCCTACCCTTTGGGCACGCACTTGGGCCTCAGCCCGCTCCGCCTGGCCTACTCCGCGGCCGCGGCGGCGCACAGCAGAGCCGGGCTGGCCTTCATGGCTCCCTACTCCACCGCCGGGCTCATGCCCACCCTCGGCTTCCGCCCACCCGTCGAGTACGCCTTCAGCGACCTCATGCGAGACAGATCCGCCGCCGCCGCCGCCGCTGCAGCCGCCGCAGCCGCAGCCGCTTCCTCCGCAGCCAAGGAGACGGCTTATCCCAACGGGCTGTACGGACCCCTCGGGGTCAGCAGCGCCCCCGAGAAGCAGCCCTGAAGCAGCCCAAGGCCTTGCCTCGCAGGCAGGGGCAAACTTGGGCCCCCCAAGGGGTTTGGACTCCAACTCCCACCATTCCTAACAGCATCAGGCCCTTTCCTTTCCCCCCCAGCCGCTTAAGGAAGAAAGGGGCCTGAGGCTGTTAGGAATGGTGGGAGTTGGAGTCCAAAACACTTAGAAGGAGGGTCAAAGCTTGCCCATGCCTGACTTTTGGGGGGGGAGAGACCTTTAGCAATGGGCAGCCCTGGACGTTTGACTCCCCCTTGACTTTAACCGCGAGGTACAACTATCAAGATGTTATTTCACTTTGTTGTTGGAAGAAGTTAAATAAGCATGGATATTCTTTTGGTGCGTTCTGAGATCATTCATATATAGATAGAGATACACACACACACACACACACACACATATATATAGTATATATAGATATAGTATCTATCTATCTAAATAGACATAGTATATATAGAGCTATAGCATATATATAGTGTATATATAGATTATATTATATATATATAGTATAGATAATATATAGATATAGATTATGTATATATTATATACTATATAAAAGTATATTTTATGTAGTGTGTGTGTATATATATATATATAAATATAAATAATATAAATGTGTGTGTGTATCACACACACACGCACACCCTTGTGTGGCCAGGATTGAAGACCAGCAGATCGCAGGTTCGAATCCAGTCGATGAGCTCCTTCTGTCAGCTCCAGCTCCCCATGCGGGGACATGAGAGAAGCCTCCTACAAGGATGGTAAAACATCAAAACCATCAGGGCGTCCCCTGGGCAACGTCCTTGCAGACGGCCAATTCTCTCACAAGAGAAGCGACTTGAAGTTTCTCAAGTCGCTCCTGACACGAAAAAAAAAACCCTATATCTATATATCTACACACACACACACAATATCTATATAGAATCATCGAACCATTGAGTTGGAAGAGACCTCGTGACCATCTAGTCCAACATAAACACACACCTATATATATATATATATATTCTATATAATATGTCTATTATATGTCTACTATATATATACCTATAGTATGTCTATATATACACACACATCTATATCTATATATACACTATCTATATATGAAATCTCAGTCCACACATCTGTATATGTATTGACCAGCCAATGTATAATCATCATGTTATGAAACGAACCTCTTTTAAGTTATTAATGTAATGGGTAGGTGAATTTTAGCATTAACAGGAAACTAAAAAGATTAGTCGGTATAAAAAAAAATCCCCGCAGAAATGACAATATATTTGTAAATAAAGCGAACACGCTTCTTTTTATTCTCCCGCTTGACGGGGAAAGATACAACCTGTAAATAAGTTTGAAGAGTAGATACATTCGTCATGGCTCTTTGGATCCTCTCCAAAGACTGTGATGGGCGCCGTTTCCATGAATGGGAGGAACGAAAAGGAAAGCGCTGCTTGGCTCCCCAGTGAGGCGAACTTCTTGTGGTTTGAAGCCGTTTTTGTCTGTTCTCCCCCTCTGTTTTCATTTCATAGAAATCCTAGAAATAAATGTTATTTTGTATTAAAAAAAATTACCCGATTTAACACTAACTCACCCGCTGTTTTTATTTTGGTCGTGTTTGGGGCATTGCCTTCTTCAGGCAAAGCAAGTGCGAATGTGTACATAATATTTTGGAAATGAATTTCTCTTTGACAAGCTACTAAAGAGCCACTGTTAACAACACAATTGTTTACTGGGAGTGGAAAACAAAACACATACAGCCCCACAACAAGAAATTGGAAGCATTCTCTCCTGACGTTTCGCCTGCATCTATGGTAGGCATACTCAGAGGTTGTGAGGCCTATTAGAAACTAGGCAAGTGAGGAATGTCCTGAGTGGGAGAAAGAACTCTTGTCTGCTTGAGATTTCCAGGATTGGTTGGACTTCTTCGCCTTGGACTCTTGGTCCTGTGAGGAACTCTGTCAATCGAGCTTTTAAAAACCGGTTGAGGCAGGTTCCCCTAGGATTATTCTGTCCAGGTATTTTGCGTGGATTGTTTATGATGCCCTTAAGGATCCTAAGGCCATTTCAGACTGCATGCCTTCTCAGAAGTGAATCCCACCCAATTAAACGGGAACTGAGTCGAAGTGGCGCAATGGGTTAAACCCTTGTGCCAGTCAAACTGCTGACCTGATGGGCGAGCTTCCATCTGTCAGCTCCAGCTTCTCATGTGAGGATGTGAGAGAAGCTTCCCACAGGATGACAAAACATCCGGACGTCTCCTGGGCAACGTCCTTGCGGCCAATTCTCTCTCACCAGAAGCGACTTGCAGTTTCTCAAGTCGCTTCTGACACAACAAAAAAATAATAATTAAAAAATGGGATCTGCTTCCATGTTGTATGTACAAGTGCAGCTATAGTGACCCCTCACCAGGCATGTAGGGGGGGGGGCTTGAGGGGCTTGAGCCCCCCCTGAAATTCTCAGGGTGGTCCGCAAGAATGCCTTACTGGTACATTATTTAAATAGTTATGTTTATTCATATCATCATTTGATCACCATCAGGGCCGTAGCCAGGATTTTGATTCGGGAGGGGGCTGCGTTTGATTGGGGGCTGAGACTGGGTGGAAGAGGGTCTACCCTAGCAAATCTTTTGTATTGTTATCCCAATAACCCCATTAATGTGGGATATAATGAGCATGGTGATCAGATCATGATATGAATAAACATAACAGTTTAAATAATGTACCAGTAAGGCCTTTTCGCGGACCACCCTGAGAATTTCGGGGGGGGGGCTGAAGCCCCCTTAGCCCCCCCCTGGCTACATGCCTGATCACCATGCTCAATATATCCCATATGCACGGGGGTATTGGGATATCGATACAAAAGGTTTGCTAGGGTAGACCCTCTGTCACTCAGACCCCCCCCCAATCAAACGCAGCCCCTCCCGAATCAAAATCCTGGCTACAGCCCTGCCCCTCACCGTAAATAATAATAATAATAGTTTGTAATTGCCCCCTTGGCAATTTCTGGAGAAGCCCATGAGCAAGATAAGAGTAACTTGTGTTAGTTAAAAAACAAAACAAAATGCTAATTTGGACTGTGTTTGCCAAGGCCAAGATGCTATTATTAGTGTTGCTGCTACTTTATTATTGTTACACATTTTGGTGCCTCCAATGTTTTGCCCTGTTTCTGGGTACATTTGGCCTGCTGGTTCCAAAAACGGCACCTGCTTTCCTCAATCAGCTGCAGCTTTTGAGATACAGAACATATGTCACACCAGTCCTCATCTACTCGCCCATAGAAAGTCATGATAGCCATATCTAAGAAACTGAGCGAGCCGCTGTTGTGCAATGGGGTTAAACTCTTGTCAAATGCTGACCTAAAGACCTGAAGGTCTGCCAGAGGGAGCCCGTCTGTTACCCCCAGCTTCCCATGAGAGAAGCCTCCCACAGGATGGTAACACATTCTGGAGTCCCCTGGGGAGGGTGGCCAATTCTCTCACACCAGAAGCGACTTGCAGTATATTCTCAATTGACTTCTGACAGGCTGATGCAGCCTATGAATCAGCGCCCCAAGTAACCCCAGAAACAGGCCCCAAAACCAAGACTCCAAGGACATAATAGTAACTACAGCAACAATCATAATAATAGTAGTTGTTGCAGTCACTCCCTTGGAGATTTCTGGTGTAGCTTGTGACCAAGATGAGCAACTTCTACCGTACTAGTTGAAAACCAAAATGTTAAATGTTAAGACTGATATAGCAGTTGTTTCTATACCTATATGTATCCAATCTCTATCATCTCTGTGTCTGTGTCTATCTCTATATCTCTGTGTCTGCCTCTGTATGCCTCTCTCTCTGTTTCTATCTCTGTCTGTCTCTGTCTCTGTCTCTTTCTCTTTCTGACTCTATCTCTATCTTTCTGTCTCTCTCTGTTTCTATCTCTGTCTGTCTCTGTCTCTATCTTTCTGTCTCTCTCTGTTTCTGTCTGTCTCTGTCTCTCTGTCTATCTTTCTGTCTCTGTCTATCTCAGTTTATCTCTGCCTGTCTCTGACTCTATCTCTCTGTTTCTATCTCTCTGTCTCCATCTCTCTCTATCTCTCTCTGTTTCTATCTGTCTGTCTCTGTCTCTTTCTCTCTCTCTGTCTCTATCTTTCTTTCTCTGTCTCTATCACTGTTTCTATCTCTGTCTGCCTCTATCTCTCTGTCTCTGTCTCTCTTTGTCTCTATCTCTATGTCTCTGTTTCTGTCTCTATATCTCTATGTCTCTTTCTCTGTCTCTCTCTCTCCATCTCCATCTCCATCTCTATCTCTCTTTGTCTCTATCTCTATGTCTCTGTCTCTCTCTGTTTCTATATGTCTCTGTGTCTTTCTGTCTCTATCTCTCTATCTGTGTCTCTGTCTCTCTATATTTCTGTCTCTATCTCCATCTATCTCTGTCTCCATATCTCTATCTGTGTATGTATATGTGTGTGTGTGTGTACACACACACACATATATACATACACATACATATACATACATACATATATATCTGTCTCTATCCCTCTCTCTCGCTATCTCTAATCTATATCACTATCCTCGACATTTCCGTCCTTTTTATCTCTCAGGGAAAAGCAACAACTCTCATCTCCAGACTGGGTTCCTTCTTTTTGAGACCTCGACTCCTTATTTCCAGGGAGTGAACTGGACCAGCCCTTCCGAACAAAGCCCACTCTTAGTGGGAAGTTTATTCAGATCCGTTAGCCGAAAGCAAACTTAGTGTAAAGCATCCTTCCTTCGCAGTGTGATTTTTTTTTTCAGGACGAGGGATTTTCTGGAAATATCCACACAGAGAAGCAAGTCTCAAGGGTTGAAAAATAAAGCCATGGGGTGGAGAAGTAAGAACAGGGACCCTTTTCTTTTTCTACTCCCCTCCTCCTCCTCCTTTGGGTGGAAAGGGCCGAAGGCGGGCAACCAAGCTGGGCGGAATGTCGCACGGGATCCTTCCAGGATGGCAAGGCTTACAGAGCAGGGATTTTCTCCTCCATCCCGGGGAGTGTTTGGCCCGGGAAAACTATTACTCACAAAGAACAAGTTCAGTGCATGGTTGAATTAAGACGGTAAAAGCTCCTAAAATTGGTTGGTATGGAAACCTAATCCCACCCAACTGTTCTGTAGCGCAGCTGGACTGTTTACTTTCTCACTTCAAATATAACTGTGTAAACATTGCCTTGGATCTGACAGCTCTGCTCCTCTAACCAGTTAATATATTGGGGTGGATGGGGAGTTGGGGGGGGGGGGGGAAGGTGGATTCCTGCGTGGTTATTGGGGGGTAAAGGCGGAAGGAAGAATAATAAATACTCTTACTAATAGAGGGACAAGGAGAGAAGGAGGCTGAAGGACCATTTTTGTCATCTATTGCTATTGCAATTAGTAAATATTGGAAGGGCGCATGTTTGTGAGAGTAGAGGTACGTCTGCACTGTTTAATGAATGCCTTTTTGACCTCATCAGAAGTGCTATGACTATGGGATTCTTGGATTTGACAGGCCTTGTATAGCTGCAACTCCTAGGATGCCATAGCATTGAGCTATGGAAGTTAAAGTGGTGTCAAAGTGCATTAGTTCTACAGTGTAGATTAGGCATGGGCAAGCTTTGACCCTCCTTCTGTGTGTTTTGGACTTCAACTCCCATCATTCCTAACAGCGGCTGAGGGGGAAAAGGAAAGGGCCTGAGGCTGTTAGGAATGATGGGAGTTGGAGTCAAAACACATGGAAGGAGGGTCAAAGCTTGCCCATGCCTGGTGTAGATGCCCCCTGTAATGCTTTGTGAGTCTCCTAAAAATAACCCCATTGAAATCCAATGTTCTCTCTCCCTCCCTCTCTCTCCCTCCTCCCTCCCTCCCTCCCTCCCCTCCCTCCCTCCCTCTCTGTGTTCCTCCGTCTGTCTGTCTGTCTGTCTTGTATCGGGTGACATCCCTCATGTGCTCAAGATTACAGACCACACTTTGAGGTAATTCTTTGACCCCAGCCTCAACCCCGAATCAATACTGTGAGGGAAACATTTCTTTCTCTCTTTCTTTCTTCTCAGGTTCCGACAGTGGTTGAAATGTAATATAACGACAATAAAACAGTTTAATAAGGAAGGGCTGGGAGAGTGAGCTAATTTGATTGCCTTGCCTAATTCCACTTTAATTGGAAAGAAAGAACAAGAGCGGGAGCGTTGGTGTCTGTCTGTTGGGCGAGAGTGTGGACAGGGCCATGAAGGAGGAGAGGCCGGGCGAGGAAGAATGACCCCCCCCCTCGCTCCCTCCCCCCCCTCTCTGGGCCCTTCCACACAGCTCTATATCCCAGAATATCAAGGCAGAAAATGCCACATTATTTGAGTGTGGACTCACATAACCCAGTTCAAAGCAGATATTGTGGGATTTTCCGCCTGATATTCTGGGATATAGGGCTGTGTGGAAGGGCCCAGAGAGGGGGGGGGGGAGTCTCTTCCCCCTTTTTTCTGGCCCCTTCTACACTGCCATATAATCCAGATTATTAAATTAGATAATCCAACATTATCTGCTTAGAACTAGATTACGTGAGTCTACACTGCCATATAATCCAGTTCAAAGCAGATAAAATGGATTTTATATGACATTGTTGAAGAGGTTTCAGTGAGGACCCCGTTTTTTGAAAGCTCATATCCCTACTGTAGGATGCAATGGGATTTCCACTGAAGGAAACATGGAGGACCTAAGTGTGCTCTTGGAGTAGCCAGTAGTCAAGAAGTTGGTGTTCCTAGAATCATAGAATCCTAGAGTTGGAAGAGACCTCGTGGGCCATCCAGTCCAACCCCCTGCCAAGAAGCAGGAAAATCGCATTCAAAGCACCCCTGAGAGATGGTCATCCAGCTCTGTTTATAAGCCTCCAAAGAAGGAGCCACCACCACACTCCAGGGCAGACAGTTCCACTGCTGAACAGCTCTCACTTTTAGGAAGTTCTTTCTAATGTTCCAGTGGAAAGAACTTGGACACCTCATACAGCCTCTCAGATATTCCCAGGAATCCATAGTTTTGTAAGAAGCTTTTGTTGATGATCTGATGCTCACTTCCCTGGGGTTTCCCTAGGCAATATAGTCATAAATAAAATGGTCTCCAGGTTCATCAAGCCTAGTCTTCCACAGAGAGAAAGGCCTTCTCAGCTCACTCTTATCCTTGCTTCACTTCTTTGGGGCTTCCCCAAACATAATAATCATAATCGCAATAATTATTGTAATCACAATAATAATCACAATCATAATAATACATAAAATAGTCTCCAGGTTCACCAAGTCCAGCCTCAACAGACAATATGGTCTCCTGAACCCAATCTTCTCTTTTCTCCTCAACACAATCTTCTCACTTCACCTCCTTGGGATTTCCCTGAGGCACCACAATCACAATGACAATCGCAAAATGTTCTCCAGGTTCATCAAGTCCATTTTTCCAAAGCCAAAATGGCCTTTTCAGCCCACTCCTCTTTGCTTCACCACCTTGGGATTACCTGAAGGTATTGTAATTATAGCCATAATCGCAATCTCAATCATAAACATAACCATTAATCATCATAATAAAAATAACATGTTCTCCAGGTTCACAAAGTCCATCCTTCAAGAAACAAAACTTCCTCCTCAGCCCACTCCTCCTCAATTCACCTCCTTGGGATTACCCTGATAGACTATAATTACAATAATAAACAATATGGTCTCCAGATCCACTAGGTCTAGCCTTTGAGAGAGAAAATGGCCTCCTCAGCTCACTCTTCCCCTCGCTTCACCTCTCTGGGATTTCATTGAGGCATCATAATCACAATCTTAATAATGAATAATGAATAAAATGGTCTTCAGGTTCACCAAGTCCAGTTTTCTAGCGACAAAATGGCCTCCTCAGCCCATTCTTTTCCTTGCTTCACCTCCTCGGGATTTCTCTGAGGCAACATAATCATAATCTTAATCGTAGTCATAACCATAATCAAAATAATAAATGAAATGGTCTTTAGGTTCATCAAGTCCAGAGAGACAAAATGGCCTCCTCTGCCAGCCCCCCTTTTGTCTTGCAAGCCAAGCAGAACCCTTCAGTTTGTACAAACTCCACCATCCTGTGTACAGTGATCAGGAGAAATTTACAGAGAAACAATTCTTCTTCTGAGGGAGTCAAAAAGCAAAACTTGGACTATTCCAACTACAGCTCTTTGTAGCTGCATTGAGTTTGGGCCCTGAGAGAAAAGCAGGCTACAAATAAATACAACAACAACAAAAATTCCCAGTATTGCCTCTAGGAGATTCTGGGAGTTGTAGTCCCAAAGCAAACATTCCCAAAATCTGTCTGAAAGTGAGCAGAGAACCTTTCAGCAGTGGATGCATGTGACTGGGTCCAACTGCAGATTTTGTGATCAATTTGAATCAGAGAAAGAAGGAATTCTCTTTCCCCATGTAATATTTGCTTAAAGGCAGTCAAATAAAACATATTTGGACACTCTGACAGTGCCAAATTGACCAGTTTTAAGCATTTTAAAACTATATATATCAGGCATGGGCAAACTTCAGCCCTCCAATTATTTTGGACTTCAAATCCCACACATTGTGGGAGTTGAAGTCCAAAACACCAGGAGGGCCAAAATTTGCCCATGCCTGATCTATATTATAAGGAAAATTACTGATCCATTCTCCTTCAAATTCTCGTGACAGAGTTGTCCTCTTCAGTGGTTCAAGACTTGTAATATTTTACATAATATAATATAGATTGCATAGTAATAATAATAATACATTTTATTAATGCCTCTCTTCAAGGCTTAGAAAAAAAGAAAAAATACTTAAAAGACAGATAAAACATAAAATAATTAAAACACATAAATCTAAATTTAAAACACATTAAAAATATTCAGACCAATAAAATGGTTTAAAATTTAATGTTTAAATTGATAGTTTAAATTGTACTCTGTAGGCCTGCTGGATCATCTTTTTACTTATCTGTATATATGTGTAAATATAATATAGTGTAATATAACTGAATAATACAGCAGCCATAGACGATATTGCAGTGTAGTCCGAGCTAATCTTGTAATACAGAGTAGTTTTCTTCTTGGTTTTCCTTTTGGTGAAATCAGAAAGACTCCCTAGTGAGAAGGGCAGAACTTTCCACCCAAAGACGAAATCTAAAAGCCTTTAGGCTTCCTCTCTGCTTCTTCCACCCTACATAAATTTAACAACAACCACAATAAAAATTGTTGGCAGTTGAATCCAATTCAACAAAGCGAGTATAAATAATTTGTAAAGTAGAGAGGCAGAGTGCCAGCATTTGCAAACTTTCCTGTTAATTAAATCTTAATCCGTTCAGTTGCATTTTCAGTCTTTAGCTGTGTACAGAGAACAGGGCAAGTCCAGGAGGTTTATTAGCTGCCCTGGTGTTTAATAGAAATCAGTCATAATCCACAACATAATAAAGATAAAATTATACTAACAGTTTAGTAGCAACATGGCATTCATCCTTCCAAATGAACCTTTTTCTTCCTTATCCACAGGGTCTTCAAAAGAGGAAAGGACATGGGATAGCCATGCAAAGAGACTCCCTAAGAGTTTAATTGGTAAAATGTTTGGTTTGCAGATACTAACGGGGCTGTATGGATTCACTGGGTCTTGAGTTAAAACAGTGGTTCCCAACTCATGGGCCCTCTGATGGGCCATGAGACCTAAAAGAAGGTCCACAACCCCAAAATTGTTATTATTCTGACACAAAAACACAGTATGTCACAGCAAATGAGATATATATGCTGGATTTCGTATCCCAAAATCACAATTTGAACACTTCCCAAATTTTTAGGACTGTGTGATGTATTTTCGCATGATGTGCGCAGATCCAAGTAAGGTGGCCTTTTGCAGTTGATAGATCGTGATTTTGTCAATGTTTATTGTTTTCAAATGCTGGATGAGATTTTTTGGCACGGCACCTAGCGTGCTGATTACCACTGGGACCACCTGTACTGCTTTAGGCCAGAGCCTTTGCAGTTCCATTTTGAGGTCCTGATAACGGCTGATTATTATTATTAGCTCCCACTGCCAAACACAAGAATTGTAATGGGAAAGCAGACCTTTGTAAGACCCTGTTTAGTCCTCCAAAGTAGTCATAATACTAATAGTTTTACTGATACATACACACAGTATATCACAGCAATTGTAAAGAGCTCCAGAAAGATCTCTCGAAATTGAGTGAATGGGCAACAAAGTGGCAAATGCATTTTAACCTAAACAGTGAAAAAGCAAAAGTGTAAAGTCAATGCACAGAACTGGAAAAGGTACAAAGAAGGGAAAAATGATCCAGGGATGGAGCAGCTCCCTTATGAAACCAGGTTGCAACGCCTTGGTCTTTAAAAGCCTTGAAAGATCCATTCTAAGAGGCAAAGAACCCCACTCCGCTTTTTGTATTTTTTTGAACTCTAAAGTTGACTCAAAGTCATCCCCTGGACCCTTAAAAAAGCCATTTTCTAACTCTGGATGACATAACCCCTGGAAGAGAACAAAAGTACAGATACACTGGTAAGTTGTTTTATTTATAATTAATTGCAACTTATTTGTTAATCAATGAAAATATTTATTTATTGTTTTTTGGTGTCTTTACGTCATTTCTGACCTAAGGTGATCCTAAAGTCTCTTTTGGAGCTATGGACATAAATTTCTATAGCAATGTTCAACTTCCTGGGCTGCTGCAGGGAATCAAATCCTTAAGTATTTTTCCTCTCCTAAAAGCCATAGTTCAATGCTTTATCCATGACACCATGCTGGCTCTCAATACCTATACCTCACACTATATCTGAGGATGTCAGGGCAATGAACTATAAAATCAATTTAACAAAATAAATACCATATCAATATTTTATAAAGACTAAACAGCATATAATTTAAAACCAGACAATGTAAAACCATTTAAAGCAATTGAAATGATACTGACCATATATGTGCAAGTGTAAAATCAATAAAGCCCTGAAGCCTTTAACAGAAAAGCCACATCAGTATCAACTGTGCCTCTTAAAGGAAGGCATTCCGAACCAGGTGCCACAACAGAGCAGGCTCTCATATTCTTCCATGATATATTGCATTGAGGTGGCCCCCTCTAACAGACCTCAGTTTTGTTTAGGGTAAAGCTATTTGTGTTTGGTTTATATTATAATTAAGGTTGTGTTCTTTGAAAATCTTCAAGATAAGTATGTGTACACATGTGTGTGAACACATGAATGATTACTGATTAATCATCAACTGACATTTATTTATCCTCATTATAGAATACTGTATAGTTTTGTGTGGCTGCTCCTTTGAGTGCTTTGTGAGCCACCCCAAGTTCCTCTGGGACAGTGTTTCTCAACCTTCCTAATCCCGTGGACCCTCAATCCAGTTCCTCCTGTTGTGTTGACCCCCAACCATAACATTATTTTCATTGCTACTTCATAACTGTAATTTTGCTATTGTTATGAATATTAATGTAAATATCTGATAGCAGGGTGTATTTTCATTCACTGGACCACATTTGGCACAAATACCCGATATGCCCAAATTTGAATACTGGTGGGGTTGGACGGGATTGATTTTGTCATTTGGGAGTTGTAGTTGCTGGGATTTATAGTTCACCTACAATCAAAGAGCAGTCTGAACTCCACCAATGATGGAATTGAACCAAACAGCACACAGAACTCTCATGACCAACAGCAAATACTGTAAGGATTTAGAGATCATTGACCTTGAGTATGGAAGTTGTAGTTCACCTACATCCAGAGAGCACTGTGAACTCGAACAATGATGGATCTAGATCAAATTTAGCACAGATACTCGATATGCCTAACTATGAACACTGGTGGAGTTTTGGGAAAATAGACCTTGTCATTTGGGAGTTGGAGTTGGGGGATTTATAGTTCACCAACAATCAAAGAGTATTCTGAACCTCACCGACGATAGAATTGGGCCAAACTTCATGCACAGAACCCTCACAACCAACAGAAAATACTGTTTTCTGATGGTCTTTGGCGACCCCTCTGACACCCACCAAGGGGGCCCGACCCCCAGGTTGAGAAACGCTGCTCTGGGAGATGGTGGCGGGGTACAAATAAATACTATTATTATTATTTTTAATATATCCCATTACTAGATTGCTGTTTCAAGACTGGAGCTGGAACTGTGTTGGACAGTTGCAAATGCCACTCACACTAGAACTGGTGTAACACAGTATGTTAACTCATGGAGTCCCATCATGGACTTCCTTCTGTATCAGACCATACCAGAATGTTGTAAATAAAATTTGTGAAAATTTGACAAAATCAGCAGTAATGAAAACAACAGTGCCTGCTTCGAGTGCGTGCAGACAAAACCATGTAATTTGAAACATCATTGTAATTGGATAACAATGATGACTCCGACCAGACATGCCCAACAGAAGGTTCAAAAAGTAAATTAACATAGCATTTTAGCTTTGTAGGTATATTAATGCAGTACATGTAAACTGGGTTTACAAAAAGATTTTTGAGGTTATATCTAACTATAGGGATATTTAAAAATAAATATTAATAATTCCCGCTTAAGCACTATACAAACATTATACAGACAGTCATTTTGGTAAAATTCTCATTGATTATGTCAGTTCATGTGGTTGGCACTCTCACCCCCCCTTAATAATGCAATTGGCAAATGTATAAGCAATACATCATAGTTCAGGTGCTATGCAATGAATTACTGAGCAGCAGCTGTGCTTCATGGAGTTCTGTGCCTTTGTTGTCCAGGAAACTCCTTGCTGACACCTCTCTTCCCTTTCGTGAGTGATATTTGGTGCAACAGACAGAAGCAAGACAACTGTTGTGATTCCACTTCATTTCAGAGATTGAACACACAAGTGGGAGAGTTGCAAACATTGGCCAGTTGCTGTTTGATTGACAGGGATACAGATGTTGTCTGTTAAGTGAGGATTGGAGGATTTTCATGGTGATTACATATCACGTGTCCTAAACTAAGGACTACATATTTATTTATTTATTTATTTAATTATTTACTATATTTATAGAACATCCCTCTCAGCCCACAGGTGACTTGGGATGGTTTACAGTTCATACCAAGACCATAAAACATGTCTCAGCATTACTTTGCGAACGAAAATTCTTAGGAAGGACTCATCCCATGCTTTTTACAAGCATGTTGATGACTAAAAGGCCAATCTGAGATAGGCAAGTTCAGTTGCAGACAGCACAGCAGAAAGTCTCCTTGGGTGATGTCGTTTCCAAGTTGCGATTCTTTCTGCGTTGTCGTTTCTCTTCGAGACCCATTCGGCGTGTCTTCTCGAAAGAGGCCGCAGCATTGTGGATAGTGCATCTCCATGCCTCCCGATGTGAGGCCAGGGTGGACCATTGTTGGTGATCAATTTGGCCGAGCCTGAGATGTTGTTTCAGGGAGTCCTTATATCTCTTTTTTGGGTCGCCTCTCTTGTGCTGACCCGTGGCGAGTTCACCGTAGAGTAGTATCTTTGGGAGGCGGTGGTCCTCCATCCTAGAGACGTGCCCTGCCCAGCGCAGCTGTGTTCTCAATAGCATGTCCTCTATTATTATTATTATTATTATTTATTTGGCTTCTATGCCGCCACTCCCGGTGGGCTCGAGGCGGCTCACAACACCAAAGCAACAGTGTAAAAACAACAACACAGATTAAAACATAGCATAAAACATCAATAAAACATCATGGCATGCAACAGCGATTAAAACACCTGGTGTGGAAAACAACACAGCAGGGGGCAATATAACAGCAGGGAGAGGGTGCACACCAATGAGACCTACACATCAAAAGCTCACTGGAATAGGTAGGTCTTGCACGCCCGCCTGAAGGGAAGCAGGTCATGGATGGCGCGCGTTTCCGTGGGGAGGGCATTCCAGAGTGTAGGTGCAATCACCGAGAATGCCCTTCGGCGAGTAGCTGTCAATCTGGCTGCTTTTGCAGAGGGAACAGTCAGAAGATTAGTATCCTCAGAGCGAAGTGATCTCATAGGGCAATATGGGAAGAGCCGGTCCTTCAGATACGCTGGCCCCAGGCCTGCTTGCTCAAGGACAGCAACATTAGTCACATAGCCGGTCCAGTGTATATTTAGGATTGTGCGAAGACAGCGCTGATGAAAGCGTTTGAGGAGTCATAGGTGTTGGCAATAGGTGACCCATGTTTCAGACCCATAGAGGAGAATAGACAGTACGTTTCAATACAATAAAACAATCGAATAATAACACCATAGCAGAATCAATACAATCAATAAAACATGTATCATTAGGATCTCCTTGTTACAAAAACATTGTCCAATCACATTGTCCAACCATTCCATTTTCCTATGTCTGTTACACTGTATTTGCAAATGCCTTCTCAAAAAGCCAAGTCTTAACTCTCTTCCGAAATGTTAAAAGGGAAGGGACTGATCTGATATCCTTAGGGATTGTGAATATGAAACAATCATGAGTGTATAGATCCAACTAGTCTGGTCATTGTTATTTCCATCTCCAGTTGATTAATTGCTGTGTTGTAGATTATTAGGATTTATACCTATTTCTGATTTGACTTTTCGATGGTGGAAATTTCTGCAAATTCCGAAGCAATAGTATATGGAAGGGCCACATTCTTCTACTTGGGAAAAATAAACATTGAGAAAATTGGAAACATATAGAATGGTCTTTTACATAACTGAGTTTATATTTTTGCTTCAGCAGGGTAAATAGCTGAATTCATAACCAAGCATTTAATTTTATTTTATTTGGTATGTTTATGAAATTAAAAAAAAATAAACCTGTAGTTTTGCAGAGTGAAATGGTAAATATGCCTATACAGGAGAACATTGATGTTTGCATGACACAAGAAAGAGATAGCTTTGGCAATAAATGGGATAATGTGCTCTGTGGAGAGAGGAACAGTCTCATAGTCACCGTCCTTGAAAGTATACTAGCAGCATATTTTGATAAAACGTTTAATTCAACACTGAAAATATTGTGTTTTAGTACAGTGTTACCATAAGCAATGAAGGATCCACTGTACATTCACCCTTAAAGACATCAGTGACTATTAGATGAAAGAATTGTCTACACTAATGAGAAAAAAAATCTACTTGGCATCCCATTTTCCCAGTCTGCATTAGCCTTGCAGTAAACTTATGAACATCAAACATGACACACATCATGAGATTGCCATAATTGGTCACATGTTTCCCACAATAAAAACTTCAGTGTCAGGGCGAAGTCTACATTTCCAATTTTCACATTATTTTTGACCATATGGCAGTGGACGCTCAGTTCCCACCATCCCACCACACATGCAAATAAATGTATTTTTGTTTAGCAGCGGTGTGCTAATACGAATACACTGGTATGTTAATATCTGCACACACAAACCTTCTATAAAAAAAAACTCGGGAAAGTGCCATTTCCAGATGGGAATGCTCACCCCATACCAACCAGTTTTACTTCTCCCCTCAATGACACAGTGATGTGATGCTGTCACACAACTAAAACTCTGAATTTTCTATAAAAAGCTTGCAGTAAAAGACATTTTTAAATGGCTTAAAGACCAAAGAAATGCATTGCAAACTAATTGTTACATATGTTGTGTTTCAGGATCTGAACCCCTACAAAATAAATACAAGTTTTAAAGTTCATGTATGAACTAAATATATGAAGAAAGGCATATATGTCTGCAGGAATGATTATCTTGTAATGTTATTGTCTTATAGAAAGCTTTACACTATACAATATAGTGTTTTGATTATGTAAAAACTTGTCTAAACTAACTTATTTATTTCAAAAAGAGAAAATACATCATCAGAGTATTTTTTTCCCTTTGTTCCTCAAAGTTTCCAATATTTTTATCGGAAAACATGAAAAATTGTCATTGGATATAAACAGACACTCACCTCCCACTGGGAACTGTTCAGTTCTTTTTCATGGCCTTCATATCTCTGAATAGAGCACATGATTTGCCAATGGAGGTTTTGAGGTTCAATACCAACATCTCCAAATATCTTGCTGCTATATATATGCCTTCAAATAAATTCCAACCTATGGTGGTTGGGCTTTAGCACAGCTGGTAAATCACCAGCAGCAATAAGATCTACCAACCAAAAGGTTGTCAATTCAAAGCCTTGAGTTGTCATGAGGACCCGACTGTTAACCCAGCTCACTGTTTACTCAAGCAGTTTAAAACAGTTTAGAGATATGAGTAGAGAAATTAGGTACCATAAAAAGAAAAAGATCAGGAAATGTCCTGCAACCAAAAAGGAGGAACTACTGATGGCTCTTTGTCATAGTGGATGGAGCAACAGCACCCACTTGTGGCTGAATTTGAGCACAATCTCCAAGGTGCCAAAAAGCTGGACATCGACACAACACACCTCCTTTCTTTCTGTCTCTGTCCTGTCTGTCCAAACTGCATTGAATGTTTGCTGTTTATGTTTTCTGTGATCTGTCCTGAGACCTCTTGGGGGGATAGGGAGGAATATAAATAAAGTGTTATTATTATTATCATTATTATTAGATGAACCAAACATAGGACTTTCTTGGCAAGATTTTTTTCCAGAAAAAGCTTGCTATTGCCTTCCTTTGAGACTGAGAGGGTGTGAATTGCTCAAGGTGAGTTCATAGTTGAATGCTTAAACCACTACACCATTTTGGCTCTCTATATTCTCCAACGACGACTATGAAAGAATACTGACTGAAACCCCTGAGAGTTGCTAACCATCAGTGTCTTCAGTACTTGGCTAGATGCGCTTGGCATTTAGGTTTATTAACTTCCCATGTTCTATGAGGGAACATGCATTTATGTTTTTGCCCAGAATAGTGCACACTGCATTGGGAAGGTTATTTCCGAAAGGCAGTTTAGTCCATTTCAACAGAGAAATAAAATGTGTTTGGATCAGTTCTTCCATCTCTATAATAATTGTTAGTCCTGACTGGATTGGAGCCATTGAATTAGATTTACCTATGATTCACCATTCAAGTATTGATTCTAATAGAGACTAACCAGCACATTTGTAGACAACGTTTTGTTTTCCATCTGTCTTATGAACAGTGGTTCAATTCAACATAATTAATAACAGATTCCTGTCCCTAGTTTTTCCACAAGGCTCCAGAACAGTCATGCTTCCCCTCCTTCTGGTCATCTCACCTTTCTGTTCTCCCCATTCACTCTGGTCTCATCCTCTTCCTTCCCTTTGCTATGTCTGGCTCCCCATTTAACTCCCCAGCCTCTCAGTCTTTTAATAATTTTAACAATGGGGTCTGGTAAACTGGTGCAAACAGACTGAATTGCACCAATGCTTATGAATACTTTAGAGCTTTTTAAAATGTGGATGTGTGTACTGGCATTCTTTTCTTTGACATGCCATAAACTGGCATTACATTTGTATCCACTGGTTGCAATATTCTTTTATTTTCTGGAAACTCCAGACAGACAGCCACTGGTCCATGAAACACCACTTTGAGTAGTTGTGGGATACGCAACCCTGGTCTTAGCATCCTGGGGCAGCTGAGAGTGGCAACAGAGAGTTTGGAAATGAAAAAAACACCAGAGTTGTAGTAATTTTTAACATTTTGGCATCCTACTAATGAAGAATATATAGGTGAAAAGTATTAGTGTGAGTTCTCAGAATCCTAGGGATTAATCCATCATGAATAGTTCTGCTGTTTCTAGTGGCCCCATCACAATTAGTGATCTATAGCAATCAAAATTATTTATGGTGAATGAGCAAGCTACCACAAATTGTTTATAGGTAATGATATGATTTTTATTGCAGTTATTGCTGTTGAACAAGTTCCTTACTCCTGACCACATGAGAGTAAGATAAAACCTTTTTGTAATAATATTAATAATAAAAAGCTCTGTCTAATTAACACTTCAAAGTGTTAATTGCGAGTCCATCTTCTAGGATGTTTATTTTACAAATGCTGTTGATGAAATGTCAGACAGGGGTTCTAATGTTTGCGACTCCTGCTATTATAACATTGTGCTTAGTTGTAGCTGTTATAAAAAGATAGATGGCAATTAAACAAGGATTAAGAAGGATTATACTGTACTCTACACTTTTTAATACATTTGGATGGGTTAGGGAACTGTGCTTCATAATTACACAGAAGATTTAGTAAGAACCATTAGAGACAATAGTGGATAAGAGCAGCCCAGCTTTTAAACCTGGTGCTTTAGAATAAACATTTTGTGCATAGAGTATAATGTAGTCTGCATAAACATTCCCAAAGAAAATCCATAAAATGTGATGGCTGAGATCCTACATCATCTTAGAATCATAGAGTTGTGAGAGAGCACAAGGACTGTCCAGTCCAGGGATAGAGAACTTTTCTTTTCTGCCAAGGGTCATTTAGATATGAATAACATCACTTGTGGGCCATTTATTTATTTATTTATTTATTTATTTATTTATTTATGGTAAATGAATGATTATAAAATTATATATTAAAAATCAAATGAAAATTCCAGTTTTGATTCCAGGCTGAAAATATGAAAAATAATCACCAGGTTCTTGAGTACCTTGATTGCCAATTATGGCAATCTCATGATGTGTGTCATGTTTGGTGTTCATAAGTTTACTGCAAGGCTAATGCAGACTGGGAAAATGGGATGCATAAGAAGCAGTTTAATCTCTCAAAATGATTGGGATCACTTGCTCACCCACAAAGGCATGGATCACATTCTGTCTCAGTGTGTCCCCTTTATCTAATGAGCAAGCATTAAGTAGCTGGCCAGCATATTACATCCTACCTTGTCTACATTCTCCTTGTTTTCCTCTTATTTATTATTTTATGTATTTACTTCATTTCTACCCTGCTTTTTTCAACCCGAGGGGGAACTCAAGGCGGCGTACAAAAATCCAGTGCCACACAGGTAAACAATAAAACACATTTCATAAAAATATAAACAATCTACACATATAAGTATTTAGAACTCATAACAACCTATCGAAACAGATTAAAACCACATATAAAACGCTGAGTCATGATCTCATGTCCAAATCATTTTCCAAAATCCATAGTCCATTATTCAAGCTGTTAAAGGCTCATTCTGTAGTTTTCTATTTACCAAATGTCTGAAGTCTTATGTTTCTTTCTAAAGACCAAGAGGGATGGGGCCTGCTTGATATCACTGGGGAGGGAGTTCCACAGCTGAGGGGCCACCACTGAGAAGGCCCTGTTTCTTGCCCCAACTAATTGTGCTTGCAAAGAGGTTGGAATAGAGATCTTAAAGCTCTTGTAGGCTCATAGAGGGAGATACTTTTGGACAGATAAGTTGGACCAGAACTGTATAGGGCTTTATAGGCCAAGACCAGCACTTTGAATTGGCCTTAGTAGCAGACTGGCAGCCAATGGAGCTGATGTAACAGAGGAGTAATATGTTTGCTGTGCGTTGCCCCAGTTAGAAATCTGGCTATTGCCCGTTGGTCTAATTGAAGCTTCCAGGTCATCTTCAAAGGTAGCTCCACATAGAGCACATTGCAGTTGTCTATGCAAGATATAACACAAACACGGACTACTGTGGCCAAGCATAACTTCCCAAGGTACCGGCACAACTGGCGCACAAGTTTTAATTGTGCAAAAGCTCCCCTGGGCACTGCTGAAACCTGAGGTTTTAGGCTCAGCTCTTCATTCATTCTGGGATGTTACTGATGTCAATAAAGAAACAGCAATCACAGTGTTTCAGCTTCTATAGCTTCAAATGTAGTTGTTTCAGGTATTGCCAATTTTGCCATTTTGCCTATTCCTAGGAATGTTATTGTCATTGATAACTTAATGCCCAATACCCTCTTCACTTAATATTATTAATCAATCACTTCTCAGTAAGGTGATGTTTAGTTATTTACATGAAAGTATTGTCTGCTGCATAACATCCTTTGAGGGATGTGTCATCATTTTGGTGTGCTTGGGAACATTTTGGCAACTTCTCCAGAGCTCAGAAAAATTAATTTTTTAATTAAAACTCCTAGTATCACTCAGTCAGTTAAAAATTACATTTATATTCTGATATTGCTTATTATTGATGGACTCACTTATGGCTGGAATGTAGTATATTTCAAATGTTTCAAAATAAGTTGCAGTGTATGAAAGCTCTTTATAACATCTTAAAGGGAGAGCAGAAATGGTTGTGTTTGCAATGGTTTTAGTCTGGTGATGTGAGAAGATTTGAAGTGACACCATTACCTTGTGCCAATAACATTGCAATCAGCCCATGTGATTTTCTTTTTGGTCAGTGCCATAAGATTTGAAAACTTTCCCCTTGTTTAGAAGTTTAGTCTACATCCTGAAAGCCAGAATCCACTGCTACGTTTGTGGGAGATATACAAATAACTGGGCCCGTACACATAAATTGGATGTCAATCTTCAATAGCCATTAAACTGAACAAGGGATCATCAGATGCGTATCTACTCTAATCATTATTATTAAATGTATTATGCATTAAGTACATTAATTATTAAAAATCATTTTAAGATTATAGCTTGTGAAAGAGAGTGAACACTGCCTATGATGATCTTGGGCCTCTTGTTAATGAAGCAAGATGGTGGATTTAACATAATCTTATTGGCTATGGGAGAAAGGGAAGGAGTGAGAGAGGTGTTTCAGTCATGCCACCCTGGGTCAAATGCAACCTGACAAAAAGAAGGACAAGTTTTCTGTTGCTAGGGAATGAAGTTTGTATGGCTTCATTAGCTATATCAGAAATATGGAAGTATATAGGAGTATATATAACTATGGGAAGATATCAACTAGATCATATAAGTATATAGGAGTATAGGACACAACACCTAGTTACATAAAAGGACATTCAAGTGCCACCTCGGAGTTGGTTGAGGTAGGCAGGATTTCCCTGGGTACTGGTTGTGGGGGGTCGGGAGCAGGTCAGGGTTTTGCCCTCCCTTCTGCTCGAGATCCCCGTGTACAACTGGGGGCCACTGTGTGATACAGAATGCTGGACTAGATGGGCTGAGGTCCGATTCAGCATGGCTCTTCTTATGTTCTTATGTTCTTATGTCAGCATGGCTCTTCTTATGTTCTTATGTTCCTATAGAGATTGGCAAGAATTATGTTGGTATATACTATATATCTAATAACCCATTACTCCCAGCTTGTGCAAGGAGATGAAACCAATGGAATGGTGGTGAGAAGAGAAGGTTGATACAACGGTGGTCCCCATTTCTACAATGCAACTGTTTTGGGGTGAATCCAAGGTGCTTTGGATGAGGTGGCTTGGATTATTCCATGTTTCATGGTACAGGTGACTGTCCAAACATCCTCTCTCAGAGTACCTTGGTTGCAAGGATCCCTCAATAAACACTGCACTAGAGAAGTAGGAAGCTTGGCCTCTTTTTCCTTCTGCTACCCTCTGACAGTATCTTTTCCTCCTTTCCTTTCCAATGCCGCATTTTTTGAAAACAACAAATATAAAGTACAGTCAATGAACAATCAAAATATATGGTCTGGCACTGGGAGACATAGCTGTAAGATACAACTATAATAGTCTTCAAATCCCACTGCAGCTCCACTTTTTCTCACCTTGAAGCCCTACCAAACCCAGACACTTCATGGGTTTGGTAGAAGCAGCAGACAAACACCAACCTATTTTCTTATAGCTTGGCACACAGCAAGCTATACAATGTATTGAGTGATTTCAGATTCTCAAGCTGGCCCACCAGATAGGGTTGTGCTTGCAGCAATGATCAGTGGTGGTTCTGGTATCAGTGGAATAGATAAGTAACATCAGATTTTATTGAAAGTTTTAGTGGTGTTATCTGATAATAATAATAATTCATAATAATTTATTTATTTAAAACATTTATACCTTATCCTTCTCAACCTCCGAAGAGGTACTCAAGATGGCTTTCAACAGGCAACTATTAAGTGCTGGCACAATATAAAACATACCATAAAATACAACCATATACATTAAAACAGTTATAAATATACATTAAATACAGTTTGCCAGGTAATAATAATAATAGGTGCAGTGCCTAAAGACCTTGGCCTGAACTTATAAACAATCGGCACTGACAAAATTATCATCTGTCAGCTGCAAAAGACTACCCTACTCGGATCTGCACACATTATTTGCCAATACATTACACAGTCCTAGACACTTGGGAAGTGTCTGATGTGTGATCAAATACAAAAGCCAGCATAGTGATCTTGCTTGCTGTGTACTAATTTTGTTATGTATCTAACAACAACAACAACTACTACAACTTTATTTTTGTACCCTGCCTCCATCTCCCCAAGGGATTCAGGGCGGCTTACACATGGCACAATGTGTCTAAAACAACACATAAAATAAACACACATTACAATAAAAGATAAAACCAATAGCATGTAAAACAATTAATTTAAGCTCAAAACAGTGCACACCTTGGACAGCTCCTTTGAAATGGGAACTAGAGCTTTGAAATGAGAACCAGAACAGATTCACCACCTCATTAGCACAAACTAGCTTAATTTTGATATAGTACAGTTTTGCGACTTGATAATAAACCATTTGTTGTTGTTAACTGCCATCAGTTTAATGTTGATTTATGGTGACCCTATGACTGAGAGACCTCCAAGTCATCAACAGCCCTGCTCAAGTCTGGTAGTTCCAGGGTTGTGGCTTCCTTGATTGAGCCATCCATCTGTAACGCAGGTTTCCACTTCCTACTGTGTTCCACCTTACCAAGCATTATTGCTTTTCTTATGATGGGTTCAAATATGACAATCTCATCTTGATGATAGTTCAGGCTTGATTTGATCTAGAATCCATTTATTTGTCTTTTTACAAGTTCATGGTACCAATAGAACTCTTCTCCATACCATTTCAAATGAGTTGATTATTTCATGTCAGCTTGCTTTACTGTCCAGCTTTCACAAACATGCATAGAAATGGAAACTGGTGTAAAATAATATGGGCAATTCTAACTTTAATATTCAGTTGCAATTTTTTACACTACAGGATTTTGTCTCGTTCTTTCACAGCTGCCTTTCCAAGTCCCAGTCTTCTTATGTCCTGAGTGCAAACCTAATTTTGATTAACGACTAAGCCAAGATATAGGAAACCTTGAATTATTTCAATCTTTGGATCCAAAATGTCAAATAGGTCTAATAGGATTTCTTTCTTTTTTTATTTACAAGGTAGTACACACAGCACTGATTCAGACAGGGTTGCACATGCCTCTTCAGAAGTAAAAATTATCAGATCAGCCAAAAATATAAAGAAGATGAAAAAATTGGTTTTAGCGATGACTATAATGAGCTGGAAGGAATTTTGTTAGGTAAGGATAAAAATTTGGTGGAAAACTATATAAATTATTGGTTCATTACGATATAGACCCAAATAATATATGAAGAAGTGGGCAAGGAACATAGGTTATAAAATAAGACCAGAAATATGGAAGAACATATGGAAAATGAATATAAGCACATCAGTTTGCTATAAGTTTAAAGAAAACTGGATTAAACTGGTGTATAGGTGGTACCTTGCCTCAGACAAAATAGCAAAAATTTATGGCAATGCTAAAACCAATTGCTGGAATTGTGGTGAGAAATATTGGACTTTTTTTTCACCTGTGGTGGCTTTGTAAGAAAGCAAGAAAGTTTTGGAATATGATTATTGAGGAATTGAAGAAAATATTCAAAATTCCATTTATGAGGAAACCAGATTTATTTCTATTGGGGATTGTGGACCCCAACCTCAATCTTACTGAAAATGAAAGAAAGATATTTCTGATATTAACTATGGCTGCCAAATTAATATATGCTAAATATTGGAAATCTGAAAAATCTCCAACGAAGGATGAATGGGCATTAAAAATTATAGATACCATACAAATGGAATGGCTTGCAGATGCCGTGATTGATAATGTTGGGGAGGATGGCAGGAGAAAGAAAATGGACTGGTCTAGTGTGCAAGAATATTGTAAAAAGGAGTACAACACAGACTTAAAGTTAAACTGGGAGTAGAGGGGTGAATATATGATATATGAATAGAGCAAAAGTGATTAAAATATAGATTATTGAAAGTATATTGGGTTATAAATTAATAGCTGGGAGTATCAAACAATAGTCTTTATTTATATTTTCAGGTAATATAGATGAAATGCACGAAGATAAAATAAGAGTAAAAGAGATAGACTCTTAAAGGCTCTTCTTGATGGTGTCGTACAATTCACCAGCCTACTTTTCCTTTTCGGGCACAGCTTTAAGTCTTATTACTAATTCTTTGCTTTTTATTTCTATCGAAAACTCTCTTATAGACATCTTCTTGCATTGTATGGCAAGAAGATGTCTAATTTTCTTTTTAATTCACTTGTAACTTTGTTTCTCTGTATTTTATGAAACTTAATAAAGACTATTAAAAAAAGAAGTAAAAAAATAAAATGCTCCCAGAAGATATGCATGATAGTTTTATCATAGGACACAGTTGATCAAAAATACGATTACAATAGGATTCATATGTGCATGGAGGTAAGATTTTACAACAGTTTTGGGTTTTGCTGCCACTCTGTGGTTGACTTCTGCAAATTCAGCCAAGTTTAGCACAGAGAATAAGAATTTAATTCAAACTCATGTACATATGTACTACAAGTCCTTAAAGCACACTCCGCCTCCTCTATATCTATCCAGAGTGTATGCATGTGAGATTCATTTTATATCATCCACTTCTTTCAGGGAATTCAATTTCACTTGTATCTGGGGTATTATAAGGTGCACATCAGGAATATGAGATTTTGTTATTGTTAAATGGATCCTGGATTCTGCCTTGGAGTGATTTCCTCTTGCTTGGCAAGTCCAGCCATGACCATAACTACCTCTCGATGGGATTATTTTGGCCTTGAGAAAGACCAGTATTAGGTCGAAACGAGTGTTGGATCCTTACAACTGTTTCCTCGTCGGCCCGTATATCAGCCTACTCTGTGGATTACAAATACACCCGGTTTGGGTGTCTCAGCCTGGATTTCCACTTCTCCACACAGCGGGCTTACCTCCATCTCTGGTGTTCCATTTGGATATATTATAATTTGGACATGGACTAATCCTGGGGTATTTACCCTTTAGGACACTTTATTGTTACCAGCACATTTGTGCATATTGTTTACATTGTGACTCTCTCTCTCTATATATATCTCAGCCCGGTGCGGCTTTTGAATATTATTTCCTTGCTTATAAACACTTCCACATTACTGAACTACGTGTGTATCCTCTTTCTGACCACGTTACCTTGCAACCACCCCGTTTTGTCATTGCATGAGCAGGAGTCCTAGTCTAACACTCAGGCCACTACATCACACTGATGATAAGTCTATAACATAGCAGAAAAGAAGACAATGTTGTGGGTGAGATGGAGATGGGAAGACATACTCTCATTCTTTGCAAAATTCAATCACTTTTTATCTAACAAAGATATCTGTCAAGTGTATTTCCTACTTCCTATAATAGTACTTCCTAAGATAATGATGCTGGGGAAAAGGAAAGAAAAAAGGAAGAGGGGCCGACCAAGGGCAAGATGGATGGATGGTATCTTTGAAGTGACTGGCTTGACCTTGAAAGAGCTAGGGGTGCCATGGCTTACAGGGACCTCTGGTGTGGGCTGGTTCATGAGGTCATGAAGAGTTGGAAGCAACTGAATGAATAAACAACAACAATGATAGTATGATATCTGCCTCCTTCGATGTTCTCTTATGGATCTATTTTTCTCACTCTTTGGAGCAACACATATATGTCTTGCATGTTAGTATGATATTTTTGACCTGAGTTCAATGACAGCGTCAAATTATTTGCTTTTGTCATTTTCTCTGTTTCCCTTCTCTCTTTTCGATAGCAGGTTTTACTGGGTCAGAAACCATTAAAATACAAAAAATGATTCTTGATCTCATTTATCTTTGGGTTTTGTACTGCTTTGGAAACTAGCTCTGAATGTGTTTTGTCTAGAGAATACAGATTTAGTCCAATGTTAGTCCCACATGAATACAGCCATTAAAAATAAACAGGGCTTATTAATCTTACACAAGCCCCACAATGGCTTTACTCTAGTTGAGACCAATGCTGGATTTTTTTCATATGTCTTTAAAAAGGCAGACAGTGTTGAAAGAACAAACAGGAAACTTTTCTAAATGTACGGACAAGAAGGCAATGAGGGTTTGCACAGAACTCATATCTCTCAACCTTCATTCTGGACCAGGCAGAAAAAAACAGACTAGACAAACCAGTATCTTAAATTTACATCTTCAGCCTTGACCATACAAATTTTCAACTTATGTGCTCTAAGAAACACACCCTATAAAAGAAAGTCACCTCCATTTTGTATTTACACCAAAATCTGCTAGTAGAAGCAGATAATAGCATAAACTCTTGCTGGTCGGTAATTCAGAAACTTAGATAGAACTTTTCTCTATGGAAGATGCAACACTTGAACGTGGGCTAGAACTGGGGTGGAGATTCCTTTTTTGTGCCTGAAAATGTTATGTTTCCTCCACTTAAATTGTCCTTGTTTCTTGCCTTCTTCAGCGGCTAATTTTTCAGTGTTTGCATTTGTCTTCGGCATCACCCTACATTTCATTTTAAATATGTTTTTTTATTATCTTTAGTGAGGTTATTGCATAGGGGAGAATCCTACTAGTTCTTTCTAATGCTGAACATCTTTCCACCTTCTGGAAGACATTGCAACTACTCCCAGAAACTGAGCTATGATATTGACAAAGCAAAACAATTCAGGGCACGGGGGAGTTGGTTATGAATTCATCATTACCTGAAATTATCTAATAATAATAATAATAATAATAATAGTTTTTACCTGCCTTTCCCCATGACTCGAGGCAGATCACACAACGCGGTCAAAAACATGCAAATACTATTTTTTTCTCTACAAAACACATCTATTAAAATGTGGTTCTGTAAAAGATACATATCAAAGCATTTCTCTAAAATATACATTAATCACACAGGGCAGAGACCAAAACACAGGCCATGAGTTTAAAATCCATGCTTTCAACTGGCTGGGTAGGCTTGCCAAAAGAAATTGGTTTTTAGATGGTTTTAAAATTCCGATAGCTGATGTAGCTGTTGGAGGTCTTCTGGCAGGTCGTTCCACAGTCTTGGGGCAGCCGATGATAAGGTCCTCTGGGTGACAATTGCCAATTAGGTTCTGGCTGGTTGGAGCAACCACCCCTCAGAAGACCTAAGTGTTCAGGGTGGATTGTATGGAAAAAGGTGATCCTGTAAGTAACCTGGACCCAAACCATGTAGGGCTTTAAAGATCAGAACCAACACCTTGTACTTTGCCTGGAAACTAATTGGCAGCCAGTGGAGTAACTTTAGGATAGCAGAAATGTGCTCACCCCTAGATGTTTCCGTAATCAATCTGGCTGCCATATTTTGAACCAGCTGGAGTTTCCAAACTTGGTACAAAGGTAGCCCAATGTAGAACATGTTGTAGAAGTCCGTGTAGCACCCATGGGCCCGCTCGTGCCACTGGGGGGTGAGGCGCCGGGGTCCCGGTGGCATTGGAACCCGCACAGGCTGGAGGGGACTCGGAGGATGAGTTGGAAGGCCCAGAGCAAGATTGGTCCGCAGTGCCTTTGCCCAATTCACCTGTAGAGAGTTTAGCCTGGGATCTTGAGTGGGAGCGTTCTCTCGGGGAAGGAGCAGGCCAGGTGGACATGGGAGGCAGCGAAACAGATAGTTATGAATTCCCAAACGGCCGAGGTTCCCAAGAGGTGGCCGAGCAGCAGATGGAGGCTAGCGGCTGGGAATCTCCGGGGGAGGCTGCTTCTCAAGAAGATAGCGATACTGAACTGGCAGAGCGGGGCCGTTCTCATAACAGGCGTAGGGACATAGAGGAGGGCAGGAGGAGCTGGCATCTGTCCCTAGACCGTCGCGTTCGGAAAGTAGAGACTGAGACGCCGGGCCCTAGATCGCCGGGGTTCCAGGCCGAGGGATTAAGAACGGCCCCGTGGGAACTGATCCTCAGTTCTCCGGCCACATCTGATCTGAAGGGTGTGAAGCGGAGTGAATCCTGAGCCTAGTTTGGCTCGCCTTGACTAAGACCTTGTTTTGCATCTAATTCGCATTGGTGCGAATTCCTTGTTTTGATCCGGAGTGAATCCGGGAGCCTTGCCAAGCTTTGACCATTTGCTTTTGCTACTACCTTTTGGAACTTTGCTAATCTTACTGAACTGCAGCTTCGTGCTGATTGCTTCATCCTATGAACTTTATAAGTGAATTGCATTTTTGGATTTGTTTTACTTAATAAACATAGTTAGCCTTCGCTACGTCTCCGTGTGTGTGTTAAAGGGGCAGCTCTAAGTCGGTGATTGTGACAGTTGGCCGGAGAACTCCACGAACCCCTTTTCGCACCACGGGACGTACCAGGAACCGCCGGCAGCGCATCCAGGCTCCCATCGTCCCCACTGTCGCCATGGCCAACCTGACGGATCAGCAGGTGGTGGCGTTGCAGCAGGAGGTGGCGGAGTTGCGAACCCGAGCGGGACGGCACCCGACGGTGAATACCCCGGCACGGTTCAACGGACATCCGGCGGCGGTGGAAGTTTTTATTGCCCAGGTTCGGATGTACCTGGAGCTGCGGCCCAACGAGTTTGCCACCCCTCGAGCCCAGGTGGGGTTCGTGTTCAACTGCATGGAGGGGATGGCAGCGACTTGGGCAACTTCCCTCCTCAATGCAGTGTCTCCTCATGTGGCTACTTTGGACACTTTCCTGGACGCGATCCGGGCGACCTGGGGACCCCCCGTCAACGAGGACTTGGCGGAACGGGACTTGGCACGGCTGACCATGAAGGACATAACATTGGCCCAGTATATTTCCCGGTTCCGAGTGTTGGCCAGCCAGACCAAGTGGGAAGTGGCGGCCTTACGCTACACGTATCTAGCGGGACTCTCGTTCGAGCTCCAACAGCAGATGTTACAGTTGCCCAGGCCGGCCGACCTGGAGGAGGCCATCGCCTTGAGTCTGCGGGCGGAGGCGGCCACGCAACACAAGAGAAGGTGGGGGGGGGCGGCCCGACAGAAAAACCGCCGAGCAAGCGGGAGGCCGGGACCGGCCAATTTGTGCCCCGCCAGATCCCTGCGCCCACTCCTTTTGTGGACGATTCTGAACCGATGCAACTGGGCACGGTGCGACCTAAAGTGGATGCCGCCAAAAGGCTCGGCGCCAAAGACTCAACTTTGTTGGTACTGTGGGGGCTCAGGCCATTTTTCTCGTGATTGCCCCCAGAAACCGCGTGGGAAGACCCCTCGGGCCTCTGCAGCGGTGGCTAGCCCCCCGGAGCCTGAGGAAGCTCTTCAGGCGGCGGGGGAAGGGTCCGGCCGAGTGTAAGAGGGTTCGCTCACTCGGCCGCCGTCGCCCACCTTCCTCCGGAACCCAAGACTGGACACCTGTTCCTTGTTATGGTCACCCTCTGGTCTCCCGAGAAGGGACCGCTGATGGTCCATGCCATGATCGACTCGGGGGCTACCAACAACTTCATTGACACTGACTATGCCCGGTCTGCTGGATTGCAATTTCTGGACCTTCAAGAGCCCAAGGGCGTGCAGACTATTGATGGGAGGCCCTTGAAAGCTGGGGCTGTGACCCAGTATACTGCTCCCACCAGGATGTGGACTAGTTCTCACAAAGAAGAGATTTCCTTTCTCCTGACCAAGCTGTCGGACTTTCCTATTGTGTTGGGGGTCGTGTGGCTGACGCTCCATGATCCCCAGATCTCCTGGGCCAAGAGACAGCTTGTTTTTGCTTCTGACCACTGCCAGAGCCACTGCATGATGGCCCGGGCGTGTGCGGCGCAGGAGGTGACTACGGTGGCTACGCTGCCCAGGAAGTACGCTGGCTTCTGGGACGTTTTCAGCGAGAAGGAGGCGGAACGGCTGCCGCCGCACCGGCCTTATGACTGTGCCATCGATTTGGAACCCGGAGCTCCGATCCCGAGGGGAGGCTCTACCCCTCTCGGACCCGGAGCAGCAGGCCCTTCGCGATTTCCTGGACGAAAACCTGCGGAAGGGGTTCATCCGCCCCTCGCAGTCCCCGGCGGGGGCGCCCATCCTGTTTGTCAAGAAGAAATCAGGGGAACTGCGGTTGTGTAATGACTATCGGGAGCTCAACAAGATCACGATTCGCAACCGCTACCCCTTGCCCCTAATCCCCGAGTTGCTGGAACGGATGCGGGGCGCCAAAGTATTCACGAAACTGGACCTCCGGGGTGCCTATAATCTTGTCCGGATTCGTCAGGGCGATGAGTGGAAGACTGCGTTCCAGACCAAGTGGGGCAGTTTCGAATACCTGGTGATGGGATTCGGTTTGTGAAACGCCCCCGCCTGTTTCCAACACTTCATGAATGACATTTTCCGAGACCTGCTAGATCGCTATCTGGCCGTCTATCTTGATGATCTGCTGATTTTTTTCTCCGGATCAGGCCACCCATGACCGCCACGTCAGGGAAGTGCTCCAGAGACTGAGGGCCCACGGGCTCTATGCTAAGCTGGAGAAGTGTGCGTTTGATCTGCGTGAGGTGGACTTTCTGGGCTACCGTATTTCCTCCACGGGCATTGCCATGGATGACACCAAGATCCAGGCTGTTGTTGACTGGGCGGCCCCGGCCAGCAAAAAGGACATTCAACGTTTCCTGGGCTTTGCCAACTACTACAGAAAGTTCATTCCTGACTTTGCCAAGTGGGCTGATCCGATCACCCAGTGCCTGCGGGGTAAGGTGCCGTTCCGGTGGACGCCGGAGGCGGATGCGGGGTTCCGGAGGCTGAAGCAGCTGTTCACCACTCAGCCGCTTTTGCAGCACCCCAACCCCGCACTCCCTTCATCGTGCAGGCTGACGCTTCTGATGTAGCAGTGGGAGCGATCCTGCTACAACCACAGGGGACGGACTTGTTGCCCTGCGCCTACTACTCCCGGCAGCTCACGGCGCCGGAAAAGAACTATACCATTTGGGAGAAGGAGCTCCTGGCCATCAAGGTGGCGTTTGAAGTCTGGAGACACCTCCTGGAAGGGGCCAAATTCCCGGTGGAAGTTCACACCGACCACCGGAATTTGGAGCACTTGAAGTCCCAGCGCAAATTGAACCAGAGGCAACAGAGATGGTCCCTGTTCTTTGAGCGTTTCAATTTCCGCATTCACTATGTGACCCCCAAGCAGACCAAGCAAGCTGATGCGCTGTCCCGGAAACCGGAGTATGTCCGCGGGGGGGAAGGCCTCCCCGAGCAGCCTCTGCTCAAAGCGGAGAACTTTGCAGCCGCTCGAACGGCTCCCGCGCTGGCTCCGGCGGCCCCGCCTGGCCCTGTGGATAAGCGGCCGTTGAGCGTGCGGGTTCAGGCCCGCCAACGGGATGACCCTTGGGTGCGAGAGCAGCTGACCAAGGGGGTGCAGGCCCCGTTTCAGGTGAGAAACGGGGTGCTCTATCACCGTGACTCTGTTTATGTGTCTCCGGGCCCGGAGCGGGGGGACATTCTGAGGCTTTGCCATGACACCAAGGCGGCAGGACATTTTGGCCTCTTTAAGACTTTGCAGCTGGTCCTCCGGGACTTTTGGTGGCTTAAAGTGCGGAGGGATGTGGAGGACTATGTGGGATCTTGCCCCGTGTGTCACCGGGCTAAGAACCAGGGGGGTAAGCCGGCCGGTTTGCTCCAGCCCCTCCCAACCCCCTCCGCCCCCTGGAAAATGATTTCGGCTGATTTCATCACCGACCTCCCCAAGTCCAAGGGCTTCACCACGATCCTGGTTGTGGTGGATTGTTTCACCAAGATGGGACACTTCATCCCCTGTGTGGGGGTGCCTACTGCCAGGGAGACTGCTGATATGTTTGTGCAACATGTGTTTCGGCTGCATGGACTTCCGCAGAGTTTGGTGACGGACCGGGGCACCCAATTCACTTCCCAGTTCTGGAAGGCTGTCCAGAAGCTGCTGGGGATTGATGTGCGGATGTCCACGGCTCACCACCCGCAGACCGATGGGCAAACCGAAAGGGTTAATGCCACTTTGGAGCAGTACCTGCGCTGCTATGTCAACTATCAGCAAACCAACTGGGCGTCCTTGTTGTCTTTGGCAGAGTTTGCTTACAACAATGCGACGCAGGAATCCATCAAAGAGACTCCTTTCTTTGCTAACTATGGACACCACCCTCGGTTCTACCCTCCGGTGGACCCGGCTGGGGACGTTTCGG
Source organism: Anolis apletophallus (assembly GCA_030556195.1). Lineage (NCBI taxonomy): Eukaryota > Metazoa > Chordata > Lepidosauria > Squamata > Anolidae > Anolis > Anolis apletophallus. Next base: position 88,279,903 of record JARBWK010000005.1, on the reverse strand, counting down.
AGGCTAAGGATTGGCTCCGGGAGCTCACTGCGCTTCAAGACTTGCTACGTACTCAATTGGACCAGGCGAAGGCCGACTACAAGCGGATGGCTGATCGGCGGCGCCAGGAGGGTCCTGAGATCCTGGTGGGGGATAAAGTTTGGCTGTCCTCCAAGAATCTGCCTACGCAGCGCCCCAGCCGCAAGTTGGATGCGCGGTTTTTGGGACCTTACAAAGTCCTGGAGAAGGTGGGGCCTGTTTCCTTCAAACTACAGCTCCCGGCGGACATGAAGCTCCACCCGGTGTTTCATCGTTCGTTGCTCCGCCCGGCGAAGGGGGTGCGGCCTGACGTGACGCAGCCGCCTCCTCCCCTGTGATGCGGGAGGGCGGAGAGGAGGTCGAGGTGCAGGACATCTTGGATGCCCGCCTCCGTTACAGGAAGTTGGAGTACTTCATTGACTGGAAAGGTTTTGGCCCGGAAGAACGTGCTTGGGTCAAGGCCCGCGATGTGCACGCGCCGGAGTTGGTGGCTCGTTTCCACCGCAAGTATCCTGACAAGCCCAAGCCCCGGGGGCGGCCCAGGGGGGGCCCTGAGGGGGGGGATAGTGTAGCACCCATGGGCCCGTTCGTGCCACTGGGGGGGGTGAGGCGCCGGGGGTCCCGGTGGCATTGGGACCCGCACAGGCTGGAGGGGACTCGGAGGATGAGTTGGAAGGCCCAGAGCAAGATTGGTCCGCAGTGCCTTTGCCCAATTCACCTGTAGAGAGTTTAGCCTGGGATCTTGAGTGGGAGCGTTCTCTCGGGAAGGAGCAGGCCAGGTGGACATGGGAGGCAGCGAAACAGATAGTTATGAATTCCCAAACGGCCGAGGTTCCCAAGAGTTGGCCGAGCAGCAGATGGAGGCCAGCGGCTGGGAATCTCCGGGGGGAGGCTGCTTCTCAAGAAGATAGCGATACTGAACTGGCAGAGCGGGGCCGTTCTCATAACAGGCGTAGGGACATAGAGGAGGGCAGGAGGAGCTGGCATCTGTCCCTAGACCGTCGCCGTTCGGAAAGTAGAGACTGGAGACGCCGGGCCCTAGATCGTCGGGGTTCCAGGCCGAGGGATTAAGAACGGCCCCGTGGGAACTGATCCTCAGTTCTCCGGCCACATCTGATCTGAAGGGTGTGAAGCGGAGTGAATCCTGGAGCCTAGTTTGGCTCGCCTTGGACTAAGACCTTGCCTTGCATCTAATTCGCATTGGTGCGAATTCCTTGTTTTGATCCGGAGTGAATCCGGGAGCCTTGCCAAGCTTTGACCATTTGCTTTTGCTACTACCTTTTGGAACTTTGCTAATCTTACTGAACTGCAGCTTCGTGCTGATTGCTTCATTCTATGAACTTTATAAGTGAATTGCATTTTTGGATTTGTTTTACTTAATAAACATAGTTAGCCTTCGCTACGTCTCCGTGTGTGTGTTAAAGGGGCAGCTCTAAGTCGGTGATTGTGACAGCGTGTGAGTATGGAATAAATACAGGAGAATGTTAATAACGGATGGATCAGTAATAACCCCAATCGTAATGGAAAAGAAATTTCCAAAGAATTTAAAACAAATAATGGATAAAAAGTTAAGGAATTTTTTTTAGATAAAATGGGGGATTGGATAAAAGTAGGAACGAAGAAGGAAATGATTATGGAAGAATTTAGAGAAATAAAATTGACATGGTTCCATTGTATACAATTAGAACAATGGTTTAAAAATTGGCTAAAAAACAATAAAAAAGGAAGTAAGGTCAACCAATTTGAACAAATAATACAAAATGGGAGGGATGTAGAAGAGCACGAAAACTTGAAAGGAATAACTAGTAAAATATATAAGATAATAATTGAAATAAAGGAAGGAAAAACAAAAATAACACCCTTAAGGAGGTCTGGGAAGAAGACTTAGGGATAACAATAAAGGAAACAGAGTGGCAACAATTGTGGAGACAAAGACATTTTAAAAATTTATCAATAAGGATTAAAGAAAATTATTATAAATTAATATGGAAATGGTACCTTACACCAGTAAGAATGGCAAATATAAATAAAAACTACTCGAAAAACTGTTGGAGAGGATGCCAAGAAACAGGAACATACATACATATGTGGTGGCAATGTAAATATGTAAGCAAATTTTGGGCGAAAGTATTTAAAGAAATAGAAGATATAATGAATATTAAAATAGAAAGAAGTCCTAGTATAGCTTTATTATCATTATATAATAGTAATCAATTGGAAAAAAAAGGATAAAGAAGCGATAACAAAACTATTAACAATAGCAATACTGCTTATAGCAAGGAATTGGAAAAAGAAATAAATATACAAATAAGAGGAATGGTACAAGGAAGTATGGAAACTGGCAATAAATGACAAGTTAACATGTATATTAAAAGTAAAAGAGGTATATGGAAACAAAGTGATTTTTATGAGGTATGGAGAAAATTTATTGAAAAAGGATTAGAAAAGGAAGAAGGAAGGTTACCTCCACAAGAAGAAATGAAATTTTGGACGAATGATATGTAAAAGCAATGGCTTGGGAGGGGGAGGGAGCACAGCGGTGAGGGATACAAAAATGTATAAGAAAAACATAATGGCAGATGCTAAAGATTGAAGTATTGTACCTAGAAATGAATAACATGAATCTGCTGTAAATAGACATTGTATAATATTGTGTTGATAATGATAAAACAATAAAAATATGTTTTTAAAAAAATACTTTCTCTTTTAAAATAACTATATTGTGCCTTTTATTTAGAACTAGCTTGAGGACCTGGTGGTGCATGGGTTATTTGAGAAAGGCATTGATCCGTTATTGAATGAGTGCCGCAGCGATCTCAAGAAGTGAGTGGAGGTACTTCAAGTCCCATCATCCATGGTCCACCCTCCTCCAAACTGCAGTAGGATGTAGAGTGGGTCATGGGTGCTCTGTGTGCCAAGTTTAGTCTTTATCGGTCTTTGTTGGGGCCACAGTGGTCTGTGGGAATGGAAGGGTTTGAAAGTACTACAAATCCCATCATCCATTGTCCATCCTCCTCCAAACCTCACCAGGACGAAAAGGGGGTCATGGGGTTTATGTGTGCCAAGTTTGGTCTCAGTTCGTCCGCCATACTGCTCACAGTGGCCTGGGATAGTAGGAGCTAATCAAAAAGCTGTCACATACACCATTGCATACAAACATTCACTTTTATTATATACTAGTTTGGGGACCCACCGGTGCCCGGGTTATTTGAGAAAGGTATTGTGTGCCAACGTTGGTCTTTTCCAGTTATTTAAGTGGCTCGCAGTGATCTCAGGAAGTTAGTGAAGGTACTGCAAGTCCCATCATCCATGGTTCATCCTCCTCCAAACAGCACCAAGATGTAGAGTGGGTCATGGGGGCCCAGTGGGCCACATTTGGTCTTGATTAGTCATTGGATGAGGGTTGCAGCGGTCTCAGGAAATGAGTGGAGGTACTTGAAGTCCCATCATCTGTGGTCTGTCCTCCTCCAAACAGCACCAAGATGTAGAGTGGGTCATGGGGGCCCAGTGGGCCACATTTGGTCTTGATTAGTCATTGGATGAGGGTTGTAGCGGTCTCAGGAAATGAGTGGAGGTACTTGAAGTCCCATCATCTGTGGTCTGTCGTCCTCCAAACTGCACCAGGATGTAGAATGAGTCATGGGGGCTCTGTGTGCCAAGTTTGGTCTTGATCAGTCATTGGATGAGGGTCGCAGAGGTCTCAGAAAGTGAGTGAATGTACTTGAAGTCCCATCATCCATGGTCCATCCTCCCCCAAATTGCACTAGGATGTAGAGTGGGTCATGGGGGCTCTGTATGCCAAGTTTGGTCTTGATCCATTATTGGATGAGGGTCGCAGTGGTCTTGGGAAGTGATTGGAGGTACTTCAAGTCCCATCATCCCTGGTCCACCCCTCCTCCAAACTTCAGTAAGAGGTAGAGTGGATCATCACCACAACAAAAAGAAAAATAGCCCCAAAAGCCCTCTACTGTATTTAGAATTGAGATCACTTCACAATTTTGACAGTCCATGGCCCCCTTGGGAAATAGTACATTGTAAGATAACACACAGTGTGATAGTTATTTGTCTTCTGGACCTATACACTAGAAGCCAAACAACAGATATTCCTTGTTAAAATGGCGTCTAGAAGAAGCTTGCTATCACGATGTCTAGAAAAAGCTCCGTTTTGCTTTGAACAGGATGCACCCTCCTCAACACCATCAGTACTTTTACATTCCAAATTCAGCCAGTGACCCATCCTAAGTATAAGCCAAATACATTGTTATGAAATTTACTGTGATAATATCAAAAAGTTAGCTTATCCAACAATATCCAAACACTTTTATTTGCAGAAATCAGAGAAGAAACACGATCACTTCCAAAAATCTAGAGTTATCATCCCAAAAGCTGTCCAAACATCCACACAGACTGACTTTGAGTCTTTCTTCCCACAAACAGGGTCTTCCTTTTATTCATGAATTTCCTCAAGAACATTCTTGACACAGAATGGGAAAGAAATGTTACGAGAATGTGATGGGACAACAAGGACATTACTAGAGTTCATTGCAGTTATGAAGGCAGCTCTGGCTGTATTCACAGTGACAAGAAATGTCACATGCTTTTTCTCAGCCACTCAGAGACATTCACTTGCATGTTATTTACTTTATTTATATTCTGCTCTTCTCACCTCGAAGAGGACTCAGAGCGGATTATAGGTACACATACAGTACTTAGCAGACAATCCCTGTCGTTTCCACATATACAGTACACACTGTACACAGTACACACAGTACACACAGTACACACATATAGATGAACAGAGGCGAACTCTGGCCAGCAGGGGGAGCTGACGCACTCCTCACCTCTCAGCGTCCCCGGCGTCCCTTGTTGTTCCTTCCGCATTCCACAGCGTTCCTGGAGTTCTTTAATGGCCTCATAATTCTCACTGCATGTACAAGTAGGAGGTGCTGAGTACATTTTTTGCTGTCAAACACTTATATTCATAACTTTTGGTTTGAGATATTGTAATGAAACTTTATACAAATATTTATATTTGGCAGAAAACTTCTGATCTTGGAGATCAATGTATGACTGTCCATCTTTGTCTGTTCATCAGTCTATAAGTCTACCTTGTTTTTTAAATAGTTCAGAATGCTTCATATACATTTTGAACTACCATGTTCTGTGGATCCCACTCATGCTTTCTAATGCTGATCATCCTTCTGGACCTATACACATTGCAACTACTCCCAGAAACTAAACTATATTATTGACAAAACACATTCTGAACTATTTAAAAAGCAAGATAGACTACAGACATATGGACAGACAAAGACAGTCGGTCAGTCATACATAGATCTCCAAGATCAGAAGTCTTTTGCCAAAGATAAACATTATTTGTATAAAGCTTCATTACAATATCTCAAACAAAAAGTTATGAAAACAAGTGTTTGAAAACAAAAAATGTAGTCAGCACTTCCTACTTGTACAAACAGTGAGAACATGCAAGTGAATGTCAATTAATTAATTGACTGATTAATATAAAGGCTTTTTTACAGCCACTTTCATTTGAACCCACAAGGGAGGCCGAATCTAATTGATTTGGAATGCGAGCTGTCTAATCATATATGTGTTGGCATCTGTAGATTTTCTATAAATTATAGGGTGATCATGTGCTTTTAAAAAAAAACCTTTTAAATCCAAAAAGTGGACATCTGAATTATTGAATTCTTTATAAAATTGTATACAGGTGTTGCTAGAATTTACCCACGCACTGAATTTCAGGAGATGATTGTATTCCCTTCACACACGCAGGCACGCACACACACACACAGGCACAATCTGGGCCAAGATACCAGCTGTTTTTTTAATGTAGTTCCAGGACAGGTGAATTCAACCCTTCAACTCTTCCCCATGTATAAATTGGCCAACTCTTGGGGCATATTGAATCCCATGACCACTCCTTTTATTTGCTAATAAAAGGTATTTTTAAGGCTGGCTCTATTATTTCTCCCCTTGCCCTGAGGCTAGGAAAGGGGTGAGACACTTAAATCTTGAAACTTTAAATGGTACACTCTATATTTATATTAAACTGAAGAAACTTCAAACTATTAAGGAAACATTGTTCTCTTTTGCTCATGTACACAATCATTTTAATATTTATTTTGTATTTTAAAAAGAAAAAATGGTTTGCGTACATATGTACTAAAAGGGCACATATCTATATATATAAAATTCGAGTGGTCGTGGGTTGACTGGTATAGACGGGAAAACTAGAACCCACTGAGCCACAAAACCCACCCAACTCTTTCCTACCTCCCAAGAGGTACCTATAGGGCACATCAAACCCACCCTAGATACCTCGCAGGACCCCAAAAACCCACCCCATAAACATTCCCATACAAACACTTCACCCGCTCCCAGGCCAGCCTGGAACAACGCCTCCACGCGGCCACTCTACACCCGGCGAGGGAGGACACAGCAGGGGAGCAGATCCCGGCAGCAGAAGCCAAAGGGAGGCGGGGGCGAGGGGTGAGCCTCCATTACGCTGCCGGCGCCGGCGCCGTGCCCGGCTCTTCCGCCCCCTTCTCGCTCTCCTCCGCCGCCTCTCTTCCGCTGGCCGGGGAGGAGGCTGCAGGGAGAGAGATCGCCCGGTTCCCCTTCGACCTCCTCTTCGGGCAGCGGAAGAGAGGCGGCAGAGGGCTCTCCTCCGCCGCCCACTGCCTCCCTTCCGCTGCCTGGGGATGGGGCTGGGGGAGCCGTGCCGTCTCTCTCCCTGCAGCCTCCAGCCGGCCAGCGGAAGGAGTTGGCGGGTAGCGGCGGAGAGCCCTCTGCCGCTCTCTTCCACTGCCCAAGAAGGAGGCCGCAGGGAGAGGGGTCGCCCGGTTCCCCTTCGGCCTCCTCTTCGGGCAGCGGAAGAGAGGCGGCAGAGGGCTCTCCTCCGCCGCCCGCCGCCTCCCTTCCGCTGCCCGGGGATGAGGCCGAGGGGGAGCCGCGCCGTCTCTCTCCCTGCGGCCTCCTCTTCGGGCAGCGGAAGGGAGGCGGCGGGCGGTGGAGGAGAACCCTCTGCCGCCTCTCTTCCGCTGCCCGAGGAGAGGGCCGCGGGGGAGGGAGATCACGCTGTTCCCCTTTGGCCTCCTCTTCAGCCTCCTCCTCTACACATATACACACACATATATACACAACAACATATAAACACAAACATACAAACACATATAAATACACAACCACATACAAACACACATATATACACACCTATACATACACATCCACACTAATACATACACATATATACACACACATATCAGCACATCTCCATATATACACATACATACACACACATATACATACACAAACACACATATATATACACGTATTCATACACAAAAAAAACCCACAGATAAATACACACACATATATACACACATACCAAGAACTATATATACACACACAAATACACACACACACATATATACACACACAAATTTACACATACAAATACATGCACACACACATACCAAAACACAAACACACATACCCCCCAAATATCAACACACACACACACATACACACATACAACTATAAACACACATACACACACATATATATACACACAACACACATGCTCACATCATTTCCACAACTTACATACCCAGACTTTCTCGCATCACCTACATAGGGCACAGCAACGCATGCCGGGTTCAGCTAGTTCTTACTATAGTTTGACTTGAAGAACTATCGTGAGGTGCAGAAAATTTTCATGAACACACTAACCTATTCAGTAACACAGGTTTTATCTATTTTTCCCTCCCTTTTCCCCTGCTTTACTTTTTCTTTGGTTGAGTGGTGTTGGAAAATTGTGACTCTGCAAAGGTAACAACTGGAAAACAAAGAAAGAAAGAAATATAAACCTCACTTGCCTAGTTTCCAACAGACCTCTCAACCTCTGGGAATGCCTGCCATAGATGCAGGCAAAACGTCAGGAGAGAATGCTTCTAGAACATGGCCATACAGCCTGGAAAATGCACAGCAACCCAAAACAAACTAATAGTTAAACAAGGCCTGCAGGTAATTTTTTTTAACTGAAAATACCATAGATGCACTAGAGGGCAGCAGAGACTGTGCTAAAAGAGATGTTCAGTTCTTGTCTTGTTAAAAAAAGATAAATCATATTGGCACCTGTGCTGTCACCTGCTGTTTTATCACACAGTCTTACATAGGAAGCAGTGACCAAGTTCCAATGTAATCTTGAGGCCAATTGTGCTACACTGGCATCAGGAACCAATTGGCCTAAAAGGATGGGTTAAATGCCATTGTTTAAAGTGAGTGTAAAAAGTACCATTCTGATTTCATGCTAACCTACTATGTTTTTCACAAAGATGTCATATTACAGCAGTAGGATTAGGACTATGTGATTCTCACATCATGTCAAAGGCCTTTCAGCAACCTATATGATCATAAATTACACATGTCGTAACACCATGTCATGCACTGGTTCTCAACCTTTCTTATGCCGTGATGCCTAAATACAGTTCCTCATGTTGTGGTGACCCCAAAAATAATATTATTTTTGTTGCTACTTTTACTACTGTTATGAATATTAATGTAAATATCTGATATGCAGGATGTATTTTTATTGTTACAATTGAACATACTTAAAGCATAGTGATTCATCGCAAAAACAATATGCTTGGTGGAGTATGGACAACGGATGATGGGATTTGCAATACCTTCAACTGATTCAGCTCTGACTTCCACATACCACTGAGACCCCCACAAATTATAGACCTGGAACAAACTTGGAACAGATAACCCCATGACCAACAGAAAACACAGGAGGGGTTTGGGAGGAATTGACAGTGATTTAGGGGAGGTGTCGTTCACCTACATCCGGAGAACATTGTGAACCCAAACAACTATGGATATGGACTAAACTTGACAGGAATACTCAATATGCCCAAAATTTGAACACTAGTGGAGTTTGGGAAAAATAGACCCTGACATTTGGGAGTTGCGGTTACTTGGGGTTATAGTTCACATACCATCAAAGAGCATTCAGAACACCAACAACAATGGAATTTAACCAAATTTGGCCTACAGAACTCCCATGACCAACAGAAAATACTGGATCGGTTTGGGGAAAGCAGACCCTGACATTTGGGAGTTGCAGTTGCTTGGAGTTATAGTTCACCTGCTGTCAAATAGCATTCTGAACACCAACAACATGGAATTGAACCAAACCTGGCATACAGAACGCCTATGATCAACATAAAATACTGGAGAGGTTTGGGGAAAGTAGGGAAAATAGGATTGGAGTTATAATTCACCTGCCATCAAAGAGCATCCTGAAAATTTCTCCTGAAATCCTCCTCCCCATTTGGAGGCTCTGTTGGAAGAGGACAGAGAGGTGGAGGAAGAGAAGCCCAGAGGAGAAGGAGGACAGCAGGCGGGAAAAGAACGGCACAGGTAACCGAGGCCTGCCTGCCTTCTTCCCCTCCAGGGTCTTCCTCCACCTCCTCTCTGTTTGGAGAGCCCAAATGGAGAGGAGGAAGAAGAGCCCAAAGGAGAGGGACAAAGGCAGGCCTTGGTGCCGCTGCCCCGTGCACCTCTCGCTGCCCTTCGAGGCTTCCGCCAGAAGTGGAGGCCTAGAAGGGCAGCGAGAGGAGCGCAGGACAGGGCAGCAGAAAAAGGCCTTTTCTGCTCTCCATTCTCTTCCGGCAGTGCCTCCAAATGGAGGTACAGGCCTTGCTGTAGCGGCGTGGCTTCCTCTTCTTCCTCCTCCTCCTTGCCACCAGATTCGCCTCCCCGCCGGGCCTGAGCCCTCCTGCGTTGCCCTCAGGGGCCCGGCAGCCACTGCAGAGAGGCAGAGGGGGCAGGGCCAAAGGAGGTGGCGTCGCGACCACTTGAAAATGGCCAATCTATCCCTCTGGGGGTCGCAACCCCCAGGTTGAGAACAGCTGCACTAGTGAGATAAAATAAATAAATTAAGTTGACTTTCTGGTCCATTTGATTCTGTGGGGTTGTGTTCTACCAAAATTGATGTGGATTAGTTGCAGCTATCCTTCTCATCCGCATCAATGTGCCAATCTTCAAGAAATCAAAGCTGTTTTTGTACTCTCAGATTGTTTTACAATTCATCTTTATCATCTGATTAAATCTTCTAATCACAAATTATATGCACTTATAAAACAATGTTGCCATGATTATTTATAATCTCAACTGAATTTCTCACTGATTGAAATGTTTTTATTTGTTTGAGTCAGCTAACCAATTAGAACTACACAATTGCTTTTCTCAGTTCCCTTCCATTTTATTCCCTCTAACCATATTTACCTAACATAATAAGGACAAATTATGTATGGGGGACCTCCAGTGTATACATTAGAACCAATTGATATAAATAATTTGTTTGCAGATATTGCATGCACAGGTATAGCAGCCATTGCCAATTGCATTATTTAGACTTGAAATTGATAATGTGACTGCAGAGATCAGTTAAGAAGAACCATCAGCCTTAACTGAGAAGTGTGATTTTTCAGCCAAGTTTAAATTGGCCATGTTACGATGATGGCAAACAGGAGAAACCTTGGAGAGTGGCAATGATCGGAAGTGCTGCCTTTTCCATCAATGTGCATGGGCAATTTTCCAAGCTATTCCTCCTATAGTGCCTTGGCTGTTAGCATCCATTAACCCCAGCACTAATGAAATAGGTGGCTGATTTCCTGTTTATGTGGGTACAGAGATTACAGACCAGCTTGCAGAAGAATCCTGGTCCCATATTTGTGTGGAAGGAACCCATTCAAAATGCCTCAAAATGTTCTCTGATCCTGAATAGAACCATTGATTGACAAGCAGTTATGGCCATTCATCTAACCCAGTGGTCCCATGAGTCCACTGAATTATGTCACAAGGACAGATAGGTATTTGCATGCATAAGTTCCAAGGAGACAGGAATATGTCTGATTAGAGCTGCTCCCTGGTAGGCTTAATCATATCCAGATGGAGAGAGTATTAGTCTGGCTTGCTGGGATACATTCTTACTTGAATGCCATTCTTTTAGAATTGTATCAAGATTCAGAATATTGTTATTTGCCATGCTTTACCTGAAGCAACCTTTTACCCATACCTGCTAACTTAGTTACTACTGGGTCTGTTGTTATAAAGTATTGTCGAAGGCTTTCATGGCTGGAATCACTGGGTTGTTGCAGGTTTTTCGGGCTGAATGGCCATGTTCTAAGAGGCATTCTCTCCTGATCGTACTGGCACTGCTATGCCAATATGATGAACATTGCCTTTTCACTTCTCTACCTCCCCTAATAAAACCAGGTTAGTTACTCTGGATGACTTTTCAGCCCTCAGATACAGTTTCTGGGGAGCAGAAGAAGTCCAGTAGGGAGAGCTCCAAGATGATTTGAGGAGCTTGGTTTCTATTTGATCTTTAAACCACTACAATCTTATAATTATTAATCTTCAGTTATTTGGCTTTCACAACCATGGTTTCAGGCACTAATGTGAATTTTTCAACAGTACTTAAAACAAAACAGCTTTTATTGGGACAGGGTGTTTCCAGAATCATTAAAAAGAAGCCTGTATTTGAGGAAAATGAGAATGAGACATGAAAAGAAAACTACATGCTTTATCTGACTGCATCAAAACACGATCACTCAAGCATAGAGAGATACATTTACAATAAATGCTTCCCTTTCAGCATTTATCTCATCACAAAAAAGCCTTATTGCTTCAAATGCTCCAATGTTTCAAACATTATCCCTTAATTATTCCTCAGCAATTTATATCTAGAGCTAATTTACCAGCTGCACTTTTCTACAGCCAAAGATTGCTTCTTAGTTACTTGTGGACAGGTCTTAGGGTTTAACAGTGAAAGTATTTATGGGTTAGCAATAGAGAGAGGAGAGAATGTGAAGGTTTACAGCTCAGTTAAATACTACCAATACCATTCAAAACCACTGGGCAGTGATCCCACTTCTACCAGGAAACAAAATGTGCTAGGCTGCTTATATCAAGGCATCTTTAAATTTAGCCTCTTTCTAGGGATGGCAGAAGTGATAACAAATCTGTGTGTTGATCTTTCAGAGGAAGGAACTGGACAAAACCATCTTTGAGTATTTCTTGCCTAAAAAAAACCCAGTTGACGTAAAGGTGCATGTGCACACATACATAGCAGATTTAGTATTTGGTGTTTTGCTCTTCATTTGTTTTGTTGTCATCTCTATCATCCACTCCCATTCCTGCTGCCCTTAATATGACTTTGGTAGCAGTTGAAGAGCACACAATACAGTTAAAAAAATTTCACTCATCATGGCTCAGTTGCCTCTGCACCACCAACAACAACAACTTCTTTGTTTTTGTATCCTGCCTCCATCTCCCCAGAGGGATTCGGGGTGGCTTACAGGGGGACATTGCCCGCAATGTTTCTCCACCTTTGATTAATCTGTCTTAGCCCTGCATTAGTAATAGTCATGGGATGCTCTGGAGTTGGGGAAGTGTGGGCATTGGGTTTGCTGTCCATACAGGGCACTGCCATTATCTCTTTTTCCCTGCATGAATTGCTTCCATGTCACTGCCATTGCACCTCCTAGCTGGCTGCAGAGCTCTCTATGAGTTCTTGGCCATTGTGGGCACTCTATGTTGACATCAACAAAGATGCCCACACTGTCTCGAAGAAGTTTGGCATGTCTACTCCAAAGTCCATCCATCTTCGTTGAGGAGAGTGGTTTACATGATTTCCAAACTAAAAATTTTCAGAAGGGAGAAAAGATTCTGGGAAAATGAAGTTGTTTCTCAATGAATATTGTACATCTCACATATACCATAATATGAACAGAGTTTAAATACATACATGGAGATAACTACTCTGAGATTCCTTCCAGGAGGGAACCAGTCCTTTCAAGGGGCCTATAAATCCCAGCTATTGTCACTGAGGGATGACCTATTTGCAACTGTCATTTCAAAAGATATGAATGAAGTTTCACCATTCATGGCAAGGGGATTAGTGGGCAATGATGTTTTACAAATTATTGCAATCTTTCCTCTTGGTTTACCATTCAAAGAGAATGCACACAAGAAAATCAATTTCTTTAAGAGTAGCCAAAGAGACAAAACAACCTGTTGATAACAAGTCTGGGTGACCCACAAAAGATATTCTGTGACAAGCATACTATGCAAAATAAATACTACCTCACTAGATATGTATCCAGCTTACTGGAATAGAGATAGTAGATGAGAGAATGGAAAATGTTAGAATATATTTCTTGCATCAGTTATTTTTAAGTAAAGGCATTGAGGAAACATCTGCCCAGATGTAAAAAAGAAACATTGCAGGAAAGTTTAAAAAAACATGGACTAATTGGCAATGTTAGGCCGAGACAAGTGCTTTAGACAGCATCTAGTCACTGGTTTTTATTTCTGGCTTATTGATTATTGATTATTTCTAGTTTAGTGGTTGCACTTAAACTTTTTAGTATCATATTGTTCTAATATTTTAACATTTTGATTCCACTGTTTTACTTGTTTTTATTGTAAAAAAATGTGATTTTCTAGGCAATGGCTGGAACCCTGTATTAGCTTATATTTAACTAACTACCCTCTCCTGGCTTGATCCTTCAAAACCTGATGGAAACATAATTCAACCATCCCCTCCTTCTCTCCATACATCTAATACCGGGTAAAGTAGGTTTAGGGGCCTTTTTAAAGAAGTGTGATCACTACGTTAATAGTGTCAGAAGCATGAGTAAGTAGTGATCATGAATATGATGCAGCTACCTATTCATAATCATGGTCACAATTCTGACATTATTGTCACAATCACAACTCGGCCCTTACTTTATAAGGCATTGGCTGTTTGGGGAGCAAGACATTCATTCTGCTGCCTATCAGTGGAAGGTCAAATGATGTTTCTATCAGGTGTTGGTTAATAAAAGCAATTAGTTAAGTAATTAGTTAAGCTGATGCAGGACTCTGGCCTTTTGTGGAGATATGTCTCAAGGCTTCTTTGCAAAATTTCTTTCTGGAATGGCATTTCTATCACACATTTGCCTTGGATGTTATGATTTTCATGCCTGCTCTTTCCCTCTTCAAATGCCACCTGAGAAGGAAGCTGATGGATGTTTTTCTAGCTGCATTGGATCTGTCTCATCAAAACCATTTTTGGAAAACTAGAAACTTGGTTTTCAATTGGTACAGATTACTTTGACAAGCAAGATCTGCAGAAGGCATATGTCTCCTTTCTGGGGAAATCTCTTGACTTGGACATACCCCAAATGGCTGTACTGGGCTAATGAGTTTGGTTTTTGATTTGCAGTGCAATGACAGTAGAAAAAGAAAGTGGCACTAATTTAATTTGCTTTCTGTCAGGAAAACAACAACATGTGGAAAAGAAAACATTTCTCCTCTGGAGGCATACACCTTGAATTGACGAACCCCTGCAGTTATCCAGGCAATGCTAATAATTTGCTTTGCTTTTATCTCCAAATCACATCAACTGTCTGCAGTGACATTTAAGTTACATATGTGAAGGGACTGGCATTTTTAGATTGTCAGAGGCATTACGGGATGGAAAAAATGGATTGTGTCACGGGACATCTGTTTTATTGTTAATTAGATGAAATAGGCAAGGCATCAGAAGCATACACTCTGAAACTATTTCATAGTTCCTGTTTAAAATCTTACTTTGATCCCTTGAAATTAATGATGCTTTGCAGATTTTCACATTTTGATGTGAATTTCATTTAGGAAGTTTCAGGAACAAATGAGAAAAGGGAGTTGTTATCCATCTGTGCTTCTGTCTTCACAATTCAATTACTTGCTGCCATCATAACTGGTTTTGTTTTTCCCCTTTCAGAATTATTTGAAGAAATAAAATAAGCAAAGCAGTTCACTTATAACCTCACCTCCAAATGGTGTACTCAGAACAGATTGTTTTGTGCTCCTTGCCTTTTAGAATTATAAAGCTGAAAATGAAGTGAAGGTATCAAAGCTCACCCAGTCTTAAAATATATGGCACACATCATAGGAGAGGTGACTGAGGGCCTTTCTACAATGATCTGGCAAGTAAGCTTGAACTGCCATCCTGGACACTGGACCAAGTCTGTTCGATGGTCTGATATGGCCTTCTTCAGCCACCTCTGAGGGGGCAGGGAGTCTCTACTGCCCAGCCATGCCCAGAAGTTGGATGAGACTTCGACCTATAGCCAGGGACCATAGGAAAATATGGGATTGGAAACAGAAACCCAAATGGAGACCTGTTTCTTACCAAATGTGTGAAACACAATCTTGTCATCACAAACACACTCTTCCATCAGAAAAACAAGCTTAAGACATAAGGGAAGCAACCCTGGTCAAAGCATTGGCACCTCTTAGGCTATGTAATTATATGTGCCAGAGACTGCCATGACAGGTGCTGATGACTGCTGGACAGACTACA
This sequence comes from Anolis apletophallus, assembly GCA_030556195.1. Classification (NCBI taxonomy): domain Eukaryota; kingdom Metazoa; phylum Chordata; class Lepidosauria; order Squamata; family Anolidae; genus Anolis; species Anolis apletophallus. Next base: position 88,264,464 of record JARBWK010000005.1, on the reverse strand, counting down.
GGTTAATTTGATCCATGGTAGCCATCAAGATTGCCCCCAAATGCAGATGCTAAGGAAGAAAGATAAGGCATTATACAGTGAATCACAGTGTTATCTGGACTATCCTACAAAAAAACGGGTGTCCTGACAAATTTGTGAAAATCCTGCGGCTCCTCCATGATGACAAGATGGCAACAGTCTTGGACAGCTATGGCTCTCAAAATTACCCGTTTAAGGTGGAATCAGGCATCAAACAGGGATATGTTATTGCCCCAACCTTATTCCCCATCTTCATCACTATGATACTGCATCTTGTTGATGGGAAGCTTCCTACTGGTGTGGAAATAATTTATAGGACAGATGGCAAGCTATTTAACCTCAGCAGACTGAAAGCCCAAACCAAGGTCACAACAACATCTGTTATAGAACTCCAATATGCTGATGATAATGTAGTATGTGCTCATTCAGAAAAGGCCTATAAGCCACTCTAAACACCTTTGCAGAAGCATACGAAAAGCTTGACCTCTCACTGAACATCGAGAAAACCAAAGTGCTCTTTCAGCAGGCACTAGCCAATCCCTCTACAATGCCAGAAATACAGCTTAATGGTGTAATGTTAGAAAATGTTGACCATTTCCGCTACCTTGGCAGCCACCTCTCCATAAAAGTCAACAGTGACACTGAAATACAACACTGCCTGAGCTCTACGAGTGCAGCATTTTTCCGAATGAAGCAGAGTGTTTGAGGATTGGGACATTCGTAGGTATACCAAGATGCTTGTTTATAAAGCTACTAGCTGTCCCCTGCCACGTGTTGCTGTGGCCCAGTCGTGTGTATATGTGTATATGTGTGTTTGTGTATAGATGTGGTTTTGCGCATGCATTGTAATGTTTTTGTTTTGTTTTTTGGCTTTTAAAATCCCTTCTGCTGTGTTTTTCAGTGTTTTTTTATGAGTGATGTTCACTCATTGGCCTGATAGGTGTATTGTGTCCAAATTGGGTGTCAGTTTGTCCAGTGGTTTTTGAGTTATGTTAATCCCACAAATCGACATTACATTTTTATTTATATAGATTGTCCTTCCAACCCTGTTATATGCCTGCAAAATGTGGGCTGTCTACAGATGTCACATTCAACTCCTGGAACGATTCCATCAGCATTGCCTCCAAAAAATCCTGCAAATTTCTTGGGAAGACAGACGGATAAATGTCAGCATGCTGGAAGAAGCAAAGACCGCCAGCGCTGAAGCAATGATCCTTCGCCATCAACTTTGCTGGACTGGCCACATTGTCCGAATGCCTGATCGCCGCCTCCCAAAAGCAGTTATTTTACTCTGAACTCAAGAATGGAAAATGGAATGTTGGTGGACATGAAAAGAGATATAAAGATGGACTTAAAGCCAACTTTAAAATCTGTGGCATAGACACTAAGAACTAGTAAGCACTGGCCCATGAGCATTCTCACTGGAGATCAGCTGTTACTAACAGTGCTGTGGAATTCGTAGAGGCACAAATGGAGAGAGAAAGGGAGAAATGTGTCAAGAGGAAGGTGCATCAAGTCAACTCTGACTAGGACTGCCTTCCACCTGAAAATTAATGTCCTCACTGTGGAAGAACATGCAGATCAAGAATAGGTCTCTACAGTCACCTACAGACTCACTGCCAAGACCTTACACTTGGAAGGCAATTGTACTTGGATGCGAGTGATTGCCACTGACTGAGTATCCTACAAATTGAGATAACGTAGGAGTGCCTTCTGACTATTCCACCCTTTTTATGTTATATTCAGAATTGTTTCACAGCAGTTGGTAGTTACTTACATCTCAAAAAAGAGGACAAAGAAGGCACCGGGTTGCATACAATTTCATGTGCTAATATGTAAATAGAGATAATTAGCTTCCATCAGCATATTCCAATGTAGTGGGGGAGACTTCTGTGTCTGCTGTTATATTTTCTGTCTGAGATGACGGGCAACTTCAGACTGTTCCTTTTGCTTCCTAATACAGCTCCTTATCTTTTCACTGCACTTGGATCAGATAGGTGTTCAAATAGCGAACATTTTCAAGCAGAAAATTGACCTTGGATAACCCCATCCTCAAACAGAAGACTGGCCTCAAATATAGGACTGCTCTCTATAAAACAGGAATATAGCCATCCTAACTCATAGGCTGGGACCCTGTTATTGTCATGCAGATGTGTAAGTTTACTTACACATAAGGCTGTACTTTTTTGGCTGTTGTACAATGCATGTACGCAGTTCATAGTTCCATGAGCAAAGTTCTACAAGTGTAACCCTTTTGCATAGAGCTGTACATTCTAGGATGGGGTGTATAACCATGTACCGGTGCCTCCAATTCACTGAGATTGCAAAACATTTTACTATACATTTCTCATTGCATAATGGGATAATAATGGCAGCTAGACAATCAGTTGTACTATGTCAGTATTCAGCAGAAGGGTGATGTATCACAACCACCGTGTAACTATGTGTAAGGGGTCAGGGTTGGCCCGTTGGTCAGTCACCACTGACCATTCCTTTTTTGGTGTGGCAGGGCAGGCTATCCCACAATGCCACCAAATATGTCAGGGCCCGGACCCCTTGACCCTTGCAGTAAATACGCTGCCACCAAATAATGTAATGAAGTATATAAAGAAGGCTTCCAGACTCCTTATGTTACCCTTGGCAGGGCAGGTCTACTTTGCAAATCTTACCACTGCCACTAACATGTAAGGAATGAACTCTGGGCAGTAAGGCTTTCTTCCCACTGTGGTAGGGTGGGTACTTTCCCTTTGAGCCCCACCAACAGATATTCACATTGCCACCAATTGTATCAGATCAGCCACTGATGTGAGGGTTTGTTCTTTTAAGGCTTGTGTTTTAAAAAGAACGACATTGAGAGGTGTTGTAATAAAGATGTTCAACAGTTTATTTTATAACAGAGTTCAGAACTTAGTTGGTTGCAACCAAGACTCCTAAGAGGTACAAATCTTGCGGTTACAACGTTTCAACAATAGGGTACAATTTCCACTGTACTTCCTAACACAGAACCAAGCAGTCCTAATAACTAACTGCTCCAGCAGGTAAATAGCCAACTATAGGCTTTACCTATTAAGTTAGTTTTCTACTCTAACTTGGACAAAGTCTGTCTTTCACCTGGGTTTCTCAAACCCCTAACCGAACTGCTTCCTAAAATCTCCGAAAGACAGCTTCCCTCCCACCAACCGACAAAACCAACCGACTTATTTTAAAAATCTGAACGTTCTAAAACAGGTGCAGCTCTAACTTCCGCCTCCACGGCAACAGCCTTCACAGGGGCCTGCTGCTCCAACTTTCCCCTCCAATCCTCTGTGGCTTGTTAAGCATTTCACCATCAAACGTATAGGCAAATAAGCAATAACAAACTATACATTTATCTTGCAACAAAACAACATGACTTCATCACACTATGTGAATGTAGAATCTCAGCCTCAGCACACCAAAAGTAAAATGTAGCAACTCTCAATGGGCACTATGTAAGAAAAAGGCATCATATTTGGAAATTTCAAGTGGTGTAAAAAGTAGCAACCAGGTTGAAAGGAATTCAGTCTTTCATCATATTATGCTGGTGTAAGATCAACTGAACTGGAAGTTAGTTTGCTTCCACACCTGCTTCAAGGTGTTGCATCTTACCTTCAAAGTTCTAAACTGCTGTTTGAAGGACAATTCCTGCAGTTTGCACTCTCTAGGGAAGACCCGGTTTACAAGTTCTTTGTTCAATGGCATATATAAGACTGGAATTCCAATTTAATGGCATTACGTAGATTTTAGAACTCATTGCCAGGATAATACTTTTGTGAATTTGTTGCTGGTGGGGTGGTAAATATCTTCTGAAGCCAGAGTACTGAAGTTATTTTAGAAATAGGACTCAGTGTTCCTTTAAAACTGGGACTATCTCAGAATGAATTCACTGCCCCACGACATCAAAGCCACTAGTCTGCAATTGCTGAAGGCATTTATAGTTTTGTCTTTGTGCACTTTTTACAGAGCTGATTTCTCTGTCTCTCTATCTCTTTGTGTATGTATATATGTGATAGAGTGAGCATGTTTCTCCATTGGTCTCTGTATGCATGCTGCTGTTGGGGGCTTGAGGCTGCTCTGCAGTTGGCATTTCCTTTCTTTTGAGGTATTATTTTATGATTTATTATTATGCCTGCAGGGTTTAGAAATTTCTGATATGGGGTAGAGAGATATATATAAATGGTTTTTTAAAGCAAAGAAACAAATGTTTGCATGTTAACAGTCTATTCATCAGTATATCTGTTGCTATGGGACCAAAGGCTTGTCTACATTGGCTTTATACCAGAAGTTGCTCCTGGATATTCATATGATGTCCAGGAACTTTTGGTCCATAAACTGCCCAGCACAATTTTACACTGCATTAAGAGTCAGGAAATGCTCCAAAGTTTCAGCAAAACTCTGAAGCAGACACATACTCTAGGTTTAGTGTGGACAGCTATTTGAACTGGTACATTGTTCACACCTTCAGGTACGGCCATCCCCATTTCCCTGTGTTCTGTAGTGCAAGGAGAAAGGGAGAGGTCGAGCCCATGCCGGCCTCCCATTATTGCAGCAGACTGTCATGGAGCCCAAGAGCTCAGGGCTATCACTGGGGATCTTTGCTGATATCCGCAAAGAGGGGTGTTATCAAAGGAGCCTGGCGATAGCCAGGAACTCCCTGGAACTCTATTGTGGTCCAGGGGCAGCAAGAGGGGACATCCAAGGCAAGATCAAACCAATCTTGGCCCATCTTGAAAGGATGGATTACAACCCACTACCACTGTGAGATGAAAACAGGTAATGCACCAATCTTGAGGATGGTTGCTACTCAGATTTTAGGCTACATGTCGAAATGCAGCTTAAGCTGTACTGCTGAAATGAAAACAGCCTGTTATGAAGGAGACCAAAGTGTCCAATGCAATCCACAGGAGAAATTGGAGACACATCTTAAAATACTAAAAATCTTGAGACACATTTCCAGTTTCCCCCCAAAGCTGTAAAAATTACTACTAGGGAACCCTCTTGAGCTCTATGGCGGAAGGGTGGGCTGCCATGTAAGCAAATATAGATCTTTTCAAGCTGGATCAGTCTAGTGACTAATGTGCAGCTGGATCAGTATAGTGATTTATCTTCCTTAAAGCAACTTTCAAGCTCTGCTGATGTGCATCCGCACAAATATACACTTAATTCTTATACATCCAAGAAATTCTGTGTGTAACATAACTATGTTATTATTCAAAATCTATTGTGGCATCCCTAAATCTTAACACAGACTATGTTGGGCTCACAATTTATTACATTTTCTTCATTCCTGGTCCCTTCCATCATTAGTCATATTTAATTTTTTTTCTTTTTATTCATGTTTGATAGTCTTCACAAAACATGACTGGGACTCTAGTACATGGTCAGTAGAATTAAGTTTTTTTCAATATCATTGTCCCAACAAACAATAATCCCTCTGAGCTAAAATTAGCTATGGGAGGAACTAATATTGCCACTAATAATGATACAATGTATGTGTATCAGGATGCTGGTGGAAGGGCTACCCATCCCCCAAGTGGGCATCAAATTGGGCCAGGCTGTAGCACAGCTGGTTAATCACTAGCAGCAATAGATCACTGCCAACTGGAAGGTGGCAAGTTCAAAGTCAGAGTCAGATTGAGCACCCGACTGTTATGCCTAGCTTACTGTCCACCTAAGCAGTTCAAAAACAGCTGAGCTGTGAGTAGAGAAATTAGACACCTCTTAAAGCAGGGAGGTATTTTAAGACACCATAAAAATGTCGGCTATCAAAGAACAAGGAAGAAATACAACGATCAAAAGGGCTCGGTGTCATAATGGATGAAGCCACAGCATCGCCCTCTGGCCGGTATCAAGCATAACTTCCAGGCATGTTGAAATACCTCTGTCTGTCTGTCTTGTATGTCTAAAAACGGCATTGAATGTTTGTCATGTGTGTGTGCATTGTGATCCGCCTTGAGTCCCTTTCAGGGTGAGAAGGGCAGAATATAAATACTGTAATAAATAAATAAATCTATTTATATTTTAAAATGTGTATATTAATTGCTTTCATGCAATAAGCATCTTCTCTTGTTTGTCATTTTAAAATAAGTGAATTTCCCGAGATGCATTGCATTATTATAGGTTGGCTTAAATATGAGCCTGCTCTTGGTATGCACAAAATTCAAGCATCCAGATGTTGTTTGGTTGCAACTCACAACAGTCCTAGCCAGAATCATAATGGGCGAAGGATGTTTGGAGTTGCAGTCTGACAGTATCTAGAGAGATGAATATTGTCTACTTTCCAGTCTATACTTAGACAATGAGTATTTTGGTAATAATCTTGTATCTATGTTTTATTTGGGAAACTTCAGTTGTTTTGAACCTATACGAACACTCACTTTATGCGAAAGGAAAGCTTACAGCTCTAAATGTAATAATATCAGAATGTGCAGGTTAGGGTAATAGTTAAATCCCCCCATTCAATCGATCTTTATCTTTAAATTTATACTGAGGGCAGAGACATACACTGGTCAACTTTAAAAAGAGAAGATGGCTACTTCACAATGAAGCTATTTTCATTTTGGAATTTTCTGAAAGCCTGCCCAGATGATTTGGAAAATGGATTTCAGCTTTAGTGCCATATTCATGCTTTAGTGCTCTTTTCTTCCAATATCAGAGGCAGGAACAGCCTTTTGAACAGTATTTTTCCTTCCTCAATCTCCAAAGCAAGACATCTGAGGCAGTGTTCAAGACTAAGAAGAGCTCAAATGCTCCTGCGATGAAATCCATCTTAACACCCTGTATTTTAGCTGTCTTGAATATGTATATTGTTTACTGCAGTTCTGTGGAGCATAACATCTGCTTCATAAGACCTGTCTCTCGAGAAGTGCATGTTTACTCAATATAGACTCCAGGAGAAAAAAGTGGAGATGCTTCAAATAAGGACAGAATAAAAGATTAAGGTCGTGACAGAGAATATTGGCTTCAACCAATTTATCACAGCATGCTCTAGTTGTTTCCTTTTAGACTACATCTTTACCTTCCAAACTGGAGACACCACGTCAGCAGTGGGGAAGCCTCAGTCTTCCTGAGCATGATGAACTAATATGTTAATACTTCACAATTGGCCAGTTTGGTTGCTGAAAACTTGAATTACATCACACCGGGAGGACTATGGATTTTACTGAGTGTGGTCCCGTGTTTAGAATACTGGACTCAAAATGAGAAGACTCAAATTCAAATCCCCATTCAGCTATGAAGCTCATTGGGCCCACCTTAAGCTTTCTTCTCAATCTATCTCTCAGATGTGAAGAAGGGAATGATGTTTACTGCCTGGAGAACAATGGGATGTGCATGTACTTGTGTATATTGTAACCTACACATATACTTATCTGAATCAATTGAAGGCTAAGTTTAGAGGAGTTCATCCTAGTGGTATACCTTTATATTTTGGCATGAGACTTCTTGTATTTCTGCTGAGGTAAAAATTTGTGTAACGCTATATTGCTTTCAACAATCTCTATTTTTGTCATGATTAAGAGATGTACACACATCACCCTTCCAAGTGATGTGCGGGCCTTGCATGATCTACTCTCTTTCAAGGCCTGCAAGACCCACCTTTTCCGGCTAGCCTTTGATTGCTAAGCTGGAAAATCTTTATTGGTCTAATTTAATATGTTATTTTTACTCCTGCGATGCTTTTATATGTTTGTAAGCTGCTCCAAGCCCCCGGGAAGTGGCGGCGTACAAGTCCAAATAATAAATAAATAAATAAAGTCTTGCTTGTGTCTGAATAATATGTTCCATAGGTGGATATGCTGCTCGAGCAGCTTGGCAAGAACCTTTGTAGAATATATATGGATGTTCAATCCTGAGTACAATATATATGGATGTTCAATCCTGATGTTCAACTGTGTGCGATAATTGAACATCTAATTAACATGTGTAAATGTCAGACTAGCCACCTGTGTGACTATGCAAATACAGATGTCTTTCATTCTAGAAGTTATTAAAATGCTATGCAACCCAAATGTAAAGAAACACTGTGCTCACTTTGAACAATAAAATGAGGAATGGGCATAACCAAAGATTAATCAGTCTTGATTGGGTAAGATTCAGAACACATTGCTTTCTTTTAAGGCTTACCTTATGATTATTGAATTAGGTTGAGATAAGCAAATTTATAGACAAAAGGGACCCTTCAATTCATAGAAAGTGCCAGGGTCTAATGAAGGCATCCTGTTGGAGGATAATGGTCTGGATTCCCTCTTTCTTCCCTGGTGACCCTTCCATAGATTAACACAATGTCCCAGATGATGATAATGATGATGATGATAATAATAATAAAAAAACTTTATTTATATTCTGCCCTAGCTCTCCGGGAGGGACTCAGGGCAGATTCCAACATACAAAAAGGCAAACATTCAATGCCACAATAAAACAAACAAGCCCTGACATAATAATCCCAAAATAACCCCACATATGAAAACAACATTAAAACCTAACATCAATAAATTAAACAAAATAAAATCAAACAAAAATTATATTGTGACATCAAATCTGAACATAAAGCACCCACATTGATTTACAGAAGCCAACTAAAGTTCACAAAGTCATGTGGGTTGATTGTGGCCAGTGATGGTAGCTGGGCTAAAATGGACTAAAAGAGCCCAAATACTCGTACAATAATAGTTCTCAACAAGAGGTCCAGTAGTGGTCTTGCATTGTCCAATCCTCCTCCTCTCTGTGTGTTAGTGAGCAAAAATGAGTCTTCACAGTTGTTTTTTGAAGGAGAGGAGGGAGGGGGCCAGCCTTATTTCTTTAGGGAGAGGGTTCCAGAGGTGGGGGCGGGGCGACCATGGAGAAGGCCTTCTCTCTTGTTCCAGATGCAGAGGGTGAAAATGGAGAAACCATGAAAATTAATCTGTTTGCTCCCTCCATTGCCAGGGAGACAACCCAATATGAAACTTCCCTCTTCAGGACTTTTGAACTCTTCAAATAGTTGTGTGTGTGTGTGTGTGTGTGTGTGTGTGAGAGAGAGAGAGAGAGAGAGAGAGAGAGAGAGAACACTCATGGTCCCTTGTAAACTCCAAGACAATGCAAGTTGGAAAAACAGAATATCAAAGGGGTAAAGCTAGGAGGGTTTTTTTTGTTTTTTTAAACACCTTAATGTAGTTATTTAAAATCTCCCTTCAGCTTGTAATATCATACATGTTCACTAAACGAAACAGCCTTTCCTAGACTGCATCTACACTGTAAAATTAATGCAGTTTGATACCCTTTTAACTATCATGGATCAGTCCTAGGGTATCATGGGAACTGTGGTTTTACAAGGTCTTGAGCCTCCTCTGCCATAGAATGTTGATGCCTCACCAAAGTATAAATCTCATTCCATAGCATTGAGCCCAGGCATGTAGCCAGGGGGCTAAGGGGCTTCAGCCCCCGAAATTCTCAGGGTGGTCCGCGAAAAGGCCTTACTGGTACATTATTTAAACTGTTATGTTTATTCATATCATGATCTGATCACCATGCTCATTATATCTCACATTAATGGGGTTATTGGGATAACAATACAAAAGGTTTGCTAGGGTAGACCCTCTTCCGCCCAGTCTCAGCCCGCCCCCGAACCAAACTCAGCCCCCAATCAAAATCCTGGCTACGGCCCTGATTGAGCCATGGCAGTTAAAGTGATGTCAAACTGCATTAATTTTACAGTGTATACACACTTCTAGAGAGAAAGCTGGATCAGCAATTTCTCCACAAGGCTGCTATCCAGGTCTATTGATGTATTCTTATTCAGAGTCCCCGTATTCTCCAAACTGTTAAAAGAGAAATTGAGAAGAAGGGGAAAGTCCTTCTGCCTGGTAAGGTTAGGAGAACAGTGATCAAAAGCCTGAATGAAGATGGAAAAATGAAAGACCCCAGAGAAGAAGAAAGAAGTGTGGTGGGAGAGAAGGGAAAGAGCACTGTAGTCAGTAACAAAGTCACTAAGGAATTTCCGACCCAGCTGGTGCTTCTACTGGGTGAAATGTACACTTCATGCATAGTAGGTTACCTGTCAGAATGGGAAATCAAGGTTGATTTGGTAGAAAGGGAAAATCTGTCCCCAAAAACTGAAAATTTGACTCTTTTAATGGTTTTCTTTTTATTTCTGAATGTATTTGTTTAGAAGCACCAAAATTGGTTTTGTATATTTCCTAGCTTGCTGTAATAAACAAGGCATGACTTCTGGCATAATTACAGCATGAACCTGCAGATGATGAATGACAAGTCTGGAGACATCTGTCTCACAACTGACCCTTCTACGCTTAAGGGATTCTTTGTGAAATTATGGAAATGCTGTACACATATTTGAAACTTTTTTTCCAGCCAGCTTAAGTTTGTTTTTAAGACCTGCATGGCGTTGGCTGCTTTTGAAGAAAAAAATATGACTTAATTTCTCTTTGCTGTCATATTGACTTACTAGCATTGGCTAAAATGGAAGCTGAGTTTTCACAAAACACATTTTATTAGTGAGACTAAGATAAATGTTCAGCATGATTTTTTTATGAGGTAGAAAGAATGATATCCCTTCCTGGTAATATAGGGAGAGACATTCCATATCTATTCAGATTTGGAGTTTGTGTTATGGATAGATTGGCAGCTAATTTAATGGAGAGGAAAATGTTCATGTTTTGGTGGGTGGGCAACAAACAAAGAAGATGCAAAAGTAAAAATCTGGACTGGATTAAAAACCTTTGTTTTTTCCTTCCGAAGGAAATGAATAAAAATTAATTACTATAAGATGCCCCTAAAACAAGGGTGGGTAACTGCAGGAGTCAGGGACCAATTCCTTGCCACATTTTGTCTGAAGGCATTACATCCAGCAAGCCAAAATACCTCTATTTTCCTTAGTACTTCCTGTCCCCATTTTAAAAAGTAATAGAAACAAATGCCCCACCCCCTGGTGGTGCAGCGGATTAGCCTGCTGAGCTGCTGAACTTGCTGACTAAAAGGTCAGCGGTTCTAATCTGGGGAGCAGGGTGAGCTCCCGCTTTTAGCCCAGCTCCTGCTAACCCAGCAGTTTGAAAACATGCAAATATGAGTAGATCAATAGCTGCTGCTTCCGTGGGAAGGCAATGGTGCTCCATGCAGTCATGCTGGCCACATGACCTAGGAGGTGTCTATAGACAACATTGGCTCTTTGGCTTAGAAATGGAGAATAGCACTACCCCCCACAACCCAGAGTTCGACACGACTAAACTTAATGTCAAGGGAAGCCTTTACCTTTACTTTAGAAACTTATCCATCATTAACAGCTAGTTTCATGTTTTCTAGTTCTGTATCACAGTGCTTTTACATCAGCTTTCCTGTTTTACCCACAACTGGAGTTTGTCCTTAGAAGATCTGATTTGCATTGATTTTTATTTACTATCTTTGTTACATTTAGTATCATGCAGCCATTTGCTTTCTTGCTACTGAATTGCACCAAGCAGGCATGTAGCCGGGGGGGGGCTAAGGGGGCTTCAGCCCCCCCGAAATTTTCAGGGTGGTCCGCGAAAAGGCCTTACTGGTACATTATTTAAACTGTTATGTTTATTCATATCATGATCTGATCACCATGCTCATTATATCCCACATTAATGGGGTTATTGGGATAACAATACAAAAGATTTGCTAGGGTAGACCCTCTTCCACCCAGTCTCAGCCCCCCCCCCCGAACCAAACTCAGCCCCCTCCGAAACAAAATCCTGGCTATGGCCCTGGCACCAAGTCAGTCACTCTGTCACTTATCAGCACAAGAAAACAGAAGTACGATATTTCATACTGAACCAATGCAATGAGAAGACTGTCCAGACAGGGAGGTAGTCTATACAATTTTATGCGAACTGCAGTTTTCTTTAAATATAGTTGAATGTGTTGAATTTTTTTTGTTATTCTGGCTCATTGAAAATAAATGTTCACAGTTTTAATAATCACAGTCAACAGTCACTGATGGTTGGTGGTTCTCATGTCAGTTGGTGGTGATCCATTTTTGATTTAGGTCAGATTTAAGTGATCTGTCTACAGTGCTGGTTTTAATTGGGAGCAGGGTCCAGCACTGCGGACAGTGCCTTTGAAGTCTGTATTAAAATCTAGAGTGGATTCATTGCCTCACTGACATGGGAGCTTCAAGCAAAAGGGGCTAATGGCATTTGATTCGTTAGTGAGTTCATTCTTGGAGAGATAGAATATTTACCCTTGTTCTTATGATCCGTACTAAAATTGAAACAGAAATACTGTAGGTCTTTAATGATAGTCTTAAATAAAAAACTCAAACGTATATGTTATCTCTTAAACCTTAGTTTTACCAAAATGAAGTTTAACGTGTATCTTCTATTACCTGCACCAATTTTATGGATATTGTTTATGCATACATTTAAATATGTATAAGATGGTTTTACTTATTTTGTTTATGTGTATTCTTTCTGCAGGCATTTGTCTCAATCATGACTTAGCATGTTTATGGTAATTTACTATAATACATGTATATCAGAGGCAGTTTAAATGACACTTACCCTTGAATATATTTAAGATGTTTTTCTTGTTGCCAAGAGGAAATCAAAAGATACATGAAAAGCTATTAATTTTTGGATGATGGCTTGCATAAATAGTACCAAGATGTGCATGTATTCTTGGAACAACTAGAAAGAATTAGAGATGAGTACTCCTTGCCTGTGAAATTTATGGGGTTGTGATAAGTCAACAGACGACTTGAAGACACATACACAAAGCTGGGCATTTTGTGGCCCCAAACTCCTAAAAGCAATTAATACTGTCTGATTGTGGATGCTAAGCAGGATTAGCGTTGATTAGTACCTGGATGGGAAACTAGGTACTAAGTTTCCCAGATGCTGTAGACTACATTCCAGAGGAAATGTCTCTAGATCAGCAGTTCTCAAAGTGTGCTCTGCGGAGGCCTTGGTTCTCTGGGAGGCATACTTAGGGGCTCTGCGCTTTCCTCCTCCTCCCTCCTCCTCCTCTTCCTCCTCCCCGTCCAAGCTTTCCCTCCTCCTTTCTACTCCTTGCCTCCCTCACTTTCATCATCTCCAAAAGCCTTTTCCCCCACCCCCTTGCCACCCAGATCCTTTCCTTCTTACCTCATTGCTTCCAAAATCCTATTTCCCTCCCACTGTTTATGGAGTTGCTTAAATAGTGCTTTTCCTGCATGGCAAATGGGGGTTGGACTGGATGGTTCCTAGGTCTTCCACTGAAATACTCTTACGTTTATGTTGGGGTTTTTTTGGTGTCAGGAATGACTTGAGAAACTGTAAGTCACTTCTGGTGTGAAAGAATTGGCCGTCTGCAAGGACGTTGCCCAGGGGATGCCCAGATGTTTTGATGTTTTACCGGCCCTTGCATGGGGAGCTGGAGCTGACAGAGGGAACTCATCGGCATTCTCCCCGGAGTTGATGTTGGTTATAATTATTCACAAAAACAGAGCATGGGTTGCGTAAACACACAACTGATACACAAAGGCAGTATTTCAATATCAAAATATGTAATATAATGGTATTGAGGACAACACAATTCACATTTAGGACCAAATGCACATACTGTGTCCGTAATTGACGAGATAAGTCCGCATGATGATCTCAGTCCATGAAAGTTCAATTACCGGACAATCCGGAGCAATTATATATCAATCCAAAGTCCCCTGGCTAACACCTGCACCACTGGAGTATATCGATCTCCTTATTGTCTTATCGCTTATTGGATTGTGCCTATTGGTATTGGGGACTTGTATTTCTTACACTTGATTCTTCCACATTTTGGAACCTTTTGCGGACTTGTTCTGCATGACTTTGGATTGATATATAATTGCTCCGGATTATCCAGTAATTGAACTTTCATGGACTGAGATCATCATGCGGACTTATCTCATCAATTACGGACACAGTATGTGCATTTGGTCCTAAATGTAAATTGTTGTCACCCCCTTGGGCCTTGGGACCTGACCTCCCTGGATAAACCACACAGCAGCTGAGGTACAACAAGTTTTATTGATTAATAAGTTTAGTAAAAGGTTTGGAGACAATCTTTATAGCGTCTCCAAATAGCAGCCAAAGTCAGGATTCAGCAGGGAAGTGTGATCCGTGGCAACAGGATCACAAGCGGAGGAAAACGGGAACACAAGCCGGATGCAAGGAAAGTCTTCCAACAAAATCCCAGCCGGAGCAATAAGGCTGGGTTGGTTTAAAGGCAAAGAGTTCTTTAGGCAGCAAAGTTTTCAGGATCAATCACAGGGTCTCGACGATGAACGGGAACAAGGCACAACGCTGGATCAAGTCAGCCCGGTGTAGGCTGGCTGGCACAAGCTTGGCTGGGAGGCCTGATGAGGCCTCTTCCCCATAGCGTCTCCTTACTGCGGCGTTGGTACGAGATGCTTGCAATGGGCATCTCTTGGCAATTATAGTATTCCCTGGCTTTGATGTAGTTGCGTCGAGTGTCACAGCACCATGATTGATGGTTGTCTATATGTTATGTTACCTCAGTCTTTCTGGTATGCACTGCTTGTTAGTGGCTACCATCTGGACGAAAGGGAGGCAATCTCTTGGCTCCTTCGGAGCGCCTCACTATCAGGGAGGCTAGATGGTCTAACCTTGAGCTGCCTATGTTATGCATTCATCCCTTGCTTCTCACGGGAAAGCACGGGAGGCCCAGGACAAGGTTTAAGAGTAAAGCAAGCTGGCTTGGACAGCACCTTATTGCCGCCTTGGCTAAAGTCTTGCTCAAGTAAAAGTGATGCCTGAGGCCCTTGAGGTGTGACAATTGTGTTGTCCTAATACCTTTATATTATATATTTTTGATATTGAAATACTGCCTTTGTGTATCAGTAGTGTGGTTATAATTATTCTTCATTTTAAATATTGCATTGTTCTTTCTTTCTTTCTTTCTTTCTTTCTTTCTTTCTTTCTTTCTTTCTTTTACACTCCAAATGAGGTATGTGCAGTGTGCACAGGAATTTGTTCATTTTTTTTCCAATTAGTTCACACAAATACTCTCCATTCATCTGCCACTAGTTTGGCCTGTCTTTCAAATTTCGAAAAATTTGCCCATGCCAGATATATATGCATTATATATAATATAATATATAAACATTTCTTGGGGCTCCATGATAAACTTTTGCTTCAAAAAGAGTTCTGCAGCTGAAAAAGTTTGAGAACCCCTTCTCTAGATATTCTTTACCAAAGAAAGCCTTTTGGAATCTGTGGTTTTGCCTTAAATCAATAGGTGACTTGAATACACATACACATTCATGCATAGATATTATGTGGTCTATTCTTTTTTTTTAAAGTGAATTAAAAATAAAATAAAAGCTATCTTTAAATATCTGAAGGGATGCCTCGTAGAAAATGGAGTGAGCTTGTTTTCTGCTCTAAGGACTAGAATGAGAAGTCATAGATTCAAATTATAAGAGTTTGTTTCACTTAAATAATAGGAAGAATCTCTTTACTGTAAGAATTGTTTACTTGTGGAATAGCTTGCCCTGGAAGGAGATGGACTGCCATCATTAGAAGTCTTAAAACAGAGATCGGATGGGCATTTTTCAGGAGGGCTTTAGTTGTGCATTCCTGCATGGCATGGGGCTGGATTAGATAACTTCGTAATCACTTTCAACTCCACGATTCTATGTTTCCTTCAAGAAAACGATTTAAATGGCAGTCTTGTAATCATATGCATACAGGGAGGTTTGGTAGGGAGAAAATCTCAAATGGGATGTTTGAATCTAGTTCCTAATCCATCACTTTCCACATCTGTTTCAGAGAAATATGTTGAGAACTAACATTTTATACAAATACTAGCTGAGGACCCGGCGGTGCCCGGGTTATTTGAGGAAGGCATTGTGTGCCAAGGTTGGTTCCTATTAGATGTGTATGTGGCTTGCAGTGGTCTCAGGAAGTTAGTGAAGGTACTGCAAGTCCCATTGGCCATGGTCCATCCCCTCCCAACAGCACAGGATGTAGAGTGGGTCATGAGGGCTTTGTGTGCCAAGTTTGGTCTTCATTAGTCATTGAATGAGGGGGGGAGGTACTTCAAGTCCTATCATTCGTGGTCCATCCTCCTCAATACTGCACCAGAATGTAGAATGAGTCATGGGGGCTCTGTGTGCCAAGTTTGGTCTTGATCAGTGTTTGGATGAGGTTGGCAATGGTCTGGTGAAATGAGTGGAGGTACTTCAAGTCCCATCATCCGTGGTCCACCCTCCGAACTGCATCAGGACGTCCATTGGGTCATGGGGGCTTTTTGTGCCAAGTGTGGTCATGATTATGCACTGGATGAGGGTCGCAGCGGGCTTGGGAAGTGAATGGAGGTACTTGGAATCCCATCCTTCATGGTCCATCCTCCTCTAAACTGCAGTAGGATGGAGTGTGGGACATGGGGGTACTGTGTGCCAAGTTTGGTCTTGTGGTTCAGGGCCGCCTTGGTCTGTGGGGGAATGAAGAGTTTGAAAGTACTACAAATCTCATAACCTGTGATGGTACTTCAAGTCCCATCATCCATGGTCCTCCCTACTCCAAACTGCAGTAGAATGAATCATGGGTCATAGGGGCTCAGTGTGCCAAGGTTGGTTACTGTTAATTCAGGCCATACACAATGTCCCATTAACTGAGGCCTAGTCAGGGAAATCAAGTTAATGAAGCCGTACTGTAAATTTTGGGCCTGATTTGTGATTTGTAGGGGCTACAGTGTTTTCTGGGAAGTGAAGTGGGATGCAAATCCCATCATTCGTGGGCCCATCCTGCCCTAAACTCTCTTTTGGGGCCTGGCTATACACAATGTCCTATTAACTGAGGCCTAGTCAGGAAAATCAAGTTAATGCAGCCTTACTGTAAATTTTGGGCCTGGTCTGTGATTTGTAGGGGCTACAGTGTTTTCTGGGAAGTTAATTGGGATGCAAATCCCATCATTCGTGGGCCATCCTGCCCTAAACTCTCTTTTGGGGCCTGTAATGTTCTGGCCTGTTCTGCTGGTAATTGGTAACTTTAAAAGGCGGAATGGCAGGCAGCCATTTTGTAAAAGCTGAGGGGAGGAGAAAACAGGATTCCATTTTGTTTTCACAGAGCCAAGTGGGGAGGGAATGTTGATGGTGCATTTTTTCCCCTCAGTGGGAAGAAATCCTGTTGTTTGAATGTAGAGGCCTGGATTCTGGGATGCTGGCTAATCTGTGGCTATCAATGCCCTCTGTCTGGTGCCTTAGAATTTTGGAGTGCCAAGGCTGGCCAATCAAAGGACTTTATGCAAATAGCTGGCACTTAGAATTTTGGAGTGCCAAGGCTGGCCAATCAAAGGACTTTATGCAAATAGCTGGCACATATCGCTGTGGCCTGTGAAAGTGGCTGCCACATATCCGCCCTCCCGCCCTCCCGCCCTCCCGCCCACATACATACAAACATTCCGCTTTATAAAGGTATACAGATGTTGACTGAAAAGGGTTTGGCATGAAAGCTTTCTTTTCAGACTTACTCATTCGTTTTTGTTTATATTATGGAACTAATATAGTTCTGATTCCAGTAGTCCTATAAAGAAAAAACAAACAGTTTTTTTGTGCAAAATCGTGGCCCAATATTCTTGAAAACCTATCAAAGCCAGGACCCTTCCACACAGCCCTATATCCCAGATTATCAAGGCAGAAAATCCCACAATATCTGCTTTGAACTGTGTTATCTGAGTGCACACTCAGATAATGTGGTATTTTCTGCCTTGGTTTTCTGGGATATAGGGCTGTGTGGAAGGGCCCTGAGTTCACACTGCCATATATTCCAGTTCAAAGCAGATAACGTGGGGTTTTATTCAGCTGTGTGAAAGGGGCCTCTGTAATAAGAGATCTTGCAAAAAGATGTTTGGGAAAATAGAATTGCACAATATTTTCTTTTATGTATTTGAAATATTGATGTCCTGCATTTCCTCCTTTGTTCCTGAGGCAGCTTACAACAAAATTTAAGAACCATAGAAGAAATAGAGCCCAAAAGAGCAATGAAAAACACAACTGCAATAAAAACGATAAAAAGCAGAAATAAGAAAATGCTGTATAAACAATATCAGGAGCATATTGTAAAAGCTTCAGGTACATCAAACCCAGGGAGAAAATAAGTTAAAAATCATAGTCTTCATTTAAACTTGAAGAAACAACAGCATTTTTCACAGATGCCCAAAAGTCATCAGGCAAGGCACACTGAAAATGGGGAAAGCGGAGGCATTGCATAACAGAGCCACAAGTGAAGACGTAGGCCCCTTTCACACACCTGAATAAAACCCCACATTTTCTACTTTGAACTGGAATATATGGCTGTGTGGACTTGAAAAACCCAGTTCAAAGAAGATATTGTGGCATTTTCTGTCTTGATATTCTGGGTTATATAGTTGTGTGGAAGGATCCATAGTGGGCTTTTCTTAGAGCAAAATCTCAGGCAAAGATCTTAATAGCAGAATAGAGACAGGAGCTGGGGGGAACTCAGAAGTGGGAGCCAGCAGAATATTGCTGGCAAAGTGCAACTTTGGTCTTTACGTAGCCGACAAGGCTTTAAAAAACAACAACGGACAACCTCATCTTTTGGCTCTTCTGTTATTCAACAAAGGAAGGATTGATTGAGAGCCCATCCACACAACCCTATAGCCCAGAATTTCAAGGCAGAAAAATCCCACAATATTTGCTTTGAACTAGGGCCCCTTCTACACAGCTGAATAAAATCCCACATTTTCTGCTTTGAACTGGGATATATGGCAGTGTGAACTCAGATAATCCAGCTCAAAGGAGATAATCTGGGTTTTCCTGCCTTGTTATTCTGGGATATAGGGCTATGTGGAAGGGCCCCCAAACACCTGGAGGAACACACTTTGAGAAATACTGGCATAAGAACTTCAGACATAGCTGAGAGAAGTGGGGGAAAGCAGGGGAAATAATCTCTTTTGTGTGTAGAAATGTCTTGTTTGAGTGGGATGCTATCTTCAGCCATCTGTAGAGGAGACAGAAGGCATTGTTCTTAAGGCAAAAACCACTTCTCTGGGCTCCTCTCCTTTCCCTCCCAATCTCGGTATATCTAAGGAGACAGAAGGCGATCATTCTTAAGACAGACATCATTTCTTTCTATGGGATCCTTTTCCTCCCAATCTCCTTCCTCCCAATTGTAGAAGTCCGAAACTAGAACTTATTGTAGTTGGTTAAACAAAAAGGGAAAGCAAAGTTTTCAGATTTTTCTAGGTGTCAAATTAAGTTTTCTCCACATTAATGTGCTCTTACCTGAGGCTTCGTATTACAGGGTAGTACTGTTCACACATTTTTGCAGTGCACATTTTTCCAATGCGTATGTGGTTGTCAGCACTTATGTTCTTCCCTGAAACACAACACAAATCACATAAATGGACTGATTTCTAAAGCAAGGAGAACTTCAAAGGAATATTTCTGCAGGGATATGTGAACCCACAAAATTTTATTTTCCATTGCTATGATTCAACACCCTATTAAAGATCATGTGGTACCCAAAACAAACATATTTCTCCACTTTGAGAAAAACAGCTGCTAAAAACATACTGAGCATATCTAGTCTGAACAGCAAAAAAGGAGTACACTCCTCAGATGATTCGGTCAATCAATAAAGTATCTTGCCTTCTACAAGTGCATCAGTTTTCTTTCCCTGGACGACTCTTTAAGAAAAATCTAATTTGCGAAGCACCCCTGAACTTCTGTTGCCAACTATGCATCTTGGGGCCAATATTCTGCCTCTGGGGCCCTTGGGGGAGTCACACATGCTGCTAAAATGCCCCCCCCCAAGGCAATGGCTGAAAGACAACTTCTGATTCTTAGGGCTCTTCCACACCATTATATAACCCAGAATAACAAAGCAGATAATACACAATATCTGCTTTGAACTGGGTTATCAGAGTCCACACTGCCATAGAATCCAGTTCAATGTGGATTTTATACAGATATGTGGAAGGGGCCATAAAATGAGTAAGTCTGAGCATTAAAAACAGCAGGTGGGCTGTGATATATTCAGTCAGGGCCCGTCCAGGTAGTATCTTTATTGTGGTAACTCTTGCAAAAAAGAAAGGGCTGTTCAGACAACGTTATGGACAGTTCTGAATCAATTTGCTACAAACCAGGAAAATCCTGGTTTGTAGTGAATTAATTAGATAGTGGGTTTATTCTGCGCTTGAAAGGCGCAAGGTAAACCCACTATTTCCAGTTCTGGGCTGCAAAATACTATAGTCCAGATGGTATTCCCACAGTTTTACAGGCTAAATTGGTCTGGAAAACTGTGGGAATCCCAACCCCCTGTCCCAAAGCCTCCCTAAACTGAGTGAAAAAAGAAGAGAACTCACCCAGCCTCCCTGGGACGACTGCCGGAGTTCTCCTGGTGCATACAAATGACGCACCTGGAGAAGGGGGGGGGGGGAGAAAATCGCTCCCCCCTTCTTTCTCCTACTGTGTCATTTGTATGTGGGATTTTCTGCCTTAATGTGGGATTTTATTCAGTTGTGTGGAAGGGGCCCTCAGTTATGATTTCTAATCTAAGACCCTTTTAAAAAGAAAGCAAGCATTTGCGACACATTCTCTTGGGGGGAGCTAGTGGCACCTCCACTCCATTCTGCATTCAGAAAGTTTGTGAGTAGAATGTAAACATCTACATTTTCATGCAGCTGAACTCTCCGGAAGCACTGATTTATTGATGCATCTAACAGCTCAGTACTGCAAGGTTTACTTTAATTTCCTCCTGCCTTTGTTCTTTTGATTCAATGCTTTTTAACAGGATCCTACTCTTCAGCTGCTTAAAGGGGCAAAGATTAGGTAGGGAAGCCATTGTCTTTTTGATACTAGGTTAATTCAGAGAAAGTTAAATGAGTTTAGTGCCCAGTGAATGTTTGATACATATAAACTTTCAGACCCCATTATTTTCAGTGGGGCTCATGCAAAGTTCAGTTTGCATAGAAAACATTTTAACTTGGTGGTTGCTCTAGCAACTGGTCGTTGGTGACTATGATTCTTGATTTAATTAAAGGTGATCATCAACCATTTTTAATGAACTTTTCATGGTACCTAAGTGGCTCCTAATATGTATTTCTTGCATACTACTTGCTCCATTTATTGGTATTTACTATTTATATTCCTTACTGCTGCTATGAAACCATGAAGCTTGTTTTATCCCCTTGGATTAACCACATACACACATACCCAGCCTATCCTATCTCACTGGGGTTGCTGTATGGACAAAATGGAGATGGGAAAGAGCCAGATAGACGATCTTGAATTCTTTGGTGGGACATAGGTGTTTTGGCCTACAACTCCCCAAAATCCCAGCCAGTTTACCAGCTGTTAGGATTTCTGAGAGTTGAAGGCCAAAACATCTGGGGTCCCACAGGTTGAGAACCACTGGATTAGATCCTTTGAGTCACGTCTCCACTTCCACATTTACCTCAATAGTTCTCTACCTTTAGTCCTCAGATGTTTTGCACATTGACTCTCCAAAATCCCTGACCATTGGCTATGCTTGCTCAGTCTGGTGGGGTTTTTTTAAAGGCCAAAGTTGGAGAACCACTGTTGTACCTAATTGTTTTGCTAAAGTAGAGTTTCCTCTAGTTTCCCTGTTTTCTGTTTAAAACGAAAATGAACAGCTTGTGTTCATGATAGTAGTGACTATTTCTGCCAAAACCAACATACTGAGGAAAGTAAATTAATTAACCATTTCATCAAATCCACTTACAACCCCTGTCTGCTGTAGTTGAGATCACCTTCTGGGAATTTTGAACCTGCTACTACTTTATCATGTTCATCTGTAAACTAATAAGCTGTTGGCCTCTTTGCCATTTTGCTTTCTTTATTATGCTCCAACTCCACATGCATGCCAGCTTGTTATGACAATAACTCTTCCGCAGAGACTTGCCCCAGAACTGTGTAATATGGCACAATTTCCTTAAAATATATTTCTGTGTTTCACTTGTATTTTTGTTTGGCAGAAAGCATAACTGTGTAGCATGTGCAACTGAACATATTCTTTCTCAGATGTAGAAATGACTGGGAATTTCATATGTTAGAACTGAGCCTTGATCATTAACTGAATAGATAGCATGAATTTCTATTTAAGGACACTCAGGTTGTATCAGTCCTTCTGTCCTTTTGGTTGGATCACTCATGTGAATGTAACCGCTGTATGACAAGCTCACAAGAGAGGTAGCCTCATGTTGATGGGGAAGGACTCCCACTACAGTACTCCATTGTACTATGCCAAACCCAGGCGGGTTCCCAATGAATGCAAGTCTACCATAGTTTTATCACAGGCATGACAAAGTTTACCCTGAAGCAAAATATAGCTTTCTAACAGTTTTGACCCCTCTAGATTATGTTGGAATATGGGGGGTTGGGGGAGAAAAAAAGGAAGGATGAGTTGCACTCCTTGAAGCCTCCAAGAAGGGCAAGTCACCATTAAAAAGGTTACAACAAGCTAGTTCCTGTTTATCACCAAATGATATTCATATTTGACTTCCAGTTATTTCAATTTTTTTAAAAATTTTGGATTTTTATAGTATACAGCTTCTGGAGGGTCCTGGGGATAGGAAAAAACTGCCCTTGGAGCCATTGTAGAGCCCAACCTTAACTTGTATTGAGTTCATTATAGCACTGAGAGGAAGCTTGAATGCTCGCCCTACCACCTGCTCCCTCGACCCGTGCCCCTCCTGGCTTGTTAGATCTTGCCTGGAGGGGTTACGTGGGCCTCTGTTGAATGTCATAAACAGCTCCCTTGAACAAGGAGTCTTTCCAGAGTGCTTAAAAGAGGCGGTGGTGGCTCCATTACTGAAGAAACCATCATTGGACCCTGCGGTCCCCTCCAACTACCGCCCAGTGTCGAATCTTCCGTACCTGGGCAAGGTAGTTGAGAGGGCAGTAATGGAGCAGCTGCAGTCCTTCTTAGATGATGCAACATGGCTAGACCCCTTCCAGTCTGGCTTCCGTTTGGGGCATGGGACGGAGACGGTCCTGGTCTCCATCACAGACCAACTCCGCTGCCAGCTTGACCTAGGAGGGTCTGCGCTGCTCGTGTTATTGGACCTCACGGCAGCGTTTGACACGGTCGACCACAATCTTTTGATCCACCGCCTGGCCATGGCTGGAGTGAGGGGGACTGTCCTTAAATGGCTGACCTCCTTCCTCCGCCAGTGGTCTCAGCGTGTGAGGAGGGGCGGGGTGGTCTCCGAGGGCTCCCCATTAGTGTGTGGAGTCCCTCAGGGGGCCATTCTCTCCCCTCTGTTATTTAACATCTACATGCAGCCGCTTGCACAGCTGGTGTGGAGTTATGGGCTGGTCTGCCATCAGTACACCGATGACACCCAGCTCATTCTGAGGATGGAGGGCAGGTCGGGATCCATCCCCGATAATTTCCAACATTGCCTCGAAGCCGTTACTGGATGGCTGCGAGCCAGTAGGTTGATGGTGAATCCGGCGAAGACGGAGATCTTGTGGCTGGGCAGCCCGGGCGGGGTGGGTGCCCGGCTTCCGACCCTGGACGGTGCGGCGCTGCATCCAGCGCCGTCCGTGAAGAGCCTGGGTGTCCAATTGGACTCCCAGCTGACCATGGAGGCCCAGGTCTCCATGGCCAGCAAGGCTGCTTTTTTCCATCTCCGCCAGGCAAGGAGGCTGGCCCCCTACCTCTCCCGGAGCGACCTAGCCACGGTGATCCAAGCCACGGTCATCTCAAGGCTAGATTACTGTAACGCGCTCTACGTTGGCCTGCCTATGTCGTCGATCCGGAAGCTGGTGCAGAACACTACCGCCCGGCTCCTGTCTGGGGCCCCAGCAGGTTGCCGCATAACACCAATTTTGCAGGATCTGCACTGGCTGCCTATTGAGCACCGGGTCGCCTTCAAAGTGCTGGTTCTTACCTTTAAGGCCATACACGGCCTGGGGCCAGCGTATCTGAGGGACCGTCTCACTCCATATTGCCCAGCGAGATCACTTCGGTCCGAAAAGGCCAACCTCTTGGTAGTACCATCTGTAAAGTTGGCACATTTAACATCTACCCGCCGGAGGGCATTCTCTGTTATAGCTCCCACGCTATGGAACGCCCTCCCGGCCGAAGCCAGAGCCCTGAGAGACCTACTTCCATTTAGACGGGCCTGCAAAACCCATTTGTTTAGGCAGGCCTTCGGCGAGTAGGCCACATCTACACTCTCTGGGCTGCGATATTTGCTGCTGTTCTATTGGTTATATTGTATTTTATTGTTTTAACTGTGTTTTTAACTGTTTTATGTTTTAACCCTTTGGCGCTGTGCCACTGGCTCTGTGAGCCGCCGCGAGCCCTCGGGAGTCGGCGGCGAAGAAGCCCCAATAAATAAATAAATAAATAAATAATAAATTTTATACAAATCTGCTATCTCATATGAGCCTGCCAAAGTTTTAAGATCCTAAACGGAGGGCTTTCTTACCATCAACACAGGTATGTTTGAAGAAGACATGGGAGAGTGTCTCTTTGGCGGCTGCTCCCAGACTGAAGAATTCTCTACCACAGAACCTCGGTTTGTCCCTTCTCTTTCCGCTAGGAGATGGAGCCTTTTTGTTTAGCTCAACCTTTGAATGATATCAGTCTGTTGCAAAAAGTCCTTTAAGTAAGGTGTGCTGTATTTTTATTATTTTCATGACCTTTTAATGTTGTTTTAGATGGATGTTTTTAATGTCATCCACGATTTTAATTGAATTTTATTTTAACATTCATTGACAATTGCCTGGGATCCCATACTGGAAGAAAGTCAGAATATAAATTAAACAGATAAATGAATGAATTGACCCCTATTCGCAATTATTGTGATTATTAG
This sequence comes from Anolis apletophallus, assembly GCA_030556195.1. Classification (NCBI taxonomy): domain Eukaryota; kingdom Metazoa; phylum Chordata; class Lepidosauria; order Squamata; family Anolidae; genus Anolis; species Anolis apletophallus. Next base: position 88,239,624 of record JARBWK010000005.1, on the reverse strand, counting down.
CTATATTTATTTGATATTTAATTATTTACTTTATTTTTAAACTGCTTTTCTTCTGACATTGGGGTTCAAGGTGGCTGACAGCAAACATGATACAATACACATTAAAAACAAAGCAAATGCATGTAAATATTAATATAAACATTAAAAACATTAAAATCTTTGTATGATGAAAAGTAAAAATGAAAATACAATGAAAATATAATAAATTACAATTTAAATTTTAATTAAAAACCACACAGCCCCCCCCTCCCCAATCCCACACATGCCATCTCTAGTAGCTTGCCTCTCATCATTCCCTAGATGCCTGATGGCAGAGATACATTTTCACTTGCCTATGAAAGGCAAGTAGGAATGGGACTATTATTTATTATTTTATTTACTTATGATTTTTTCATCTGTTCAACCACTGCAAAAGCCCACATATTCTAAAACTACTATGTTTAATTGACAGTGAACGAGTATAGCAACAACAAAAACAAGAACAACACGACAAATGCAAAAACCTTTATTTATATTCAGCCTTTTCCCCAAGACAGAGACTCAAGGTGGTTGTTATATGTGCTGAAAATACTCTAGAAAGATTGGTAGCTTCTTGTAGTTTTTAGTATAATATCCGCGGTGCCCACTTGACACTGGAATTCCAACTTCTAACAAGTATGAGTCTGGATTGCAGGTGGTAACACACTGAAGTGCTCATATGGCAATTAAATATACGTATGAGCAGCTTTCCTGCAATTTAGCATTTCATTTTAAGTTTCACATGACTAGGAGATAGCTGGACAAGAAATTTTTGAAAGGCCCTCCCAATTCCATTTTTACCAAACCAAATAACTAAGCCCGTTGAGAAAATCTGTCCTAGTGCAGTTTTGCAGCTCAGACATTCTGCTTTGCAGCTGTGTAGAGGCTCTTTTATGGATTATGAATGCTGCAATTTGCTAGTATGTGCTTCCTTTTCATAACATTTTCAAAGCTGCTCCAAAATCCACAACTCTGCCAGAGTTGTCCCCCCGCAACTACTTGCAAAAAATCTTTTTCTTGGAGCTTGTGAATAACTAATCTGCTTAAAAACACCACACAAAACTACTATATTTTCTAGAAAAAATAATATTTCTCAGCTTCAGGAAATGGGTGTAAGAAGAGAGTAAGTATAACAAGCCAGAACAATTAAGAGTGTAAGAACAAGCACATATTGCTCGACTGTCATTAAATGGCCAACAGTACTATTACTGCAGAGCTGTTTTAGGACACAGATAAAGAAAGGCATTTACACTTCTGAGATTCTTGACTTTTGTGTCCAGGTGAATGTATGGATACTAGTGGTCCAAAAATCACACATTCCTTCATTCCCCTCCCTTCTACCCTTCCTGTCTGATTAGGAGGAGCAGCCCTCCTGGGGTTTGGTAGCTACCATGAATGGGCTTTATTTTGGATGGAGTTCAAGGATAAGAGGGTAACCCTTCGTACCCAAATTCAGAAGGAACTTAGGGCATTTCCACAAATCCACATGAAAGCATTGCAGCCATAATTGGCTGCCCTATGCCACCTCAGTCGATACTGCTTCGCTGTGCTGACAACCAGTTTGTCATGGCTGGGCATGGGTGCAGCTTTCCTACCCTCCCTGCACTATATTCTCCCTGCAAAAATGACAGGAATAACATCTTTGCAGTAGGCTCTGTCACTCCTGGATCTGCATTACCAAGATGTGACAGGAGTGTCAGAGTGAGAAGCATCCTCCCCTCCTATAAACCTCAGCCGTGTCCTCAGTGATGCAGATCCAGAAGCTACAGAGCCTGCTATGAAGCTAAACAGTTATTTCTGTCATTTTGCAGGGTGCAGGGAGGGTAGGGAGGCTATGTTGACTGAGCCCATAGAGTGCGGGATGGCTGTAGGGACACCATCTGGGATCGTACATGGCAATCCGAAATGGCAGTCTCCATTGCCACAGCACCTTCAAAGATTAGGATCTTCCTGGAAAATCTGAATCTTTGTTGGTGTTATTTTAACTCAGAAAAAATCTGGATCAAAATCCTGGGGGAGCTGTGGATGGGATTCTGGGGGGAATGATAAGCTTTAACTGCAATTTTAATATTTACTGTCTTTTAAATGAATTTTAACCGATGGCGCAATAGGTTAAACCCTTGTGTCGGCAGGGCTGAAGGCTGATAGGTTGGAGGTTCGAATCCAGGTAGAGCACAGATGAGCTCCTTCTGTCACCTCCAGCTCCCCATGCGGGGGCATGAGATAAACCTCCTAGAAGGATGGTAAAACATCAAAACATCCAGGCATCTCCTGGGCAATGTCCTTGCAGAGAGCCAATTCTCTCACACCAGAAGTGACTTGCATTTCTCAAGTAGCTCCTGACACGAAAACAAAAACCCTGTATTTTAACTTTATATCCATTAACAAGTATTTAATTTAATTTAATCTACATTTTTATTACGTTGTGTTATAGAACTATTATGTACCTTGAGTCCCTATGAGAAGAAAGGTGGGATAGAAATAAAATGTTAAGAAGCATCATCATCCAGGGTTAAAATGCATTAGTCTGGGTGTGTCATTTGGACACCCCAGGCAAATGCAATTCGTACACCATACTTTGTCTCAGTGTAGATGGACCTTAGGCACATGTAAGCTGCACTTAGGATTCAAATGCCCTGAAGACACACACACACACTGCACTTGATGCATGTGAGCCACTAAGATGTGAGTCAAGCAGGATGTGTGCACCCCCCCCCCCGACTTCTTCTAAGAGCCTTCTGAAATATTCTGCATTTGCCCACATTTTGGGTTATTGCCAGAAATATAAATAACGAAGGCTTGAATCTTTTGGATAGTTATAATTAGAGTAGACCTGTTGAATCAATTCAGTTTACTTATATGTTGATTCATCAATAATCAATAGCTTCAATGGGTTTATTTGACTGGAATTAACAAGTGTTTTCTGGACTTACAGAAATTTCTTGTTCTTTTCTATAGATTTTCTAATCTGTTTGGTGCTTGTCAAGTCTTTGTTTCAATTAGCAGCAGTCAGCTTTCACTCACTGAAACAACCAGACTGTACAGGCTTTATTGCTTTTAGGCTCTATAGCACAATAAACTAATTTATATTGATCTTTTAAGAAGTTGCCAAAAACTCTAATTTAATTCTATTTAAAAACTACCTGATTAATTTTAAGTTACTATAATCAGCATCTAACTCAGGGACTTGCAATGTGCTTCACCAGATGTTTTTGGCCTAAAAGGCCAATGGTAAGGGATTCTGGGAGTTGCATGCACTTCAAAACATCTGGAGGGCCACAGTTGTTGTAACAAATTAATTCAGATTATTTATTATTCTTACAACAAATTGGGCTGGGATTCCACATTTCTGCCTATTTTAAAAAAACCAGATCACCTACATTTGTCTGATAGCATAAAAGCAAAAAAAGAACAGTGTGATGATTAAATATCTTCCCGCAACTATGAGGATCCACAAGTGACTTTGAGCTGCCTGCTCTCTCTGCAATTCACTACTGCAAATGCAATGTTTTGCATCAGTAGCTAATCTGTAGAATTATGCACCTGTAACTGATTTATGTGCATGGTATCTGTGTAATCATGATAGTGGCACCATTGTCACAATTGTACAAGTCTCTAAATTCTGTTTGGTTGGGCAGGAATCACTGTGAGCAACAGAGGTCTGTCCTTGTGGGAGGCTTCTCTCATGTCCCCCATGGAGAACTGGAGCTGACAGAGGGAGCTCATCTGTGTTCTCCCTGGATTCGAACTTCTGACCTGTCGGTCTTCAGTCCTCCTGGCACAAGGGTTTAACACACTGTGCCACTGGGAGCTCCAATCTCCTCTAGTTGAAACTAACATTCGGATTCAGGTCTATCTCAGGTGGTGGACAACCAATAGTCTATCCCTGATGATGAATTGGTAACAGCAGGTATTAATATTTTATTCTGATGTTAATTTTTGACTGTATGTGTTTATTGTATGAAATATTTAAACAATATTATAAACAAAATTTCCTCTGAAATGGAATACAAGGGTTGAATGAAAAGTAATGCCGCCACCTCTGTTACTTGGGTTTGGATGGGAATATTTTAATAAATCAAATGCAGAAATAATCCTTAGAATGTGCTCTTTACCACTATTCACTTTTCCACATAATCACCAGACAATTGGGTACATTTCTGCCAATGATGAACGGGTTTTCTGAAGCTGTCACGGAAGAAGTCTACACTATGTTTCTGCAACCAGTGTCTCACAATTCTCTCGACATATTCATCAGAAGTATAATGATGTCCTTGCAGATCTTTCATTATCGGGAACAGATGGGTCAGACGGTGCTATGAGATCCAATCTCTGAAATTCTGCTGTGTACCCATTGTGCACAGATCTTCTGATAGCCAAGAAAAGCAATAATGTGACCCAGACGTTCTTGTGAAATGCCAATTATACTTGAAATTTCTCTCTGAGTAATAAAACGATCATCCTGAATCATTCTGTCAACCTTTTGCTTGTGAAACTCGGGGTTGCTATCACAGGACATCCAACTCTTTGTTCGTCACACAAGTCAGATGTTCTCACCTCAACATCTTTAAACTTACTCGCCCAACGACACACAGTACTCACATCAACTCAATCACTATAAACAGCTTGCATTCTCTGATTAATCTCCTTTGGGGTGATACCTTCTGCTGTCAAGAATTCAATGACTGCACATTGCTTAAGTTGCATTGACCGACCGTCTGTGCAGGGTTCCATACTTTGCACTTTAACTACACAGCTGTTCAATGCTAAGGCTTCCCACCAAAATGGAACTGTAGAGGAGAGTCTACTGAACAAGCCAGTACCTGCCACATACCAGCACTGCCATCTGTTGAGGAGTTACAAAGGTGGAGGCATTACTTTTCATTCAACCTTCGTATCTTCTTCAGCTTACTTTTTTCTTTTTTGTCAGTTTCATAATCTTTGGAAGACAACATTAAGCAGCCAAGGCCTGGATGAAAACTGTTGAGGAAAGTTCTGAATGGCAAAGTATTGCTTAATGTATGTGTTGCCAAGACCTTGAGATCTCTTGGGATCCCACCAGTGGTTGCTGCTTTCTTCTGGCTAAGCTTTTCATGTTCTTTGGAATGGGCTTATTAAACAACTTTCAAAGACACACTCATCCAAGTGCACATTTCATTTGTATTATATCAAGGTTTCCTTCACAAATGTTTCCAAATGGAAGATGAAGTGACTAAGGACATTCATAAAGCCTGTCTCATGCTGAGAGAGGCTGAAATCTTCATTGTCCCTTGCCAGCCAGTAGCTCTCTCATCTCTTATCAACCTGAAGTGCAGAAACTGCCAGTCCTATCTCCAAAAGCCAAGCAGCAAAAGGCTTTACTAGCTTGTTTGCATGAATATCCAGCCAGCCGCCTTATTCAAAACACCTTATGTTTTGAAGTGTCAACCACCCAGCAAGAGACAAGAATTAGACCACAACACTATTTCAACCATTTATATGTTTTTTTCCTTACAGCATCCAAAAAGCATTCTTTCTAAGCAGATGGGAGCAGACATATTATGAAAAGTGTGCTACATATGGTGGGGTCACTGTCGTTAGCCTTCTGCATGATCATATTTCTTCAGCAAATCTGGCAAAATCTTGGCAAATCTCACAATTGTTTCTCTTATGCAAGAGTTCTCTCTTTTGTTTGGAAAGCTGCTTTCTATACAAAACTGTTTGTTGTATGAATAACTGCCAGATGAACTAAATCCAAGAACCGGCAGAAGTAATCTCAGAACCACTGGCAATAATCTTTGAGAATTCCTGGAGAACAGGGGAAGTGTTAGCAGACTGAAAGAGAGCAAATGTTGTTTCTCCTGTTCAAAAAAGAAACGAAGAGGCCCCAAATTACCACCCAATGAGCCTGACATGACTACCAGGAACAATTCTCAAGCACACCACTAAACAGACTGTCTGTAAACACTTAGAAAAGAATGCTGTGATTATTAAAAGTCAATGTGAGCGTCTTCATAACATGTCATTGCAGACTAATATTACTTCTTTTGACAGAGTTACAAGTTTAGTAGATGAAGGGATTGCTATGAATGTAGCTTACCTTGATTTCAGTAAGGCCTTTTACAAAGTCCCCCACGATCTTCTTGCAAACAAACTAGTAAAATGTGGACTAGACAATATTATTTTTAGGTGGATTTGTAATTGGTTGATTGATTGGACCAAGGGTGCTTGTCAATAATTTATCCCCATTTTTTGGTGCCAGGAGCGATTTGAGAAACTGTAAGTTGTTTCTGGTGTGAGAGAATTGGTCGTCTGCAAGGACATTGCCGAGGGGATGCCCAGGTGTTTTACCATCCTGTGGGAGGCTTCTGTCATGTCCCCATGTGGGATGCTAGAGCTGACAGATGGGAGCTCACCCTGCTCTCCAGATTCAAACCGCTGACCTTTCAGGTCAGCAGTCATTTCAACACAAGGGTTTAACCCATTGCATCACTGGGGTCTCCCGCTTTATCCCCATCTAGGAGAGAAGTGACCCAGAGGTATTTGCCATCTTTTTCAATGATCTGGATAATGAAATAGAGGGCATGCTTATCAAATTTGCAGATGATACTAAATTAGGAGAGGTAGCTAATATCCCCAGAAATTGAAAATGATCTTAACAGTTTATTAAGCTGGCCCAAAACTTCAGAAAAAAATATATGGTTCTATGCTAAGGTAGAAGAAATTATAGGATGGGTGACACTTGTCTATACTCTCAAGGAATTTGCTAGATCTTTCAATGCAACTCAGGGGGAAGCATACCATAGAGTCACCTGGAGGATCTAGAAGATGTCTAGAAAGATAATTTTATTTGTTTGTATGTTGGTATACATTTTGTATTAATTTGTCTAAATAAACATTAATTTTTTAAAAAAGAGAGAGAAAATCCTTGGGCGTGGTTAGATATGGGTTCCATGAAGTTTTTATTGTATATCTGAATGGATTATAGGTTAGGTTATATTATTGAAATGATTATGGATAATAGAAGGAAGAGACAGAATTCCCGGGACGACTTGGCCTCAGTGATCCAAGCCACGGTCATCTTGAGGCTTGACTACTGTAACGCTCTGTACATTGGCCTTCCTTTGTCCGTGATCCGGAAGCTCCAGCTGGTGCAGAACGCCGCAGCCCGACTCCTGGCAGGGGTCTCAGTCGGCTGTCACATCTCGCCAATTCTGCGCGAATTGCACTGGCTCCCGATAGTATGACGGATCACCTTCGAAGTGTTAGTTCTGACTTTTAAGGCCTTATATGGTCTGGGGCCAGTGTACCTGTGGGACCGTCTCCTCCCTTACCATCCCACTAGACCTCTGTGCTCTGAAGAGCAAAACCTCCTGGTCATCCCTAGTGCTAAGACCTACCGGTTGACTGCGACTCATCAGCGGGCTTTCTCGTTCGTGGCTCCGACCCTTTGGAACTCTTTGCCCGCTGACGTCTGCAATATCCAGACCTTTCTCCCTTTTAGGCAGGCTTGTAAGACCTGGTTGTTCCAGCAGACCTATGGATCTGGATAATCTGGGTGCCCATAGCCTCCTGGAAATTGTTTTGCTGCTGTTGTGTATAGTGATTGACTATTGTCGTTTTATATGCTGTTTTAATGTTGCTTTTACCTGTTTGCTCATACTGTGTTTTTATAGCGCTTGTTTATATTATGTATGACTGATTTGTTGTGAGCCGCCCCGAGCCTTGGGGGGGAGAGGGCGGTAAATAAATGCGAAGAAATAAATAAATGTGTCAAAATCTTTATTAAATAGCAGATATTAGAGACTCATCACATGAAAGTGAGGAAAATGGAGAAAAGAGGAGGGAACCATCTTCTTTCGTACCCTACCAAGAAGGTCCTGTGATTTTCTGTCTTTGGGGATGGGAGCTATCCCTCGTCCCCTCTGTCTTTTCCTCACTTCTGTCCAGATTTTCTCCATCTTCTGTTATTGGGAGTTGGATAGCACCCAACTCCTGGAAATGCAGTCTTCCCTCCGTTTCCCTGTGCTGCTGCAACAGAGTCCCATGAGCAACCACCGGAAGTGGCCTTGCATCATGTGATGGCCTCTGTGGGACTCCATTTCAGCAGTTCAGAGAAACAGAAAAAAGACAGAGGAGACTGCGTGGGATCGACTCCTATGAAAAACTATGAAAAGTATAGAGAAAATAATGATTATGTTAAGGTTATGTGAAATGGTTTAATGGATAGTTATTACCAAGCGCATTAAAAAGAGGAATAGAAAGACAAAGTCCCCATGAAATATCATTTTGAAAGCAAACAGCTGGAATACCATGTGATGCAATGTAACATAATGATATCTTACCTGTAATGTATTGTAATAAGCTTAAGCACCCAGACATTGCTATGTCTCTGTTTCTCCCTAAGGGAAATGTTTGTCTTTATAAATCTATGAATACTTACAATAAATAGCCCAAAAGTACTAAGGAGCTTGCTAATTTTCCATGTAAATATCCTAAAATTAAAGTTGATAGCAGGACCCTAGGCAGAATTCAAAATTAGCTGACAAATGAGAAGGACCTTCAATCCATCAGTCTAAGAGATAGAACAGGGAGCCATGCCTGATTCATTTTTATTTTATCAGTTTGTGTGAATGGGACAGATGACACCATGCTATTGTATGATTAGAATAATTTAGTAAACTCCTGGTATGTATCATATTCTTTTACCTCTTTTCTTTTCCTGGAACTAGCAAGGGAAGAGATGGGATGGAAGGAGACTATGCACGTGTGTTTGCTCATTCATATGGATAGAGGGGGAAGGGGGTGACATGGGCGTCTTCTTTCTCGCTCCTCCTGCTCCTCCATTCCATCCGATTCCCCTCTCTGCCAATGGGAGTGAGCGAAGCTGCCATTGTTAGGTGTCTTTGTGCTTTCACTGATTTTCTACCCTTAAACATGAAGCAATGTTTCCAATTATCTCCTGAAGATCTTGGAAACACGGATGAACTAGAGAAGGAATGATGTATAGGTGACCCTCCAAATTATGCTGCCTTCTCCATGCGTGGAGAATTTCACATGATACTAACCCTGGTTTTCCAACATTAAGAATTGTGCAGAGAGCCTCTATGAACAGAGGAGGCTCTCCATTCTGAACTATTACTCTGCATGTGAGGAGAAGACATCAAAAGGGGTGAGGCTATAGTACTTCCTCCTTCTGATGTTTTTACTTAAACTCTTTAGAGTGGCTCCATTGTATCTTTCTAGGTTCTCAACCTGTGGGTCCCCAGATGTTTTGGCCTTCAATTCCCAGAAATCCTAACAGCTGGTAAACTGGCTGGGATTTCTGGGAGTTGTAGGCCAAAACACCTGGAGACCCACAGGTTGAGAACCACTGTAGAAGAAGCTCCCTCCGCCTGATATTTGGGCATCCTGTCCACTCCCTATACCAGTGTTTCTCAACCAGTGTGCCGGGGCACACTAGTGTGCCGTGAGCGATCATCAGGTGTGCCGTGGGAAATTGGAACCTCCAGGAGGGGAGTGGGGAGAGTCTAGTCTGTTGAAGTATAAAAACCCTAAGAAACCTACCTCAATAAAGGCCCCCTTCCCACCCGTTTTCTACTTGGTCTCTTCCTCTCCATGCATTGGGAAGGCCCGCCTCCCTTTCCCCAAGTAGAGACCTCTTGTCTCCTGGGGGTTCTGTGTGGGATGTTTGGCCCAGTTCTATCATTGGTGGGGTTCAGAATGCTCTTTGATTGTAGGGGAACTATAAATCCCAGCAACTACAACTCCCAAATGTCAAGGTCTATTTCCCCTGAACTCCATCTGCGTTCATATTTGGGCATATTGAGTATTCGTGCCAAGTTTGGTCCTGATCCAACATTGTTTGAGTCCACAGTGCCCTCTGGATATAGGCGAACTACAACTCCAAAACTCAAGGCCAATGCCCACCAAATTCTTATAGCATTTTCTCTTGGTTATGGGAGTTCTGTGTGGGAAGTTTGTGTCTTTCTGCCATTCCTGCCAGGATATCTATGTTGTGTTCATCGAAACAGGCCCAGGTTTCACACTGAGTGTATAAATACATTTAAAAACATATTAACTATATGTATTACTGTGTTAGAGTGTCATTTTGTGTCATTTTGGTTGGTGGTGTGCCCCAGGATTTTGTAAATGTAAAAAGTGTGCCGTGGCTCAAAAAAGGTTGGGAAACACTGCCCTATACCATGTCCAATTTGGCATAGTACCCAGATTATCTGCATATCATTTTTAAAAGCTGGACAATCTGCCTTGTGAATTGAACTGGTTCAATTTAATTTAAGGTCCCCACAATTTTTAGTATTAAAGATCTATGTTCCGTATTGAATGCTGTATGGTTTCATGACAGAAACCTCTGTAGGAAGTTTGAGTTTCTGTAAAGCATAAGGTCAGCTTCCACTGGAAACAAAGTTCATGTATGTTAATGGCTGCATCGAAATAGACAAGACTTTACTATCTGTTGAGAGAAGATCATTTTAGTTTCCTGAAAAATCAGGTGTCTTTCATCCTGGTACTGTTGGGATTAGAAAAGCAAAGATGCTTTTCTCAACTTCTTAAGTATGGTTTAATTGAGAAGTAGGTCAGGCAAGGTAATTTGTTTGAACGTCTTGCTCAAGAGTGTGCTGACTAATCAAGAATATTTGATAAGCATTGCTTTGTGAGAATATTATTTCCTGAGACATTATATTTTAATTTTAATAGGTAATTTTGTGAAACTATAGTATAAACATGCCTCTGAGAAATGGCAGGTTGTTTTGTTTCCATTTACTCATGATAATATCCTCAAAATAAGGCTGACCAGACATTATTTATACTATCTAGGAATCTAGCTTCGTTATACAGTTTCAGCAGTTTAATGTTGATTTGACTCCCATGACTCCATCCAACAGAATCCTGGGATTTGTAGTACAGTGAGAGATTTAGAATCTTCTGCCAGAAAGTTCAAATTTGATTCCTTGAACTGCAGAAGGGACTGTTAGTACTAAGTACTTCAAACATCACTACAAACCCCAAGGTTCCAGATGATGGGAAGCTGTGAAACTGATAAAGCAGTGTAGCATAGATACACTATAGATTAATCTCTGAGTTGGATCTAAAGTAAACTTTGCTGGAGTTCTGCATGTGCTGGAAGAAACTGAGAGGGAACAAGTTTTGTGACCCCCTCCTTCTCCCGGCAGTTCCCTAGCAAACTGCTTTGAAGTGCTAGAAGACCTTCCAGAATGCCCTGAAAGGCTATGTTCACGGCTACAGGCATGAGAGGGCAATAGCAGAGGTCCTTTCTCTATCTTCTTCTTCTGCCAGGGATCCTTCATTGGAATTCATTACCTTCCATGAAGAGAAGTCCTTTGTGAATGGAATTTCCAGTCTGGATATCCTAAAGGTGTCAGATCATGTTTGATCTGGAAGCTAAGCAGAGGAAACTGCTAATTAATATCATGTTCAGAAGAAGGAACGGATAAAACCAGCTACAAATAATCCTTGCCTAAGAAAACCCTATGAAATTCAGGGATTTGTCATAAGTCAACAGGCAACTTGAAGATAACAACAGGATATGGAATGCAACCATGAGGCTCCCTGTAAAGCTGTTTTTTCTACAAGAAAAGGAACAGCTCTTGTGTGAATATCCTTTCACCCTGAATTTTATCGCAGGGCTTTTGGTTCTCTTCCTCCACCCATATTGATTGTCCTATGTTTGAACTTCATCTCACATCAGGCTCCATACAAATTTGTTCCCTTCTAAAAAGCTAAATAAGCATCCCATTCATTGACATCTTGTTTTCTATAGCATATAGATGAACACCTGTATAGTATAGTGTATAGAATAGTGGTTCTTAGCCTTCCTAATGACACAACCCCTTAATACAGTTCCTCATATTGTGGTAACCCCCAACCATAACATTATTTTTGTTGTTCTGTTATGAATTGTAATGTAAATATTTGATATGCCGGATGTATTTTCAATCACTGCAACAAATGTAGCACAAATACCCAATATGTCTCAATTTGAATACTGTAGGATTGGGGTGAATTGATTTTGTCATTTGGGAGTTGTAGTTTCTGGGATTTATAGTTCACCCAAAATCAAAAAGCATTCTGAACTCCACCAACGATGGAATTGAACCAAACATGGCACACAGAACTCCCATGACCAAAAGAAAATACTGGAAGGGTTTGGTGGGCGTTGATCTTGAGTTTTGGAATTGTAGTTCACCTAAATCCAGAGAGCACAGTGGATTCAAACAATGATGGATTTGGACCAAACTTGGTACGAATACTCAAAATGCCCAAATGTGAACACTGGTAGATTTTTGAGGAAAATAGACCTTGACATTTGGGAGTTTTAGTTGCTGGGATTTATAGTTCCTCTACAATCAAAGAGCATTCTGAACTCCACCAAGGATAGAATTGGGCCAAACTTCCTACATAGAATCCCCATGACGAACAGAAAATACTGTTTTCTGATGGTCTTTGATGACCCCTCTGACACCCCTTTGTGACCCTCTCCAGGGGTCCCAACCCCTAGGTTGAGAAACACTAGTATAGCATAACACCTGTATTTAAAAATAAAATAGCTTAGGCAAGTGTATATGGGTTTCTTTGCCACTTGAAAGAACTTAGCAACAACCAGACTTTAGAATAAAAATAGTTGTGCATTTCAAATCCATTGATATTGATGCCATGGCATTCCTGTTAACAGTTTATGTAGTTCTCTTTCAAACTGCCAGTTTTTGTTTCCCTTGCCTTGTTAGCCTGATGGAAAGCTGACATCCCTGCAGATGTATCCAAATGGCAGACAAACAGACTAGACTGCTGGAGTAGCGCTGCCCAACCGAGAGGACCAATTAATCATTACTTCTGCCTTAACGTTTCTACAAGTCAGCTGGACATAGTGACCAGCTCTCCAGCCTTCTCACTCTGTGTCCAGTGGGGTATGTGCCTTTTTAATGGGATACAGTACATTAAATCCTTCAATTTCATTTCTTGACTAAAACCTCTCATTTTCTTGTTTCTTCTAAATCTCTAGTATTTTCTGTGAGAAAAATGGTTTAATGAGGGCCACTGAGAATACTGGAATAGGTCATGGGAGAGCGGTCCAGTTATGAAGCTCATTGGGTGGCTTTCGGAATATCACTATCTCTTACCCGGATATTTATTTACACAGAGAAAATATTTAACACAGTTTTCCCCTCAAAGCAGCGTACACAATATGAGAAAAGCCATAAGCATAACAATAATCTGGCCATTAAAGCACAATTGCTGCAGGGTAAAAAAAAAACCTAAACAGAATGAGCAAGCCCTAATAATCAATAAACTGAATAATGCAGTAAAAGAATATAGGTTTTTTTTAAAAAGGAAAACATTTGCAATTGCCACAGGAGCACACATAGAGAGGAAGATTAAACTCTTAGGGCAAAGACTTCCAAAGTTTGGGAAAATTGCTACTGTGAACTAGAATTGGCCTCCCACATTTGTGGATTTGATTTTTGCAGGTTTTATTATTCATAAATTTGTTTAACAATGTCCTCTCTAAGAATCTCAAGTCCTCCATTGTGTTTCTATGGTCTATATCCCCAGAAGTTGACCAAAATCGTGCTAGATGACCTTGAGAAGGCTAGAGAAAACACATCTCTAGGAATCTCTAGGTTTTCCAGTGCACTTCTGTGGTCAGCTTATAGTGGAAATTGACTGTAGATTCATGCTGGAAGACCTAGAAATTTCTAGAGAGAGATATTTTCTTGGTAAAAATTAGCCATTTTTATTCATGGTTTTTAATGCCAGTATGGGGCTCTTGTGCATAGGCTGACTGTATACGGTAATTCCCACTAGATATATCGACTGTTTTGATCCAAAAAGTAACTTTTCAAACCTCTAGGAAATGTCCACATGTGGGTGCTGTAAAAGAGAAAGCCTTATAATGGGCAATGACACACACAAGAAGACACAACACTAGATCTTTAAATGGGAGAAGGTGGGCCTTCAAGTACTTTGATATGTAGTGTTTTAAAGTGAATTACAACCAGCAGCATATCCTTCAAAAATATTCTTTGGGAATAGAAAAAACTGAATGCTTTCAGTGCTACTGAAGTTGGTACTTTTAATGTTAGAGACTAACACTTTTTTTTAGAAAAAGTATGTTGTGCTAACTTGGAAATCTAATTGAAATATATTAATGTTGGATGGGGGGAATTTTTAGCACATTAAGGTGCTGTACATTAATTCCTCATTGCAATGTTAGAAATCATGGATTTGGCAGAGCAAATATTGTAGACTACTGCCGGTGTTTGCCCTCAAGTGGTACATTTTGTTCTTGGCTCCACTTGATCTTAGCCCAAAGGCTGAGAATCAATTTGCAGTCCGACAGCTTTGGAAAGTGCCAAGCTGGAGAGGCATAACAACTTGTGCAATTAAGTTTTGCCACGGTTCTGCTGTATTGCTTCTCTTCTTCCCACTCCCATCTCCCCGAAAACACCCTGGAGAAGCCTCTTTCTCAAAATGTTTCCAAAATGCCCTTTAAGATACTTATATCTATAACATACTGGTCATCACATCAAAAGAGGTAATGTTGCTCCCATTTGTACGTTACTTTTGAAATGTAATTCCCTGATGCCTTCTTTACCAGTGCAATAAAAATCATGTTTTGAATATAACATTGTTTTAACTCATTGCTTCCAATCTGTTTTAAACTAGTTCAAATATTAGCACATTGCAAATATTATGTTGTAGAGTAGTTAAGCAAGTACACATAAGGTGTTGGAGGACAGACCTATATTACTTGCCCTGCATTCCCAAACTAAGAAAGAAGGAAAGAAGGAGAGAAAGAAAGAAAGAAATAGAAAGAAAATTTTTCTGAAATAAACATGATGCTTGGGAAACTTGTGTAGCCTCCTAAGAGTCTGAATCTGAACTGAGATCTTGAGATCTCTTATAAGAAATGATAGACAAAATACAAAATGTGCTTAATTACATTTGTTAAGAATGTTCTCACTCATACTTTATTGAAGGAAAGAAAATAAGCAAGAACATATGACATTTGAATGGGGAAAAGTTGGGCAAAGTTGATGTTGGTGTACATAAAAAGTAACAATAGATGCTGTGTTCCATATAGGTTCTTATCTTTGTTGCCTCTTTTTCTTGATATAGGACTTTAGCACACAGAGGTGGCAGACTGGCATAGAAGTATGATGCCATGTGCAACCTGTTCCTGATCTGCCACCTCCCCATGATAAACCTGTCCTCTGCTGTTGACAGGCAAAAATCCATCAATTGTGCCACAGTGCTGCAACTTACCTGGAGTGATGATCCCGGGCTGCTTCTGGGATAGCATTCTGGCACAGATGTGAGGTTGGAGGTGGGATGGCCCTCCTCTTCCAATTTCTTCTCACAGCAATTAACAATATGAAGGTGTTTTTTTTACTATGCCTCATCAAATCTGTTTTAATCAAATAAGTAAAACAGAACTGAAGGGGGAGGGGGAGTTTTGCCCATAACCAGGTGCAGCTTTAAAATTATGGATTGCTGAATTATTGCAGCTGTACAATGCTTCAAGGTGCGAAAAGGATGGTCACCATATCAATAAGTCACTAGTAAATAGTGTGAGATTGTGGCATCATGCAACAAAGTACCAACTTGATTTTATTCGGGCCAAGTCTATTTGATAACCCCCATCCCCATCGATAAACCTGTTCAAACTCATTGGAGGGGGTCTTCCTATTGGTCTCACCCCCATCTCAAGTGCGGCTGGTGGGGATGAGAGAGGGGGCCTTCGCCACAGTCACTCCTTCCCTCTGGAACTCCCTCCTTAAAGAAATTAGAACATTCCCCTCACTCCTCTCCCTCAAGAAAGAATTAAAAACCTATTTCTGCTCACTACCTTATGGAGAGGAGGAAGAATAATATCACTGATTTCATCTTGATGGACGAAGTTGACAATGATTATTGAATTTAACAAAGAGCTGTATTTTTATATTTTTATACAGATTTTAACTGTTTAATTGTACTACCTATGATGCCTGACCGACTGACTTATATATTTTTAGCCAAAGTTGTTTAATCTGTTTTAATAGTATGTGTAAATGTTATTATTGTTTATTATTGCACACGGCATTAAATGTTTGCCACTTTTGCTTTTGGAAGCTGTCCTGAGTCCTGAGAGAGGATGGGTTAAAAATAAAAATGTATTATTATTATTATTGAATTATAACATTTAGAAAGTGGAAAAATCTTTATGTAATGAGAAACTTGTGTGTCTTTACTGACCCATTGATATCCACTATATTAAGCATGAGGAGGCTCAAGTGATGGTCGCTGCTGAATGTGGCAACTATGACTAGTCTTCACTTTGTTTTGTAGGGGATTTTTAACACTGAAGAAAAAAGGAAATGTGGACTTAATTTGTGTTTTCTTCAATGCCATAAACTTACTATAAGTGGATTTAATAAAAAAAAATTAAGGATGCATTAGACAACGAGAGAGGTCGACGTGGGGTTTTCATGATCCCTGTGCAGTAGACAGCCCAAATATTTGCTGGACCTGTGAGACATGTACACATCTTCAAGAATATGTGCCTGTCTCTTTTCATTTGTTACGATTTTCACCACATATTTATATCAGTACAGGAACTGACTCTTACTTCAACATTGATGACAGGACAGCAGCTCTCTCTGCACCTGAGGACAGCAATCACATATTTATATGTGCATGCACTAAAAATGTGACATGTGAGGTGACCTGACAAAATATAATGTCGACTGATAGAAAATTCCTGAGGGGAGTGTACTTTTAAACCATCGCCAATAGATGTCACCAGCAGCTTTGTAAACCAGCAGGATCTCCTGAAAGACAAAAGAATATAATCTGGTCACCTCCCTCAGCATCCAAACATTTGACCCAAAAAGAAATTTTGAAGCCAAAGCAGTGTGAATGTTTTTTGCTTGTTTAATAGCCCCGGGCTCACAATTATTTTTAAACCAACCAATGCAAAAATTAAGGAGATGAAATGAAAATAACTATCTTGCTGTTTCCTTTCATTTCTCTAGGTTTGGGTAGCCATTTTTGTTTGGACATTGCACCAACCTCATATTAAAAGACTGTAGTGTTTTGAGGGTGTTTAAGTGTGGAAAAAAATGCTGTCAGGCCACATAAAGATGCAACTTAACCTCCACCCCAGCTCATTCTACACTATTTCCGTTTAGACTTTAAGGTGCTTTGAAAATATCCAGTTTTCTGAATGAAAAAAACAAGCTTAAAGGATTTTGTTGGTAGTTAATATGTTAATGTGAGCACTATTTGACCAGGGAGAAAGTAATCTGTGGGTGCATCTACTCTGTAGAATTAAAACAGTTTATTACTCTTTTTAGTATTGTGGCTCAATATCATGGAATCAAAGGATTTGTAGTTTTACAAGAGTTCTGGTGCATCACCAAATCTGGTGGATTTGTAGTTTCTTTGGCAAAGAGTTCTGGTGCATCACCAAACTACAAACTCATTTTTTTTCATGTCAGGAGCAACCTGAGAAACTGCAAGTCGCTTCTGGTGTGAGAGAATTGGCTGTCTGGAAGGATGTTACCCAATGGACGCCCAGATGTTTTTGATGTTTTATCATCCTTGTGAGAGGCTTCTCTCATGTCCACACATGGGGAGCTGGAGCTGACAGAGGGAGCCTATCTGCAATTTCCCTGGATTTAAACCTCTGACCTGTCAGTCTTCAGTCCTGACGGCACAAGTGTTTAACCCACTGCGCCACCAGGTGCTCCTACAAATTCGGTGATTCCATAGCATTGAGTCATTCCAGTTAAAGTGGTGTCAAACTGCATTCATTTTACTGTGGAGATGAGCCTGTGTCGGGGGTTGGGGTGGCAGTGGGGTGGGGGAGGAGCTTATCCCAATCTCTGCCCCCAATCTCTGCCCCTGCTTGGGAGCCAGGAAGATTCCTCTTCCAAAGGAAATTGGGTTGTATTGTGTCATATTTGCTGTTAGCCACCTTGAGTCCCTATACGGAGAAAAAGGAGGGGCATAGTAAGGAAGGACGGAAATAAATAAATAAAGGATATGGCCAGTTATTGCAGTGCTCACTGCTTTCTTTTTTTTTTACCTCTACTGCTATGCCACTGCCTTCTCCCCACTGTTGTAACCATTGCCTCTCTAGTTTCACCAATGTATAGGATGAAGACCTAAGGCTATAATCCCATACAGCTGGGAATAAATTTACCTCTGAGTGGACATGCATAGGATTACACTGCAAAATGGAAGTTGGAAGTTGCCCCTTCTTGGATAGAAGAGCCAAACTGTATTGTAGACAGAGTGTGAGGCCCCGTCGCTAACATTTTGAGGTGAAAAACCAAACACATATAGGCAAGCAGCATTAGAATAGGGTCAAGATAGCACGAATTATTAGAGGAAGAAAACAAAAGTTCAGAGAGGCTCCAGCAGTTTGCTTTGGGAACAGCTCTTCTCTTTCCCCAGCTAATTGAGGGCAAACTACTTTTGCCCTTTGAACTCAATTTGCAGCAAGCAAAATAAGCTCAGAATACAATGGGAAAAGTGGGAAATGGAGAGAAAAACTGGGGCATTTTAAAAGCAGCTGAACAGTGGGATGGCAGGAGATTACTTAGAAGAGCTCATGCTAAATTGGGCCAGTTGGGATTGAAAAAGTAATCCCATTAAGAACCACAGAATTATCCAACAGACCAAAGTTAGATTTACATATTTACTGGTAGTAAACACTTTAATTCACCCAATTTACAAAAGGTAGGAGCGGCCACTTGCAAACTTCTGCATTTGTGATATTTTGAGTGATACTGGAAATCTAGGGAAGCTGTGGATGTCCTTGTATTTTGTTGGCCAAAATTCATGTAGAGACATTTGCGCACAGGTTACATTAAGCACCCCCCAAAATCACCTTTGATCATTGAACATATCCTGGATAAGATGCGGACTTGCGCAACAAATGTGAACTTGTATATTTATTATTTATGCTATATTAAGGGGATGTTGAGGCCACTGAATGAAATTTGGACATGTGAAAATACTACTAATGTCATGAGTCTTGAGTCTCATTGAGCTCATTGACACTTCTTTTCAAATAAACCATAGCTAGTGATACACTATGTCTCTCTTTAGCCTCTCCAGTAAAGCAGATTTAATAACCCCTGTGCATTAGAAACCTGTACTGAATTCTTGAGACTGTGAGCTTATATGAATGTAGTTTGGAGCTTTTACTCTAGATATACTTGCCAGATCAAAATCCAATAGACAGAATGACACAATCACACTGTGAGGTCTAATTAAATTTAGTGCTGCAGATAGGAGTGCTCTGAAAGGCCAGGCATCTGTTATATTCTATAGAGAATTGTGTTTTGAACAAAGAGATGATCCTTTTCAAAACAAGAGATGTTCCTTAAAATAAGGGAGTTCTCAGTAGTCTAAATGGGGATTGACATCATCTCTAGGGAGGGATATTCTTGTTTCATCAACTTTATTCACATCTTTTAGTCACTGGCAACAATGCATCATAAATGTGTACTGGCCATTGGATTCTATGGGCTGCAGCAGGACTTTGATGGCTGCATCAGTATGGCTGGCTACAACTCAAATGGGCAGCATTATAAACCTTTTCTGGCTACCGGGAGGCAGCTATATCACTGCATCTTGGCACATTAAATGTCTGGTAGTAAATGTTCAGCTTGGTTTTAGAAACCAAGCAGCACAGCAGAATGGCCATGACCCAGTTGCTGAGCAAACAATGGTGTTGGTTTGTGTTACTTATACACAGCTATAGCTACGTCTATCTAGGCAGGTTAGGATTTTGTTGAGTTCCCCAGAATCCCCTTCACATTTTCTTGCCACCCTTGTTTTGTGTCATATTGAGAGGCTGTGTTTTCTTCCCACGCTGAAATCTATACATTTTAAAAACATGTTTTCCCAGTTTACATATTTATTTGTATGACTTGTCTAATTTATGCAACTTTCCCCCACTGACTAAAGCATAAAACATGGTTTGTTTTCGCTTCTTTGCATTTTAGCTGCCTGCATTTGAATATATGTGAATTGTGCCCTTTATTTCTGGAGCTTTGCAAAAATGGGAATGCTGAAGAAGTACACATTTTCTCACAAATCTTGGAGCTTGTGAAGCAACTACAGTAGAGTCTCGCTTATCCAACCTTCACCCATCCAATCTGTATCTGTATACCTTTATAAAACGGAATGTTTGTATGTGTGTATGTGTGTATGCGGAGGGCGGAAGGACGGATATGTGGCAGCTATTTGCATAAAGTCATTTAATTGGACAGCCTCGCCACTCCAAAATTCTAAGGCACCAGACAGAGGGCATTGCTAGCCACTGATTAGCCAGCATCCCAGAATCCAGGCCTCTACATTCAAACAACAGGATTTCTTCCCACTGAGGGGAAAAAAAGCCAGCAACCCAGAATCCAGGCCTCTACATTCAAACAACAGGATTTCTTCCCACTGAGGGGAAAAAAGCCAGCAAGCCAGAATCCAGGCCTCTACATTCAAACAACAGGATTTCTTTTCACTGAGGGGAAAAAAGCCAGCAACCCAGAATGCAGGCCTCTACATTCAAACAACAGGATTTCTTCCCACTGAGGGGAAAAAAGCCAGCAAGCCAGAATCCAGGCCTCTACATTCAAACAACAGGATTTCTTCCCACTGAGGGGAAAAAAGCCAGCAACCCAGAATCCAGGCCTCTACATTCAAACTACAGGATTTCTTCCCACTGAGGGGAAAAAAGCCAGCAACCCAGAATCCAGGCCTCTACATTCAAACAACAGGATTTCTTCCCACTGAGGGGAAAAAAGCCAGCATCCCAGAATCCAGGCCTCTACATTCAAACAACAGGATTTCTTCCCACTGAGGGGAAAAAAGCCAGCAACCCATAATCCAGGCCTCTACATTCAAACAACAGGATTTCTTCCCACTGAGGGGAAAAAAGCCAGCAACCCATAATCCAGGCCTCTACATTCAAACAACAGGATTTCTTCCCACTGAGGGGAAAAAAGCCAGCAACCCAGAATCCAGGCCTCTACATTCAAACAACAGGATTTCTTCCCACTGAGGGGAAAAAAGCCAGCAACCCAGAATCCAGGCCTCTACATTCAAACAACAGGATTTCTTCCCACTGAGGGGAAAAAAGCCAGCAACCCATAATCCAGGCCTCTACATTCAAACAACAGGATTTCTTCCCACTGAGGGGAAAAAAGCCAGCAACCCAGAATCCAGGCCTCCCACATTCAAACAACAGGATTTCTTCCCACTGAGGGGAAAAAAGCCAGCAACCCAGAATCCAGGCCTCTACATTCAAACAACAGGATTTCTTCCCACTGAGGGGAAAAAAGCCAGCAACCCAGAATCCAGGACTCTACATTCAAACAACAGGATTTCTTCCCACTGAGGGGAAAAAAGCCAGCAACCCAGAATCCAGGCCTCTACATTCAAACAACAGGATTTCTTCCCACTGAGGGGAAAAAAGCCAGCAACCCAGAATCCAGGACTCTACATTCAAACAACAGGATTTCTTCCCACTGAGGGGAAAAAAGCCAGCATCCCAGAATCCAGGCCTCTACATTCAAACAACAGGATTTCTTCCCACTGAGGGGAAAAAGCCAGCAACCCAGAATCCAGGACTCTACATTCAAACAACAGGATTTCTTCCCACTGAGGGAAAAAAAGCCAGCAACCCAGAATCCAGGACTCTACATTCAAACAACAGGATTTCTCCCAGATAGGCCCAAAAGAGGCATCCATCTTCCCTCTTCAACACAGTGTCAGAGAAAGGCAGCTTCTGACAGGATCTTTAGAACAGGCACTGTCACTCTACAAGGTAAGGCCCTACTTCACTCAAAAGACACAAGAGAAAACAATAAATACCTTTCTCTAATGCCTTTTAATGCTTATATAAATAATTCTGGCCCAAAGCCCCCTCACCCAGCCTCATTGGACCTTACTGCTAATTCCATGCAGGCCTTTTCCATTTTTTTTTACTTCTTTCTGTTTTACACCGGTATACTTTCACAGGCCAGGGCGGATATGTGGCAGCCACTTTCACAGGCCAGGGCGGATATGTGGCAGCCACTTTCACAGGCCACAGCGACCAGCGCGGGTGATGGACCTGCACCAAACTTGGTACACAGGACATGACCCACGTATTATGGGATTTGTAGTACTTTCCAAGACTTTGGTTCCCACAGACCACTGAGGCCACCAAAAAGGACCAATACAGACCACACTAAGCACACACAGCCCCCATGACCCACTCTACGTCCTGGTGCAGTTCGGAGGAGGGTGGGCCATGGATGATGGGACTTGAAGTGCCTCTACTTGTCTAATTTACCACTGTGGCCCCCAACAAACACCGAGAAAGTCCACACTTGGCACACAGAGCCCCAGTGACCCACTCTACAGCCTACTGAAGTTTGGAGGGGGACAGAACATGGATGATGGGACTTGCAGTACCTTCCCTCACTTCCCAATCCTGCTACAAACCTAATCCAATGACTGATCAACACCAAATCTGGCACACAGAGCCCTCATGACCCACTCTACAGCCTGGTGCAGTTTACTGTGAGACGGACCACGGATGATGGGACTTGAAGTATCTTCACTCACTTCCGAAAAACAATGCATCCCTCATCCATTCACCAATACAGACCAAACTTAGCACACAGAGCCCCCATGACCCAATCTACATCCTACTACACTTTGGGGGGGACAGGACACTCAGAGATGATGGGACTTGCACTACCTTCAGTAATTTCATGATACCACTGCAACTCCCAATAATGATGGATCAAGACTAAACTTGGCACACAGAGCCCCCATGACCCACTCTACATCCTGTTGCACTTCTCAAATGACCCGGGCAGGGCCGGGTCCCCAAGCTAGTGTATAATATTATCCAAGGCAGTCTGCCTCCCACCCAGATCCATATCTGTTTTAATACATTGTGATGTTTTGGTGTTAAATGTGTAAATACTGTAATTACTACATAACGTTACATTGTATTGAGCTGCTTTTTCTGTTGACTTGTTGTAAAACATGATGTTTTGGTGCTTAATTTGTAAAATCATAACGTAATTTGATGTTTAATAGGCTTTTCCTTAATCCCTCCTTATTATCCAACATTTTCACTTCTGCTGGCCCATTTTATGTTGGGTAAGTGAGACTCTACTGTACTTACATCATGAATCTCAAGTCCAAGGAAATTTCTTTGCACACTTATGCTTATCTGTAGGATTACGGTGTATTTTCTGCCGGCATCAAATACTCTCGTCAAGCTAAACATGGCATGGATTCTGCTGTAAGTAGAATTCTATGGCTGAGATTCTGTGGCCCAAAAGATGTAATGCATATGAATAACTATGATATATCCTTCTCATCTCCCCAACTCCTCTGCTGCAGTTCCTTTATCACATCATTTTTGTGGATAGCGAAGAGCAAAGGGAGGAGTAGCAGAGAGGCACCTGGGAGTTGTAGTTTCACCAGGTCTTTAGTCTTTTTTTATAAAAAAAAATCAAACTACAAATCCCAGGTTTCTATAGCACTAAGCCATGGGAGTGAAAGTGGTGTCAAACTGCATTAATTCTACAGTATAGAGCCAGCCTAAGTTAGAGAAGGCTGAAACATTTACAAATGTAGCCAAGCCTTCCTTAGGCATAAGTACCATTGGATTGTATGGGATTTATTTCTATGCAGATATTTATTGAATTCCTTTATTTCCTTTGAGTTCTCCACTTTCTCCCAGTATGTGATCCATACAAATACAATGAACATACACTTAACACAATGAACAATACAGAAATTATGTACTCCGATATGTAGAAAGGGTGGTTATTTAAATCTGTTAGCCACTGTTGCAGCATTTCTGAAATTGGATGTGCCTGCCAAAAGCTCCTGTACAGCAGCCTGAAAAACTGCCTACATTTTCCTCTTTCCCATTTTTTCTTTTTGTGTTGTGTCTTCTTATGGTGCATCTACACGGGCCCCATGGTGGCGCAGCGGTTTAAACCACTGAGCTGTTGAACTTGTGGATCAAAAGTTCAGCAGGTCAAATCTGGGGAGCAGGTTGAGCTCCTGCTGTTAGTCCCAGCTTCTGCCAACCTAGCAGTTCGAAAACATGCAAATGTGACTAGATCAGTAGGGACCGTTTCGGTGGGGAGGTAATGGCTCTCCATTCAGTCATGCTGGGCACATGACCTTGGAGGTGTCTATGGACAATGCCAGCTCTTTGGCTTAGAAATGGAGATGGGCACCACCCCCCAGAGTCGAACATAACTAGACTTAATGTCAGGGGAAACCTTACCTTTACCTTTACATAGTAGAATCAGTGCAGTTTGGCACCACTTAAATTGTCATGGCTCAATGTTATGGATGCTTGGGATTTGTACTTTGGTGAGGTGCCAGCACTCTTTGGCAGAGAGGCTAAAGACCTTGTAAAATTACAAATCCCACGATACCATAGCAGTTAGCCACAGTAGTTAAAGTGGTATAAAAGTGTAACGATTCTACAGTGTAAATGAACCCTTGATTTCTAACTCCATTGCAGGAATTGTATTTTAGGCTGGCTATACACTGCCATATAATTCAGTTTCAGAATGCAGATTAACTGCATTGAACTGGATTATATGGCAGTGTAGACTCATATTATCCAGTTCGATGCAGTTAATCTGAATTCTGACCCTGGATAATATGGTAGTGTAGATCCAACCTTACTCTAATCATATGTTAGGTGTTCCAGGAGAGGTTTGACTAGGAATTGTCATAAAATGCTTCAAAGAATCAGATCAGTTAAGCAAATATACGGAAACACGATTAAGCTTTCCCTCCTGAATTTTACATGTTCAACACAGCCTGATTCTATGAGCTGTTGGCCACAGATATCAGCAAAAGTACTTAAAAAACAAACAAAAACAAAACAATATTGCCTTTCAAGGATATACTTAAGTCTAGGAAACTTTTCAAGAGAAAATTGGCTAACTACACAGCAAAAAATGACCTATCTGCCCACAGTTTGTGGGAGTAGTAGTTCAAAGAACTGACTTCTAAAGCTTTGGGCAAATATGTTTCTGTGATAACATTTTTTGAGTGTTGTGTCTTCAGCACATAGTTATTCACTATTCAATCTCCTCAGAAACGTAGAACTAACCATGGATACTGCCCTTTATTTTTAATGGAAAATTGATCTAGCGCCATGACAGGAGAGATAAAAAATGGCTAGCTTGTCATATTGGATTTTTGTCCACAACATAGAGTTTATTTTACATTTCATTTGCCTGCAGTGTGATCCTACTGAAATTACATGAGGTTTGAACAAAAAGGAGAAGACCCTCTGGTGAGCGTAATCTTTCCAGCATGATTTTCTTTTATAAATAAACCAGGTTTGTGGCTGCAGCAAAAATGATTATACTTGAACAGGCAACGGAAAGTAAGAAAGTTTCTCTTCTCAGCTGAACACAGTGAACCTACCAGTTGGATAAGCAAAATTGGTGTAGCAATGAAGTGTGCACACATCTTGAACAACAATTAAACCAACAATTTCCAAACATTTCCTGTTGGTGACACTTTTCAGATATGCATCATTTTGTGACACAATAATTAAGCTTTACTGGCAAACTTGCGGTCCAACCAACTCCTTATAAGAGATATAGACACATACCTACATTGTAATAACAAAATGCATGGGGACACAGCATAAAAACATTTTATTAATCTATTTTAAAAATATATGATGTATTGTTTGTTTCACATATTCAGAGGTTTCCTGTTATGCTTGTGTGCTGCACCTACACACTACAGCCGACACACTAAGGCAGGAATGTCAAATTCATTTTCCTTGAGGGCCACATCAGCCTTATGGTTGCCTTCAAAAGGCTATTAAATCCATGGATGGAGACTATGTGGATACAGAGAGTATGTATTTTTTACATAGAGGTCAGTGCTCTTTAGTTTTTATAGGGTTCTAATCCCAACAAAAACTATCACTTTTGATTCTTTGCCATGCAGACTGGAGATAATGGGAATTGCAATCCAACAGGACATGTGACTCTGAGGTTCAGGAAAAGTTAAAGGGTATTGTCTGAGGCTTCCATGGCTGGAATCACTGGGTTGTTGTAGGTATTTCGGGCTATATGGCCATGTTCTAGACTAGAAGCACTCTCTCCCAATGTTTCACCTGCATCTATGGCAGGCAACCTCTGAGGATGCCTGACATAGATGCAGGCGAAACATCAGGAGGGAATGCTTCTAGCACATGGCTATATAGCCCAAAAACCTACAACAGCCCAAAGTTAAAGGGCATTTTAAAGTCAGAAATTATGCCTACAAGCCTTGCATCTAAATTCAAATGCCACTCTCCTGACTAAACAGAACAAACTGCAGCCTTCCAGATGTTACTGTATTACAACTCCCATCATCTCTAATTATGCTGTCTAATGATGAACAATACAGAAGTTGTAGCCCAGCATCTGGAGGGCCAAATAAAATGACATGGGGGGCTGGATATGGCCTGTGGGCCTTGAGTTTGATACATGCGCACTGGGCCTGGGCAATCATGGTTTTAAATGGTTCTAAAGTACTTACAAAACTAAAGTTCTGGTGGTGAAAACTAGGTGGCGCTGGTGTTTTGTTTCTACAGTGTTGCTAAAATTCTGGTGGCGAGCATTTCAGAACTCTAACAAAACTTTCAAAACTTCATTATTATTTCATTATTGACTATTTTAAAGACAGAACCAATTAGGAACTACCATTTATAATGAAATTTTGAAAGTTTTGTTAGAGTTCTGAAATGTTCACCACCAGAACTTTAGCAACACTGTAGAAGCAAAGCACCAGCGCCACCTAGTTTTCACCACCAGAACGTCAGTTTTGTAAGTACTTTAGAACCATTTAGAACCATGATTGCCCAGGCTTAATGCGCACTAAGCTGTCACGACACCTAGTCTGGAAAGCTCAAAATCAAACAATTGCAGGACTTTGCATTTTAGATCATGGCAAATCTTTCTAGCAAAGTCATTGTATTAAGGAAGCAGAAGCTGGACAACAACCAGTCCCAGGTTCCCTTGCAAAGTCTAGCAAAGAAAAGAAGCAAAGTTGATTTCCTTTGTACAACATATAAACATACTTACAATGCTCATCCATAATCAAATACAAAGTCTATTGAAGGAGGGAGATAGAAAAAAAAAGAGAAAACGTCTGCAGGTTAGCACAACATATGTAGAAGCAGGGGAAGTGTGTGGGAAAACCCCTAAAAAAGCAAGAAATTAACCAATAAATATATGCTGTGCCTAAACAATTGTAGAGTAACATGCAAACTAACAATTAGTAAGTCTAGGCATGCAAAGGTTAGAAATCCGAACACACATTTTGCCATTCATGTGAAGTGGCAGCAACCAGGAGCCAGATGGAAGAGGCGGAGAACAGCAGCAAGCTTTTGGAGGGCAGATCTACTCTGCCTTGTGCCTTCGAAGCTAAGCTGCTCCCTAAGGAACCCGAAGGATGCTGTTCCAACGCCAATATGGAAATAAGGTTCAAACTGTTGCTGCTGTGTATGAAATGGGGAAGAGAGCACCATTTTGCCTTCCACTTCAAGCATCAAAATGTAGGTTTGTTTTGCACAAATAGATGAACACAGAATGGATAAGTCAGACCTCTCACTGTTGTACATGATATGCCAATGTTGGGGGTCATTTGTATTGGCTCATATTCTCTCCCTTTCTCTCTCCCCCCCTCTCTCTATTCCTCTCCCCCTCCTCTCCCTCTCTCATTTTAATTGTGAAGCTTGGATCAAGCAATTTGTATAAGACATTTTTCAGTTTCATTTCTTACTTCCCCTCAAACTATTGCTGTTACATTCCACAGAGAGTAATTTTATCCTTGGGCCAAAGGGGGAAAAAAGCCACATTCATCTGAGTGCTTTCTGCAAAACTGCTGATAATGGATCCAGGAAGTTCTGGGCAAAGCTGGTTATTTGACCTGAAAGCTAGCCATAAGTTCCGACCAATGGATTTGAGACCTGCAATTTAAAGATGTTTATTCCCCTGGCTTATTAATATTATAAGCAGAAGGGAGGTCAAGGTTGAGCATTCAGATATCCACGGAAACATTTTTATCTCTGTCTCCACACTTGGTGCATGATGCTTACAGTAATGCAGTCATATATGTGACTTCTCTCTATATTTAGTGGCACAGTATTCTTTCTCACTTTTCTGGGAATTCAGCCATGTTGATATCTTTATTCTCCCTAGAACTAAAATTAAAAGCAGCCCCTCCTCATTTGGGGAGGGTGTCTGACATGCATTTAGGCTTCTAGTCTAAAGAAGGCAGAAAAAGATCCGAAAGGCAATGAAGAAATATCCCCTCTAGGCAAAAAAAGTTATAATGTCCACAAGGGATTATAAAGTAGCACTATCCCAGAGAGCCTTGAAAGATGGGTATATGTTTGGAATCACTCATAGATATCTTAGAATTTTTCAAGGCAATTTGACGGCAATGAAACTTTGCAAGGGAGAAAACAGATAGTCATATATCAAGTAGCTATAAACTGTGCTGTACACATAACTGTTCACATACTAAAAGAGACCTTAACATGCAGTGCTGGATCTTCTGGTACAGATCTCTTCACTAGAACACCTTCCTGGAAACTATGATCCTTGTTGGGTGGTAAAACTGTGTGGGCAAAGAGGATGGTGGAGATGAGATGTGTGGCACTATGATTGTGGGGAAAAAGTGTATGAAAACGCTGCACTGGTGGGAATAGAGTGGGAACAGCTTAGAGCAGGGCTGATTACAGGGATAATGTGAATTCCCTGGGGTTTTTCATGTCACGAGTGGCTTGAGAAACTGCAAGTTGCTTCTGGTGTGAGAAAATTGGCCGTCTGCAAGGACATTGCCCAGGGGATGCCCAGATGTTTGATGTTTTGCCATCCTTATGGGAGGCTTCTCTCATGTCCCTGCAAGGGGAGCTGGAGCTGGCAGAGGGAGCTCAAACGGCTCTCCTCAGATTTGAACCACTGACCTTTGTGTCTTTAGTCCTGCCGGCACAAGGGTTTAACCCATTGCGCCTGGGGGGCAGAATTCTCTGTTGAAACAGCTGATTTATTACTACTAATAATATTACAGTATAATGGTATAGTACAATATAGTTATATATAATACTAATATTGTACTATGGTAATAATATATTTTATTTACATATTACTTGCAAGCCGCTTTGAGTCCCCTTCGTGGTGAGAAGGGCAGCATATAAATGTCATATATAAATAAATAAATAAATAAATAGGCTACTAGCCAGTGCAGAACCAGTAGCCAATAGGACTCTCTAGGCATTTTCTATGTAGGCAATTCTATAGTATGCTTCCCCTGGAGTTTACCATGGAGTTGCACTGAAGGACTAGTCAAATGCCCAGAGATCATATCTTTGTAGGAATCGCTGGTCCTCAGTGCAACTCTATGCTGGTGTAGTAAGTGCGGTAATTTAATGGCATTCAGTTGTATCTGCAGTTTCATGTAACTATGGTCCAGCTGGGCAGATGTCCCCTGTGGTTACATGGGTCTTATTGTAATAAAATAAAATAAATAGAAGGTTGTCTCTATTGAAGGAGAATATTTCCCTGCAGCTCCTGAGCTGTTTGGGAATTTCTCTGGTGGCAAACTTAGCTATTTTTCCATTAGGAGGTTCTTTATTGTAAGAACTGTTCAATAATGCAATAGATTACCTTGGAGTATGTCTGGGCTTGCCATTTCTGGGTAGGCATTTCTCAAGGGTGCTTTAGTTATGTATTCCTGCGTGGGAGTGGATTGGCCAGAGGGTCTTTGTGGTCCCTTCCAACCCTAAGAGTCTTAGATTCTGTGATTGTATGATCAACCCACTCCTGCTGTAGGCAAAAAGTACCTTACACCAATCAAGCTTGCCACACTCATTCAACGACATCAAATATGGTAAATATAGTCATCAAATTGTGTGCAGGCATGTGTTGGGGAGTGCATCTACATTGAAGAATTACAGCCGTTTGACACCATTTTGATTGCTGCAGCTCCATTCTTTAGCCTTCTTTTCCATAGAGTGGTGGTGCCTCATCAAACTATAGCTCCCATGATTCTACAGCATTGGCATGAGTAGGGCATCAGAAAACTGAGAGAAAGCAATCTTCTGCTTTTGAAAAAGATTTGACCCTGTGTGAAACTCAGCATTTTACTTGTACCATTGCTCTGCACTGTTTTGAGAAACCAGGCTGCTATTGAACAGCCAAGCTATTCCAAGTTGCTTTTATAGGTTCAGAGATAAGTGCTATAAGCACAGCCAGTATCACTGTGTCTGTACCGACTCTTTGCGGGCCATGTTCCCATTCTTGCTACTCCCATGTTGTTGAGGGATCTTGCATTTGGATAAAAGGTGGTGAAAAGGAAATTGGGCTCTTTTCATTTTTTCCTGTGGCTAGGTGAGATAAAAATAAAGGCAATAGGGTCATTGAACTAAATGGCTTCCTTCCCTCCCCCATTCTAGCAGTCTTTATGCCCTTGAAATTTCATTTGAAATGGAGCACCCTGCTATTTCTGCTTCGAAAGGGAAGGGGATCAATACAATCAACACGTTAAAATGTTCTCAGTTAAAGTGAAAAAGTATCTGAGGAAAGATGAGACGATATGCTTACCACACATCTGAACACTATAAAACCATCTGCAAAAAAGAGCATTTTAAAAAAGATATGTACTGGGTGCAGTAGGCAGCCTCAGTCATTACAATTAATGGATAGAAATAATGGGAGTTATAGTTGAAAAAAACAGGACCCTTGCCTTTGCTGAGAGTGATACCATTTTGCTCTGGGCTACTATTGATACAGTTGGTCCTTGGTATCCACCACAGATATTGCATTCACACACAATAATCCATGCCTTGAAAATATTTTAAAAACAAAAAGCAAACACTAATTGTGCCATACTGTACATAATGGACACCATTTTACTACACAATTAAACACAATCCATGGGGGTCCTGGGACCAAACCCCTGGCCTACAGCAATTGAATTGGCACCTGCCCCACATGCACCAGAGCACTATGACTGTTTTTGTCTGTTGTAATTATTTTCTTTTGTAATCTAGCCCACCCTCTTCCAATGGGAATAAACAGCAGAAGAGCAACTTCACCATCTAATGAAATAGGAAGCTCATCAGCATCAAAATAGAGCAGTGGTTCTCAAGGTTTTTTTTTTACTAGGAACCACTTTGACCAAGAACCACTCTCCAACATTAGTACCAAAAACATTACCAATCCGTTTTTGGTCAACTTTAGATTCGGTTTGATTATTTGGGGTGCTGATTCAGAAAATTGCATTGGATAGACCACATTATTTATTTATTTACAGTATTTCTATTGTGTCCCTCTCACCCCACAGGGTTCTCAGGGCAGATTACGATGCACATATAAATGGCAACCATTCAATGCCACTAGACATACAACATATATATAGACACAGAGGCAATTTAACATTCCAGCTTTCCAGCTTCATGAGGGTATGCTCGATTCTGGCCACAGGGGAAGCTGCTTCACTGCCCGCTTGTGACACCAAGTCCTTGATGGAGTACTTCCTCATTCTTACGCCTGCTGCTGGAAAGTTTTTTATGGTGTTGCAAATTAGTTAAATTAGCCTCCTCACATAAAGCATTACAGAAATTTCCTACTTGACAGATGCAACTGTATTTCGAGCTGCATAGGTCAACATCAAGCCAGGCTATTAATGGTTGGGAGCTCATTCCGACCTGGTCTGACTTCAAACTCATGATGTCTTGGTCAGTAGTGATTTAATGCTACTGGCTACTAACTAGCTGCACCACCCCGGTCATCTAGTTTCTGATATAGAAAACATGCCATCTGCTCGCCCACAGAAAACCATATTTAATAAGCCTCTGCACTATAAGGGGGTTTCACAAGACCAATCTCTCTCATTGCAATGGTGTAGAAATGATGAGGCCTCAACCATATTTTAGTTCTTGCAGACCACTGGTGGTCCATGGATCACAGGTTGGGGATGATTAAAATAGAGGGACATTTATAAGATCCTTCTCCTGACATAGTGGAATACTATAACACTCCCTGTTCTGCACAGAAAATGCAAGCTCCATGCCAAGCCATATTGCCTTTTAGACTGGTTATTTAGAGATCTAGGTTCCAGTCCCCACTGGACCATAAAACCTATAAGGGCCAGCCAGTTCCTCCAGGTTTGGCTGAGTTGTTGTAAGGGTGAAATGAGGAGGAGAAGAGCCATGCATACTATTTGGATACAATATGGGGTGGGGGAGAGGAAGAAGTACACGTGGCTGCTATCATCACCACTACCACCCTCCTAAAATGTGCTGAAAGCCTTCTGTAAACCAGAAACCCAAATACAACTTGCATTCCTGTTACCCCTAGTGGGGCAAATTTTATTTTCAGCTTTTGGCTCAGCTTTGCATAGTATGTATGCTTTATCATTCAGTGAAGATTCAATCAAAGAGAGCAGGGAAAGGGGTTAATAGCACCACTACCCTGCCCATGCTGGGATATCAAATCAATTCAGCCCTCTTCTCATGGCTGCTTAAAAAAACAATAAAATAAATGTGAGACGAATCATAGATTTCCAAATTCTTGTCTAGTTTGGTCTTAATATTAGGAAATGAAATTAATCAGATGATCTATTAGTGTTAGGAATAGATTCTTTCTGCCATCTTACTTTGCAACTTGGTATAACAGAGTATAAAATGGTGGGATTTGAATGCTTGTTTCCTTTGCAGCTGGTGGCCTTTTGATAGCCCTGACTAGGGTTCACCCTGGGACTTGCATGGCTAACTCTGGAGCTCTTGAACACTTGTTTAAAAGCCACAAAGCAATTTTGGCTTCACTTTATAGAAGTGGAATATAGCAAAAGACCGCAGCTAACGAATAGCCATTAAAGTTCACTTTCTCAATAAGCAATCAATAATCCATTACAAAAAGAGTATGTATGAAAAATAGCAGTCAGCATGGAAAAAAAACTACACACTGCAGAGCAGTATAGTAAGTCTAGACCAGGGGTGCTCACACTTTCCCAGCATGTGAGCTACTTATAAAACAACCAAGTCACAATGATCTATCTAGACCAGGGGTGCTCATTAGGTAGATCGCAATCTACTGGTAGATCGCGCAGGGCATCCTGGTACATCGCAGGCATGGCGGGAGGAAGGCTCAGTCCCACCCCACAGACTCCTGCCACCGCCCAAGTGCTGCCGGCCCTGGGTTATCTGAGGTCCTTTCCACACAGTTGAATAAAATCCCATGTTATCTGCTTTGAATCAGATTATATGGCATGCTGAAAAAGTGTGAGCACCCCTGACCTAGACAGATGGCCACCCAGCATCTGTTTAAAAACCTCCAAAGAGGGAGCTTCCACCACACTCTGAGGCAGAGAGTTCCACTGTTGAACAGCTCTCATAGTCAGGAAGTTTTTCTTAATGTTCAGGGGGAATCTCCTTTCTTGTAGTTTGAAGCCATTGTTCTGCGTCCAGGGCAGCAGAAAACAAGCTTGCTCCCTCCTCCCTATGACTTGCTCTCACATATTTATACATGGCTATCATGTCTCCTCTCTGCCTTCTCTTCTTCAAGCTAAACATGTCCAGCTCTTTAAGCCGCTCCCCATTCCCACTTGCCTCAAACAGACAAGAGTTCTTTCTCCCACCCTGGACATCATTCCACAGATATATAAACAGGCAGTAAGCAGCCAGACCTTGAAGCTGCAAGGCCATTCAATGCTTTAAAAAGGTGGCCAATGGAACATTCAAACCTGCACCCAACATACAATAGTTCCTTCTCCCACCCTGGACATTACTCCACAGATATATAAACATGCAGAAAGAAGCCAGGCCTTAAAGCTGCAAGGACATTCTATGCTAATCAAGGTGGCCAATGGAACATTCAAACCTGCACCCAACATACAATAGTTCCTTCTCCCACCCTGGACATTACTCCACAGATATGCAGTACAGTAAGAAGCCAGACCTTGAAGCTGTAAGGACATTCAGTGCTAATCAAGGTGGACAATGGAATATTCAAACATGCATTAAACAGAGAAGATTCTCTTCTCACAACCTGGACATTACTCCACAGATATACTAACATGCAGTACAGTAAGAAGCCAGATTTTGAAGCTGTAAAGACATTAAATGCTAATCAAGGTGGACGATGGAACATGCAAACATGCATTAAATAGACAAGATTTTCTTCTCCCACCCTGGGCATTACTTGAAGCTGCAAGGACATTCAAATAACCAAGTTTACCTGTAAAAATAACTTCTAAGGTTGCAGTGCCTGTGCCGATGAACTCCTCGCAGAGAGACTTTGCCAGAAAATGGCTGCCAAAGCCTCCTCGTCCTCCAGCCTCGTGGTGCTGCAAGCTGACTTGTGGCTTCGTCTCCCTCCTTGTGCTGCTGCCGCACCAACTGCGCCTGTGCGGTGGAAGAGCTAGCTCTGCCCGGCCACCCCTGCTCCCATGGCTGCTCCGCCTCCAGGCAACAGGCCTGGCCAGGCTTGAGGGTGGAGCTAGCAGGAAGTGGCGTGAACTCGCTCATCCTCCCTCCTCCTTCTCCCTCCCTTCCTCCTCAGACTGTACTGCCTGCTCTGCTCGGCACTGAGGATGGATGCGCCAGTGGGGGAGTTGCGTCAGGGGTAGCCTGAGCCGGGCAGCCCGGAGGAAGATGCGCGCCACGCACGGGGCAGAAGCACCCCTCAGAAATCCGGCCCTGGCTGCGATCGACCAATTCCGCCTCCGCGATCGACAGGTTGATCGCGATCGATGTAATGAGCACCCCTGGTCTAGACAGTTGTAGCTATAGTTAACTGCTTTGTTGTTGTGAGCCTTCTAGTGTTTCGGACTTATGGTGACACAAAGGCAAAGCTATCACAGGATTTGCTTTCCTGTGAGACTGAGAGAATGTGACTTGCTCAAGATCACCCAGTTCATTTCATTTGAGTGGGGATTCAAACTCCTTTCCACACAGGGTCATAGTCCAATGCTGAAACCGCTACCCAATGTTGGCTCTCTAAGGGCCCTTCCACGCAGCCCTCTATCCCAGAATATCAAGGCAGAAAATCCCACAATATCTGCTTTCAACGGAGGGCCCTTCCACACAGTCATATAACCCAAAATATCAAGGCAGAAAATCCCACAATATCTGCTTTGAACTGTATTATCTGAGTCCACACTGCCATATTTTCCAGTTCAAAGCAGATAATGTGGGATTTTATTCAACTATGCAGAAGGGGCCTGAGTTATCTGAGTCCACACTCAGATAATGTGGGATTTTCTTCCTTGATGTTCTGGGATATAGGGCTGTGTGGAAGGACATATTTGTCTATGGACATATTTGAATATACTTAACGGGTAGCTCATCTGTTCTACGCACTTGAAAACCATTCTGAAAAGTCTAGTATTTTCTAGTTGTAAATTTCTTATTCATTTATTTTGTAGCAAAGAATATTCATCTCTCACACAGAGGACATCACAGTGGAATATATATCCCTAACCCCCAACAATGACAGCAGCAACTGGGATCCATCCACTTTTTCAGGTTTTCAGAGATGTAAGATGCTCATTTATTTACATGTATAATAAAGAAAAGTCAATATTGAATGTAAAACAGTGTTATATATATTATAAATGCATATATTAGCAATATACTGTGAGTATACTCAACACAATCCAGATGGTGATAAACTCCAGTGGCTGGTTACATTAGAACAATCAAAAGGCTTCCCGATAGACACTCAGACATGGAAAAGCTGTGAGGGGAAAGATAATAGATTAGACTTGGAGACCCTAAGATGAACAGTACTCTTTCATTTTTGGAAAAAAAGGCCTGCCCCATCCTTTTAACCTCAATTTTTCTCATTGCCTTAGAGGTGTATAAGTGGAGGTTGGACACCTGGAGTTACTGATATCACTAACTTCTGTCTGACAGATGGTGGTAGGGTCTTAATGCAGCCAAGGTTAGGGTCCATATTGTATTCTGATCATTTTAATGCACCCCATGAAAACATTTTTAACTCACAAAAACTGCTTTTCAAAAGGGATGACTTTTCTAGTGTCCTTGGATCTGTCTTTTTTCCTGGCGATGCCAGTGCCTCCTGTTTTGCTTCCTTACAGTCTTTGCTGTTTTCATACTGATAGTATGCACATTTCTCTTGAGAAATATTAGCTAACATGACTTTATCTTGTTAGAATCCTGTTTGAGATGGATGGTTTTTAAGTGTGCATCTCTGAATACATCTAGTCCACTTACTTTAAAGTATGAGTATAGGTAAGAGTCATGTACTCTTAGAGTCATGTATTGTAACAGGGATTTGTCACAGGGTCCTTGGATTTGAGTTCAGAGAGGACCCTTTACCCTCTAATCCACTACTGACTGAAGTTATTAAAAAGTTAAGTTGAAGTTTTCCACACTGTGCAGCTTGCTTCACATTTCTCTGCCTCTCCCGCTCAGCATTGTCCCCAGAGTGAGGAGGTTTGTTCTTTTCTCACTCTGTTATCTTTTCTCTGTTGACTTTTGAATGCTGATAATAAGGGAGCTCTATTGGCTATTGTCAATCAGGCGCATATTTTCTGGTAAGATTGGCCGGCTGGAGCTGCCTTTTGTAAGATGTACGAACCTAGTATCAGGAACATATATTTTCAGTCTAACTTCATGCTGCCTAAAATGCCCATATAAATGCATCAAAGATTTAAAGAAAATATATTTTGCATCAATCCAATCTCCTGTCTTACAAATTGGCTGCTATGAATTGGCAGAGAGACTTTGTCAAGACAGCTTATTTATGGATTTTAGTAATCTAGGGAGAGATCATCGTTCTTCTTAATTTAACCAATTGAGAAAAAAGATGTCCTGCCAGCACAAGAGTGAGCCTTGTTTGGCATGAATTACAAACAGCACTGCATCTTCCCTGGAGAAAATTCGGCTGGTAAAGTGCACAGTTCCAGAATAATAACATTAGGAGGAAATTTATCACATACACCATCAT
Organism: Anolis apletophallus; assembly: GCA_030556195.1. Classification (NCBI taxonomy): domain Eukaryota; kingdom Metazoa; phylum Chordata; class Lepidosauria; order Squamata; family Anolidae; genus Anolis; species Anolis apletophallus. The sequence goes on along the minus strand of JARBWK010000005.1, from coordinate 88,202,575 downwards.
ATATAGTCATTTACATCAATCTAAGCTAGGACATCTCACCACAGACCCGAGTTAAAAGCTCACCTTCAAAATGAATGTATTTGAGGTCTCACCTTTTCATTTTATCCTACATCGTGGGTGAGGAAAAGGGTTTTCCCAAATGAGGAGAGGGCTATCCTCCCTTGATCAAAAGCAGGTTAGGATCTGCATGTAATCCGACCCATGTGTGTGTGTGTTGCTCTCTTATGGTATAAACCATTTTGCCTCTCCTTCATTCACTGCACATGACTTCCCCCCTCTCCCTCCCTCCTTCCCGTCCAATCAGCCATAGACATGTTCATCCACCAATTCCCTTTTATTAGTTTCTCCTTCTCACCCCATTCAGTATCACTTTCTCTTCTCCTTTTTACATTTTGCCTTCTTCATGTCCTCCCTCCCATGCATATTGTCACGACTTGGCCCTTGACCACTTGTTGTTAAGGTAACGCTGCCACCAACCTTGGGTAAAACCCAAGGATTCATTATAGATTATATAATTACTGACAACAAACCCCCTTATGGCTCAATGGCTACCCTCAGCGTGATGAGTGCTGAGGTAACACAAATGGCTTTTAAAAAGCTGGCACCAGGTAGAGGCTTCACATGAAAGATGGCACAATATGAGGCTTGTGTTTTAAATTGAACAGAGAAAATGTTTATTGTTGACATGCGTTCCAACTGGTACAAAAGTGTGTTGTTACTTTCAAAGGCAGAATTCTTAATGGTTACAATAAACGGTACTAAAATCTTAGATGTAAAAGCTTCTTTAAACTAGAACAGGTTTCTCTATTACAAGATGTTTCTTTGAATAGGTTCCTTAAACTTCAGGCACAGAATAGTTATTTCACAAACTGACTCTGTCCTTTCCCTCACACTAATAATAACAATTAGTTGTGAGAGTAAACACTAACTTCTCAGTTAGTCCCTAAAAAAACCCTTTCAGGTTTCCTTTTGACCAGTCTAGCAGCCCTTAACCTGAGCTATTCCACTAGACTCCTGGTCCCAGAGAATTCCTCTCTGAACACTAATCTTCCCCTAAAGCAGAAGACTAGCTAAGAGTCTCTCCCCTGTCTCTGAAACAGTGTGGAAAGATCTCCCTCACTCTCTCTCCCAGAGAGTTTCTGACTCTGATGTTGCTTTGTCAAAAGCCAAACCCTAACTCCCTTTACTCAGGCAAGATTTTCCCTCCTAACCAGTTAGGCTCCTCCCCTCAGCTTTCTAGCCAATGCCCAGGGCCATACCGTTTCCACCCAGATGAGTTCCAAACCACTCCCCCTTCTCTAACGATTCCTTCCCAGAATGGCTGCCCTGTGGAAACTCTCTCTCAACATGGATGCCAAACTGTTTACATAGGCCGACCTCACAGGCTTCGGCCTAGCCAACTGGGGTGAGACCTTACACATATCAACAACATTTTGGGGGATAAGGTCCTACTGGTATCAGGGAAAGCTCCCCCTCCTAGTCTTATTCTAGCTTAACTAAGGTGCAACACATGGGGAGAATAGGGTTAATCTTCCTTTTGTAATCTGTAAACATAGCAATGACTTTCTATAGAGCAAAAATGAAAGTTCCCACTCATGCCTATGAAAACTAAAATAAAAACATTTTTAAAAACTTGCCATAAGTTGGTGATGGAGAGGTTGTTGAGAGGGCCCTGTTGTTGTATGTAGGAAACATTCCCATTTTCTGCTGAAAATGCCCCTTGTGGCTTTAACAACTATAGAAATTGGAACAATAAAAAGTGTTTTTGGATGCCTAGTTTTGGAATGAATACCTGTATTTACATGTACCTACCCAAGTATAAACATTGCATTCATTTATGTTTCATGGATACTTTATACACATACCCCAAATGCACTTTTTAAACCAGATATATGTAATTTGGTATAATTTGCATAAGATATATAGAACACACAATCTAGTTTTTAGAATTAGGATTACATTAGTGCAGATTTAGAGTTCGTGTTTAAATAAGGAATAAAAGTAGAGTACACTTAGTCCTACTCTGTGTAATTTAAATCATGTTAAAATGTTTTACATACATTACTATTGTTGTTGCTGTTGCTGTGAAAAAAATAATAACTTTCCCACCCACCAGGGTCTTAAAAATATGTGCAAATGAAATATACTTTGTGAGATCCACTTAAGACATAATAGTTTCTATGCATGTATCAATTCCATTTAGAAGCATGGGTTTACCACCACATCCATTATTACATTTGCTGAACGCACCCACATCTATTTTGTTGTCTCTAAGGCCATATGAATACTGTTAATTTTAGCTTTGAGTATGCAGGACATAACAAAGATATGATCATGTATGTGCAGTTTCAACTTTGACTGTGATCTGTATATCATATTCATCATGTATGAACGATGTGGCCATGACACAATCCAGCTATATAAAGGTTAGGATGTCCTTAGTTTTCTACTGAGATAAATGAGAAAGGGTTCCTAATTTTGGCTCAGCCAAGCCTTTTGATAACAACTGAACAAGAAACAAAGTAATGACTAAATTTGGAAAGATTGAAGGATATCAGCTTCTAACCTTCCTGTCTGTTCACCTTGATGACATTTCTGAAGAATGTACAGCAAATCAATGCAGTAAGTGCAGAGATAGAGACAGATAACATTTAATTATATTGACACAAACAAATAAGCAGAGCAATATGAGGGAGGATTACAGACAAGACATCCTTCTGACTTTTAAAAGGGCTATTTCTCCATTTTTGTTTATGACCATGCACATTTTTTCCATACAATTTCTTTTTGGCTAAGTTGGAAAGGGGAAAAAATGCTCATGAATATTTATAGCAAATCCCTTCTACCAGAGGACACATTAAATCTAGCAGCATAACAAAACTGAATTACCATGAAATAAACTTTCTTAATTAAACCAATTAAATTTCTTCCCAGTATGTAATTTAGAAACTCTGATAAAGTCTGGTCGAAAAGGTTTGCTTTAGCCTTAAGCTGGCCTAAGAAAGAGTGAACATCTGGCCTGTCTATGAAAAGACTCTGTCTGACCTTAGGCAGTTTGTCAAAACATTAGCTGCTGTCCGTGGTGCTGATACAGTTTGTTTTGCTCCAGGGCTTTGCTAGAGACAGTAGTATCATTAGGGCACCATCGCACTTATTTGAATAGGCTGCATCTGTAGTGTGAATCTCTGTATTCTTGCTGCATCCATTATCAGTTATGGAGTAGCTTCCTTTTTCTGCTAGCTTAATGTATATATGTATGCGGTATATGCTTTAGATGTTCTAAACCATGCATAATGTGTAGCCACTTTGCATATCTTCCATCATATTTTACTTTTCCACTTGTAAATATTTACCAAAAATAATTGCATTATCATCTTTTAAATATTAATAAGACCAACCAACTTCAGGACAAAGGCAATATTATTTGCATTTCTAAGTTTTGCTCTGATGTCAATATCTGCAAATAGCCACCATGGAGATGCAGAAGTGTTTTTTTCAAGTGTTTGATGTACAGTCACTTTTGCTCTTCCTCCGTATAGAACGAAGTAAGAAGCTGTGTAGGATGCTAATCATCTGAATACAGATAGTTTATACTCTGAGAGCTTTCGTTCCCCTCCTGCCCTCTGCCACTTTCTGCAATTTCCCAAGTACAAACTATTATGCATTAGCCATATATTGTGCCTTTCACATGCTTACAAAACTTTTTTGAAAATCCAGGACAGTAACAAAAATACTTATCAAGTCTTTGGTCAAACAGGGCAGATGCAGTTTTTTTGGGTGGGGGTGAGGAGGGGATTCATAAGGGATAGCTACTTATTTAAAAATTAAATTGGTAAATGTAATTTCACTATAATAATGTTATGAAGTGCCCTACACCTCACAACCTTTGAGGATGCCTGCCATAGATGCAGGCAAAACGTCAGGAGAGAATGCTTCTAGAACATAGCCATATAGCCTGAAAAACCTAAAACAACCCTGTCCTACATTTTGTTTTTAAAAAGTAAAAAAAAGAAAAGCTGGGACAGATATATATATATATATATACACACACACACACACACACACACACACGTTTTCTTATTTGTTTGAGGACACAATGGAGCTGAGAGTGGATATTTAAAGGTAAATCCATGTATAGCTGAGAAATATGGTGTCAGCCAAAAATGAAACATTACAGCCTGACAACTGGAAGCTCACTTCCTCAGGATGGAGCTCTGGGAAGATGTAGCTATTCAAAAATGAAGTATTTGTACACGAAAATGCAGTGAGGGCACAATTTATTATAAAAACAGTTACAAAGGTATAAGACTGGTTAGATGGTTAATAAAAACAGCGTTTAGAAAAAGTCAGCATCAGGACATTAGGATGTACTGCTTAGAAAAATCAGTATGTCAGCATAGCAGAAAAACCAGGAGAAAAAGACGTTAGTATGCCTTTTTTATTAAGAAGAACAAAGAGATTGATCTTATTTTTTCAGCAAATTGTAGGATAAAGAAATGCAAAGTAATTGTAGATATTACAGAACTGTTCTGTCAAAGCACTCGAAAATATGCACTCAGTATTAAGAATTTATCTAGCTAATTGTAGTATGAACAGCAATCTCTGTTGTAATGTAAAGAAGGATCATATGCAGAAATTGAAAAAAAATACTATTTTGGACTAATGTGGCTGGGGCCATGCTAGTTGGGGGATTCTTGGAGTTATTGCCCTATTCAAAGTAACTTTTCCAAACTCTGCTCCTACTCTTGGCATTTGAGGGTGTAAGGCCATATCAAAGATGGCATATGTTTCCAAACAACAACAGAAATCAAACAAAAATCTGGACACATTGGTTGCTCTCATGTTGTCAAGTATTTCTACACTTGAGAGGAATTTTGTTTGCTTTATTATATATACCAATAGATCGGGGGTCCTCAAACTAAGGCCCACAGGCCAAATGCGATTGTCCAAGGCCATTTTCCCGGCCCCCATCCTAAACTTTAGACTTAGGGTCACCCTAAGTCTGAAATGACTTCAAGGCGCACAACAACCATCCTATTTAATGTGACTATCTCATCAGCCAAAAGCAGGCCCACATTTCCCATTGGAATACTGGTAAGTTTATGTTGGTGACAATTGTTCTTCATTTTGTATTGTTCTTCCAAGGTTTTTTTTTTTGCACTATAAATAATATTTGTGCAGTGTGCATAGGAATTCATTGGTTTTATTTTTCTAACTATAGTCTGCCTCCCCTGCCCCCAATCTGAGGGACTGTAAACTGGCCCTCTGCTTAAAAGGTTTGAGGATCCCTGCAATAGATAATGCAGCCTGACAATTTTTCTTAGCCTTTTTATTTGTGATATTCAACGTATTGAAACAGGTGGGGTTCTGCACCCCGTCTCTTATATTGATAGATTGGGGGTCTATATCACTTGCAAGCTAATTCTGGATACTGTCTCAGGTCACCTTTATCAAGTTTTGTTCACCCAATTTATGATAGTGGCTAAACTGGACAGGCTATGTTAACATCAACACCCCAATTAAATATTTGGAATTCCAGGATATTTACATGTAAATGTATAGATTCTTGTTACACTTTTAGATATATATATTATACACTAGCCGTCTTCTGCCACATGTTGCTGTGGCCCAGTCTGTGTATATGTGTCTTGAGTGTGTATATATATGTGTATATATTTCTGTATATGAGTATATATATATTTTGTGCATGTGTTGTAATGTATTTTTTGGTTTTTTGGCTTTTAAAGTCTCTCCCATTGTATTTTTCAGTGTTTTAATGAGTGGTGGTCACTCGGTGGCCTGATAGGTGTATTGTGTCCAAATTTGGTGTCAATTCATCCAGTGGTTTTTGAGTTATGTTAATCCCACAAATGAACATTACATTTTTAATATAGATATGTGTATATACACTTTTGCTTCAGTAAGTAACTCAGACATAGCAATGTCTAGATCCTTCAGTTTTGTTGCATTCCACAGCATTGTATGTAAGTCACCTTATATTAGGTCATATAGCCATCAAGATTTTCATCAGGGCATTTCATTTTAACACATAACCCATTATCCATGACAAAATATTTCCTTCCTTTAGAAAATATTGAACACATTTTAACTATATTAACAGCATGCATGCATATATATCCTAGCCTTACCATAATGAATTGCTGAAATAATGAGGCAGAAAGCCATATGGGAAAACCTATGGGCAACTTTATTAACTGTTACCTATTTAAACTTTCTTCATGAACTGCAATAAACTCCATGTGAGGGATGAATATGGGATAAGCTGAGACAGTAGGCACTCTCCAACCTACTCCTCAGCTAACTTGGGTGAGACACCTGGGTCTCCTGAGCACAACTCTGCTTAACTTGAGTTGTCCCCAGGGTGGCCCTATAGGAAACCTGCCTTGAGTATTCCATCCCCAACCCACATGGCTCCAAAGCCATTTCCATTCGCCCCCACTTTGGTTACTTGAACACAGAGGTGGGGTTTCCCGTTCCTAGTCTGCATCAAACAGGGTGCCTTAGGTGCAGACCGAGATGTAACTCCATCCTGGTTTCTCGCAGGACAACCTATTTATGGTACCATTCAAGCCAATTGCCCACCAAATGAGCAGTGCAGGGTAGGCAAACCCCTCCCCTCCCCACCAAGAGGGGAAAAATCCTACCCAGCCCCGAAGCAACCCCTAAGCACACTGCTATAGTGGGCCAGTGACTGAATCCTAATGCAGCGCTTCAGGGACTGTTCAACCTTAAATAGGCTGGCCCCACCCCACAAAAATAGTCCCAGAGGGGACTAACTCAAACTGAGCTTCCCTTCATTGGGGGCCAGAAAATAGTCCTCCCCTCCCATCTGGCAGATACATCAACATCACCATCACCATCACCATCACCATCACCATCACCATCACCACCACCACCTGATGGCCAGTATAGAAACCTAATCATATTAAGGTGGCATGTCAAAGTTATTTGGAATGATCTTCCATTGCTTGTTGGAGACATGCTTAAAAGGATGTTTTTGTGGTTCTGATACAGCTCTTTTTCTCTCTCCTGCTTGATATATCAGGAACTGCTGTCTAATGCAAAATGCATTTTTAGAATTCTCTGCACTTCTGATCATCAGTTGTCATCTAACGCACCAGCTCGCAGGGCTACTTCTGTTCAGCCTTTGTGGTTTATGTTTACATATTTTATTGGAACTTCTGGAAGTTTTCATTGACTTTCCCTTCTATTAACAAGACAGAAGGTAGACAATTACTGTCACAGATCTTATGTAAACATTAATTTAGAACTTCTTGAGGCAACTGTATACATCACCATCACCTGATGGCCAGTATAGTAATCAAATAATCTACATAATTAGAAGCAGAAAATGGAGAAGTATTATTCGGTCTTCAAAGACAAGGGACCAGGGACATTGTGAGGGAGAATGTAAAACAACAAACAAATTCCCTCACCCAAACTCCACTATCTGAAACCAAAAAGAATGAGAAGCCTTCATGGATGAGAGATGAAACTCTTCAAGCAGTTAAGGACAAATGAGAAGCAAAAGTAAAAGACATCAGAAATAGAGCAGACATGACACAATAGAACATACAGTATTGCTTGTTGATGTAGAAGGCAGAAGGAAAAGAATTAAGACCACATTATAAATGGAGGGATTAAATTATGGAAGCCATGGTCTTGCCGAACAGGGTTGTCGATGACAGGGTTATTTGGAAATATCTCATTCTTAGAGTCACCATAAGCTGACTCAGTTGGCAGTTAAGAACAACAAAGCATTTCTGGGCAGTATGGAGGCATTGGTTTGACTACTGGACCATAGCTCAGGAGACCAGGCTTTGATGCCCACCCAGCCATGGGAATCCCCTGGTCTTTGTTTGTTTGTTTTTTTAGTGGTTCAGGAAACTAGGTTATATTCCTCCCTGGCTATACGCCCCCTTATCTTCTATGGATAACTTTTTTGAGTCTCAGCTCATCAGAAAATTCACTGTGGCCTTCGGAGTCTCATTGTGCCTTGGTATTTCAGTTTTCAGGAACACCCATACACTGTAACTTCATTCTTCTTCTTACTCACAGAATTTTTTCTACAGACAGTCGAAGCTATCTTTAGCAAAGGCTGAGCTACACATCCCATTTTTCACAATCCAAGATAACAAGGCAAGATGCTACTTAGGTTCCTAACACTTTCACTCTATCTACTATTTCCTCCCCATCAGTCAGCATTATGTCAAGCATAGCAAATCTCCCTGTACCATCTGCCACCTTCTGAAAGGTGAGGTTTTCGGCAAGACAAGTCAAGAACTTCTCAGATGTTTCATTCTTAATGAAACTGGACTATCAAGCAGGAGTCTTGAAATTTACTACTCCTCTTATTGGTTTCCTTCGTGAAGGGTCTGGCATCTGTTCCATCATACCTTTGGGCTGCTCTGTAGTATACTGCCATACCAATATCTTTCCCTTTTTCCACCTTCACATGCTCTCTCTCATTTTGTAGAGTCTATTTTACTTGAAAAAATTTATTGTTCCACTGATACATTCAAAACAAATGTCACTGGCTTCTAGCAGATCATACCTACCATTAGCCCTATAAAGGAAGATGGCCATGGGTTTTGTATACCGGTAAGTTTCTGGATTCCACCTCTAATGTCTTGTCTTCTCCTTTGTGCTCTTTATGCTCTTTGTTGTTCTCTGAAATCTTTAGTTTAGTAGTTAGCTCTGATTTATCACAAGCCCACAATTCTATATGTTGTTCTTGTTGCACGCCTTCAAAGTCACTTCCAACTTATGGCATCCCCAACAAGGTGACTCTTATCAGACAACTTTCTTGGCAAGATTTGTTCAGAAGGGAATTGCCCTTGCCTTTCTCTGAGGCTGAGAGTGGCTTGACCAGGGTAATTTATGACCTCTTCATAAATGGAGGTAAATTTGGCACCATGTGCTGATTTAGTTCCAGTCACCCACCAAGCTAGCCAACTCCAATCACATGATGCTGGCATTTCTCTGTGGGTGAAGGAGGACAGAACTTGTGCATACCACCACCAGGGCAACATGGGAGCGTCCCATGTTGCCATTGCAATCCATGGGGGCAGCTGCGCGCACCACATGCACTCGTGCTTCCCCCATCTGATCGCTCTTGGCTGGAATTGGGCGATGCGGGGCATGAGGTAACAGGTTCCTCACTCCCCTCTACAAAGCAGAGCACCTCTGGTGGCCATCTGATGAGGTCATTTGAGCACCTCTCAACTGACCATATAAGTTGTTTGGTGTTGAAGAAAGTGGTTTTGTGGTACAAATGATTACATAGGAAGTCCTGGAACCAGTTTGAAGCCCAGATGATGCACATTAACCATTTCTTTTGTGTGCTTTTGTGGGTGTTTGTTGTCTTGCTGTTACACTTTTAAGCAAGCTTCCAATTGAATTAAATGGTCAGTGTAGATGTGGACCCAGTGAGTTTCCATGTCTGAGCAAGGATTCAAATCCTGGTTTCCAGATTCATAGTTCAATGCTCAGGCCTTGTCTCTCTTTAAAACAGTAGTTGTTAATTCCTGGTAAATGGTTATAGGATCAAATAATATGACTGCAGGTTGACAATAAAGTCCACAGAGTTCTTGGACATTTACCAATTGGAGAAGCCAGTGGAATTGAAATCGGAAGAGAATCAAATGGGAAAATTCATACTTCAAAGAAATCCAAAAACAACAGCTTTCAGAATTACATCATCTTCGATTTGTTTATATGAGCATGAAAGGCAAAGGAGTGGAATAGTTTTTCCTATGGGATAGCAAATGGCACCTCCTGCTGTGGTATCAAATTTTACATTGTCAGCCTCCTGTGCCTCTCTGGTTCCATGCTTGGAGCCTGGCGTCTGATTTCCTGGCGCCAGCAGGACCGCAAAGGTGTCTGACAGATGCGGGCAGAGAGATAGGACTGCTTACTTAACCTTGCTATGCATCTCTTCCCTCTGGGTTTTCCTCTTGACCCAGGAGAATAGGGGAGGGTCCAGAAGCTGCTTAAGGCTTCAATAATTTACATGCATCCAATTAATCTTCCATACATGGAGCTAATTAGCAGAAGAGTATGCACAATGCTTTGCCTTCCTTTAAAAAAATATTGATCAAAGTGCAGAGAAACAATGAGGTCATAATATAAAGAGTAAAATCCAGGCTATTCGAAAACAACAACAACAACAACACACATTGACATTTTTATAAACATTTCAACAAGAGGAAATGCAGAATAGTGAGTACCTGCTGGACCATATGCTTCTACTTTGCTAGATTTTATAAGACACGGTGCCAGAGCTTTTAGCCCAATGTCTGATATTGATTTGCACTCATTAAGGACCTAATTCTGCAAAGAAACATTCAAAAAGAGTGAAGGGCAGGCTTGAACCAATGACTAAATTTACTCTGGAGAGCATTTGCAAAATTGGGTTCTTAATTGACATGCCAGAAAAAATGCCTTTTAAAAATGTTTACTCCCTGGCACCTGTGTGATGCAGCCGATCCTTTAAGAGCATCATTAGCTACTTAACGTACCAGCTAATGACTGGTAGAGTTTAAAGGCAGCAGCTGCATCCTGGGATCTAGGTACATGGAGGGGTAATGACACCAAATGGTTCCAACAGCCCTTAGGAACATTTCCAAAGGTTTCAATAATTGCTGAGATTTTAGGAAGCATCTTGACATAGGTAAAAACTGACTTATATGTATGATAGCTGCACCTGTGAAGGGCGAAACATGCACCTCTCCATCTTGAAGCATGTTGACTTGGAAATTTCATTGATTACGAAGTAAATTAATGGCATTTAAAGAATGAAGAGAAGAGATGCATAGAAGCTTAGCAAGGGGCCAAGGGTTAAAGGGCAGAGCACACAATCCCATGCAGTAGGTTGTAGGTTCTGCTGGTTATTTCAAGAGGAGGCTGAAAAACAGCTGTCAATCAGAAATATAGACAGCACTGAGTTGGGTGGAATCAATGGTTTGACTAAGTGGAAAGGCTGACTTTTGTATTTCCTCTGAGGGATGCATTAAAAGAAAGCATGTGGAAATAAACCACGGCTGCTATACTTCCCTTTTACTTTTCTGAGATTTGACCTGTCTGTTTCTATATGAGGAGCTTGCTTTTCATATTTGATGAAGCAAGCATATGTTTAATTGTTGAACATTGCAAGAATTTAAAAAAACAATGTATATGAATAACACCTAACTCTTTGTTTTTTTGTTGTTTATTCATTCAGTCACTTCCGACTCTTCGTGACTTCATGGACCAGCCCACGCCAGAGCTCCCTGTTGACTGTCACCATCCTCAGTTCCTTCAAGGTCAAGCCAGTTACTTCAAGGATTCATCCATCTTGTCCTTGGTCGGCCCCTCCTCCCCCATTTTCCCTAGCATCATTATCTTCTCCAAGCTTTCCTGTCTTCTCATCAAGTACTTCATCCTTGCCTCAAATATCCTTCCCTCCAGTGAGCAGCTGGGCAGTATACCTCTGTAAGATGGCCATTCAGCCTGACACTTTCAACATCTCAGTGATTCCGGCCATGAAAGCCTTCAACAATACAGTACACATGTTGTTTTAGATCAACTGAGAGGGGGATCAATTGGTGGACAGTACAGAAGAGTTAAATGGGGTTTCAAGTTGGCACCGTTATTATGACTGGGCTCTTATGCTTTAGATGTATGCATGGCAGATTAATTCTTTTTTTTTAAAACTGAGGGCCCTTCCACAGAGCTATATAACCCAAAATATCAAGGCAGAAAATCCAGGCCAGATCCAGACAGGCCTTTATCCCAGGAGAATCCATGTTTAAAAAACACAGATTTTCCTGGGGGGTCTGTCCACACCCAGCCCAGAAAGCCACAGTATTCTGCAGTCCAGAACTGGAAATAGTGGGTTTATCCTGCGCCTTCCAAGAAGGCATGGAATAAACACACTATCTAATTAATTCGCTACAAACCAGAATGTTACCTGGACAGCCAATCCTTTATTGTTGTAGATACAACAATGAAGGTCCTGTCTGGATGGGCCAACAGAATATCTACTTTGAACTGGGTTATCTGAGCTCACACTGCCATATAGTCCAGTTCAAAGCAGAAAATATGGGATTGTATTCAGCTGTGTGGAAAGGGCCTTAGATGCAGTAGAAGAGAATACTGTTGCTCTCATTCTCCTTTGGGGACTTTTCCACACAGGCCTATATCCTAGAATACCAAGGCAGAAAATCCCACATTATCTGAGTGTGGACTCAAAAACCCAGTTTCAAATCTATGGCAGTGTAGACTCAGATAACCCAGTTTAAAGCAGATATTGTGGGATTTTCTGCCTTGATATTCTGGGATATAGGCCTGTGTGGAAGGGCCCTTAGATGCTGTTAATTTAAGAGAGCTTTGTTTCCAGAAGCTCAACAATCAATTTTTTGCTTTTCTTCAATTATCTACAATATGGATTGAGAAGAGCTGGAACTCCATCCTTTTTCTTCCAAACATGCTGTGCATTGCATCACAACATCTCACATTTAGGCCCCTTCCACACAGCCCTATATCCCCAAATATCAAGGCAGAAAATCCCACAATATCTGCTTTAAACTGGGTTATCTGAGTCCACACTGCCATATCTCCCAGTTCAAAGCAAATAATGTGGGATTTTATTCCGCTGTGTGGATGGGGCCGTAGTGGCAGAATTTCAACAAGGGAAGCTTTCCTCACACACTGCATTTCTTGCCGAGAAAATGTACCAAGAATACTTAGAATTTCTGTTGACCATATATTTATTAATGTCACAACTGAGATCCTATGTAAAGCACACACAATTTCTTCACTTTTGGCTTGCTCAGTGGACTACAAAGTAGGCAACAAGTTAATGATAAAAAGAATGGCTTTCTTTGATGCTTCTGGCAATATAATTAGCATCCAGTGATGTAAAGCCTTTGGTCTAAATATAAACCCTTAAATTTAAAAAGGAGAGAAAATAATAAAGCCTTTACAACAGTTATGAATACACTGGACAATATAGAATTTTTAGTACATAGAGAAACCTGGGAGTATTGCAGTCAACTCATCTTCCTTCTGGACGTAAGCACAATGAAATTGTTATTGGAAGTAAAGGGGAGGGATCCCATTTGGTAAGGAGTAGCGCAGGAAATGGAACACAGTATGTGGAAAACATACTTAAGAAAGAAATTAGGATCAAGTGGCAAGTCTAGCATTTACCACAAAGCACCAAGCTGATTTTTCATAAAATAAAAAGTCCCCGAATTGAGAAATATGTGTGTCTTTTAGATTGGATTGTGCAGTCAAGAGTATCAAGAACTAAGCAATAATAAATCATTGGGCTGCATGTCAGAGTAAATGGTACAAGATAAACCCCTGTTGGAAATTGTCAAGAAGGTGACCTTAGGAGTTGCAACAGAAATCTTTAAGGAAAGATAGGAAACAAAGGAGCCTTAAAAACAACAGCAGTGAACTGTAGACTCGGATGTCCCCCAAATCTGTTTATTATCTGTTTTAATTTTCTACGTATTAAATGAATTATGATCCTTTCCAGGGAACACAGCATAACAAAATTATTGAAGATGTTGGTGGTATAAGAGCTATTTGAAGCAAATGAATTCCTGCTGTGTGCAATTCGGAACATCATATTGAATCCGTTAGAGAGGAGCATTTGTGTACAGCTCTTAAAACTGCAGCATTGCTTTCGCTTCTGTGTGTGTGTGTGTGTGTGTGTGTGTGTGTGTGTTTTAATCCGATATTATTGATTCAGGATTCTTCAAACGTTAGTGTGAAGACAGAAAGGCTTCATGGATGCTGACTTCAGATTTGGAAACGGGTCAAGTAAAAAGCAAGGGGCATAAAATCTGCTGACTCTTTGAACATATCAGCTCATCCCAGGAAGAACGGGCGGAGATAGAGATCTCTGAGCATTGAGGCATCCCTGAAATTTGCAGCACAGAGACTCATCTAGCGAGAAGAAGGGCAGTAGCCATCAAGAACAACTTTTAGATGCCATTGATTTTGTTTGCCTTGATAAACAGAGTAACATTAAGAAGCTGCTTTTAGCTCATGCAGAAGATGGACTTATATAAGGAGGTATTCTTAAACATATGCCGGGCTCAAGCTGCTGTTATAGTTTATTGTTTATTTCCACCATCCACCCAGCAGTGTAATTTGCTTTCTAGGCAGGAATATAATTATTCATGGAATTCATTCTCAAAGGAGACAATAAGTAATTTTGGCATGTTTTCCCTGCTTTGAGAAAGTAATAATTCAAGAATCAGTCTGCACAAAAGTAATACACTGTGTTTTTGTGTAGAAAACAGCATTTTCTGCTTGGAAAACAGCTTTTTTGGAATATAAAAGAACATTTATTTATTTATTTATTTGTCACGTTTCTATATCTCCCCTCTCAGCCCGAAGGCGACTCGGGACAGTTTACACAGGCAGTCTCTGCCCTCAATACAACACAAACAACAAGGCAACCCCCCCCAAACCATATAATAACAATTTAACAATTAAAAACATACAATTACAGTCTCAGCGTCATGTTGAAATCATTTCCCTGCCAATTATGCTATTTCTATAATACAGGCTCTTGGTGATGCAAATCCACGGAGCAGGGTGAGCTCCCGCTGTTAATCCCAGCTTCTGCCAATCTAGCAGTTCAAAACATGCAAGTGTTAGTAGATCAATAGGTACTGCTTTGGCAGGAAGGTAATAGCACTCAAATGCAGTCATGCTGGCCACATGACTTTGGAGGTGTCTACGGACAACACTAGCTCTTCAGCTTAGATATGGAAATAAGCACCCTCCCTCCCAGAGTTGGACACGACGAGACTTAATGTCAAATGGAAACCTTTACCTTTTTATAATACAAATGTTATCATCATAAAACAACAACCACTATGTATTAATTTTGCCTATAATAAGTCTCAAACTGTGAAGACTCGGGTCAGTCTACTTTTCCCTCCATAAGGATTTCAGTTAAATACTGCATTATATGGTCAGTATAGATAGGGCCTTTGCTTCAGTAAAGAGAGTTTGCTGCTGTGACAGATCAGCAGAGAGAAGCAAACAGACATGAATTTAGTAAAGGGTGCAAAGAATAACAGAGACACCTTTTCCCAAAGAGTTGAAGAATATTTTACTTCCATTTAGCACTGTCACATTTTGTTCCAAATAGATGCAGATGTATCAACAGCTGCACAGGTAGAAATAGTGTGTAGGAAAAACTATATCTCTTGAGTGCCTGTCTATTATGCCGTTGTTAAAGGCAGCTTTGGTTGGGAAAACTACAGCAACCGTGTTAGGTACCACTCAGGGACCAGCTGTTTTTCATTCCAGGATGTACATGCCAATTCAGTTAAAAAGAAAGAGATCCATCCTATGCCCTTGTAATCAGAATTCCAAACCATGTTCTTGCATATTGCATCCAGAATACATGCCCAAACTGACTTACTGGTTTACAATGAGTTCTGGAGTCTCAAAGTGGCCTCAATGATCCTTTTCCCACTATTAAGTGCTGCCCAGAGGGTGGATCATGCTAGAAATGAGCTAGAGAATTTTAAGGATTTGTCTTACAAAGTACATTTAGTACTTTGAATAGTTCACTATTCAAAAAGCACCTGAATAAGTATTTTTTAAAGAAAGATGGGCTCTATTGGTTTAAGTCAATGCTTCTGAATTAGTGCTTTTGAAATCTACACAATGCGCATTCTATACGGTTTTGTGAAGATTTCCCCCCTCCTTGAATAGTGAAGGGCTAGCAATTTGGTTTGCTGAAGGGCTCTCCTTCGCTTCAGTCCAGCTAGAGTGGAGACAGGTGCTGTTAAGCCTCTCAAATGGCAACGCTTTTGGTCTCATTGCTTTGCTCTCTCTGGAGTGCCCTCCACACCAATGGGCTCCTATGCCATATGACCACACACAAGTGAGTCTTAGCTCACTGCAGTAAAGCCCCACCCGCGATGATGGGTTCATTTTACAGGCAGAACACAAACAAAGCAATGTCGGTAAAGAACACAATACATGGAAAAACGCGTTCTGTTTCTGTAAGGAAGAGTGTCAAGACATTGTGAAGGGAGAGAATTAAAGAAGGTCATGATCATTTATATAACAGTTTTGTCCTGTGACAGTTGTGCATCATAACTTTAAATTTATCCCTTTGCCTAAAAATGAAGACAGAGCTAAGTTATAGTTTGACTGTAAGTAGACAAAGAGGTAAACTCACCCCTTCTGTGATATAATTGTCACTTTTGGATTTATATTATATGACCTTACTAGCTGGTGGAAGGGGACTAGCACATGATTCAAGTGCTGGCTTCTGCTCTGCTTTGTGTTCTGTTGTGCTATTTAATTGCTTTTGAGCAATGGGGAATTGAAGGGTTACTTTTAAGATATTCCAACATTGGAACTATATTTACAACTATTTTTAAACAGTACCGTTCTAAATTCTTTCAGAGAGGCTTTTAAAGATGAAGGGATTTAAAACCTAGTCAGGGGGTGCGGTGGTCTTTAACTGTTTTGATGGATTTTAACTGTGAAATATTTTTTTTGCTGTTTGTGTTTAATTCTATTTTAATGTTTGTAATTTTTATATTTCAAATTGTATCCTAATGCTTTTATGTCAAGTCCCTTTGAGTCCCCTTTGGGGAGATAAAGTGAGGTATAAATAATAATAGCATTATTATTATTAATAATAATAATGCGGTTTTCTGGCATTGTATATTTCTGCCGCTTCTGTGACTGTTTGTTTGTATTTTGATTCTGTAGCCCACTTGTTGATGGATGTCCAGAATCAGCAGCATCCACCGTGGTCCTTTTTATCCTGGGCGATGACCGAGCCAGTATAGACTTTGTTTTGGTTTGTTTCTCAATAGTGCTAATGGGTTAGGTGCTCTTAGTTCCAGTCATCAGCTGAGACCTCTCTCACAACCAAGAGAGCGCCACAGATCTTATATGCCAAGGAATTCTGTAAAAATATAATTGCAATTGCTAGAAATGTTGCTAAATCTATTTTTAACACTATCAAAAGGAGGTAAATCTATTCCCAAACCTGAGAAAAATGGCTATGGGCTGATAATGAATAACATGCTCATTATACGTATTCTTAATTCATTGCTCTCATTGTAGAATGAATGAAAATTGATCCAGATGGTTATTCTTTATGTATTCATTCCTTATAAAAAATTGCACATTTCTATCTTCTGTGAGGTTGGGAAGCTAGACCTAAAAGTATAATGAGAATGGCTACAATTATAATCTTGTCCAGCAACTTTCTTTCCTTTAACTTCAGCAGAATTATATCCATACAGCCATAAGGGCTTGAAATTTGCATTTATTTTTAAATGGAACCTGATATTCCATAATGCTAGATTTATGTCCAGCATCATATTCAGGACATGTGCTGCTCTACAGTAGAAGGCTGGCAGTCCTAGTTTATGGTGAGGTTCATTTATTTTAGACTAGCTGTACCCGGCACGCGTTGCTGTGCCCTATTTAGGAGATGCGAGAAAGTCTGAGTATGTAAGGGTTGGAATTGCTGTTACTTATGGTTTTGGTGGGGTCATGGCTGTGTCGTTGTGGGTTGTTCTGGTGGGTGGGATGTTGAAGTCCTGTAGAGTTGTCGGTGTGTGGTGTTGCTGGTGTTCTGCAGAGCTTGTGGATATACAATGTTTTTTGTCTTTCCGTCTGCTGTGTTGATGTAGAGGTTCTGTGGTTTCCCAACTCTGGAGCACGCTACGTAGAGTTGTCCGTGGGGGAAGCATACTGTGTCAAGGTCTATGCCACAGATTTATAGTGTTTGTCCTTGAGCCTTGTTTATGGTGATGGCAAAAGGTAGTGTAATTGGGAATTGGAGACGGCTGAAGTGGAACGGCATATCAGTCGGGACCATAGGTATGCGTGGTATGAGGACGTCTTGTCCCTTGTTGTGTCTAGTGAGGATGGTCGCCTCAATGACATTGTTCTGCAGTGCTTTGACGGGAAGACGTGTGCCCAGGGGCGGCCCGACCTAATTTGGGGGGGTAAGCGAAAAAAATTTGTCGCCCCCCCCCGCCGCCGCCACTCACCGCCGCCACTCACCGCCGCTGCCGCCTCCGCCCCGCGCCACCCTCGCGCGCCGCCGCCGCCGCCGCCGGCCCTTTTCGGCGGCGGCGCAGGGCAACGCACGCGCACTCGCTCCCAAAGCGCCGGCCGCTTTGGAGCCAGCGCGCATGCGTTGCCCTGCGCCGCCGCGCTCCGCTGGCGCAGGGAGCACCTACAGGCGCTAGCGCCTGTAGATGCTTCTGCGCCGCCGACTCTCCTGCCGCGCCTGCCGCTTGGGAGGGAATGCGCATGCGCAGAAAGCGTCTACAGGCGCTATAGCGCCTGTAGATGCTTCTGCGCCGCGCACTCCCTCCCACGCGCGCCTGTTGCTTTGGAGCCAGCGCGCAGGCGCACTTGGGAGGGGAGTGCGCGTGCGCAGAGCGTCTACAGGCGCTATAGCGCCTGTAGATGCTTCTGCGCGCACTCCTCCCACGCGCCTGCCGCTTTGGAGCCAGCGCCGCAGGCGCAGGGGAGGAGGCGCGCGTGCGCAGAAGCGTCTACAGGCGCTATAGCGCCTGTAGGTGCTCTGCGCCACGCGCTGACGGGCGGCGCAGGGCAGTGTGGCGGCGGTGGGGCGCGGAGTCGGCGCGGCGGCGCCCAGGCGATGGCGCTCTGGCGGCCGCGTAGGTCGCGGAATCCCTGGGGCCGCCTCTGCGTGTGCCATTGCAGAGTTTTGGCTGATCAATGTTTCTCAGCATAATGATGGCTGCACCCAATTTTAAATGGCGGTATGTGTTTGTCAGTGGTGCCTGTGTCCCTGGTGCCCTATTTGTGTTAGTGTTATGTCCTCCTGGTAGTTGTTATGTCCTCCTGTGTTAGTTGGTTGTACTGTGTAGGTTTCTGTTTAGCAGTGGTATGTATGCATTGTGTGTGTTGTGTGTCTGTTGTGTTGTGGGTCTGTAGAGGTAGGCATTGCGAGTTGTGTGGCTGTCACATTGTGGGTGTGGTGTTTGTAAAGTGGAGGATTGGTGGTGTGTGGGTGGGATGGTGCTTGGAGAAGAGTTTGTGGTGTTGTGTGTGTAGTTTGTTGTTGTGAGTGTAGAGTGGTAATGTGGTGTGGATGTACGGTTTGTATGTGGGGTGTGTTAGTTGGTTGTACTGTGCTGGTTTCTGTTTAGCAGTGGTATGTATGCGTTGTGTGTGTTGTGTGTGAGTTGTGTTGTGGGTCTGCAGAGGTAGGCATTGCGAGTTGTGTGGCTGTCACGTTGTGGGTGTGGTGTTTGTAAAGTGGAGGATTGGTGGTGTGTGGGTGGGATGGTGCTTGGAGAAGAGTTTGTGGTGTTGTGTGTGTAGTTTGTTGTTGTGAGTGTAGAGTGGTAATGTGGTGTGGATGTACGGTTTGTATATGGGGTGTGTTAGTTGGTTGTACTGTGCTGGTTTCTGTTTAGCAGTGGTATGTATGCGTTGTGTGTGTTGTGTGTGAGTTGTGTTGTGGGTCTGTAGAGGTAGGCACCGCAAGTTGTGTGGCTGTCACGTTGTGGGTGTGGTGTTTGTTAAGTGGGTGTCTTTTGTTGTGGGTGTCTTTTGTCCTGTGAGTGGTATGTATGTGCTCTGTGCACATAGTTGTGTATCTTCTGCATATTGGCGTTGTATGGTATTTTGTGCTGGCTTGGTCTTTTGGATTGTGTTTCTCGAGTGTGGTTGTGAGAGTTGTGATGTCTGGAGGAGTGTATGGTGTTTTTTTTGGATTTTGTTGTTGTGATTGTGTGGCTGATCATACCGTGGTCAGTGGTTTGTGGTGATTACCAGTGGTCAGTTTTACTGGTTTGGCCAGTGTGGGCGAGGCTGAAGGAGCCTGTCCTTTAGGCACTGTGTGTCCTCGGCAGTCCGACTGTGTAGCAACCCAGTTCCCTTTCGTGCCTGGGGGGCAGGGGGCAGCACCGGGGGTCCCACTTGCATTAGGACCAGCTGCAGCTGATGAGGACTTGGAGGAAGGGGCTGATGAGTTAGCTGGGCCTTCCTCTCCCACAGAGAGCTTGGCCTGGGATGATGAATGGCCTGACGGCTATGCTAACTGGGAAGTTCAGGCTGACCCTGAGAGTGATGATTCTGATCATTATGAGAAACCAGGTGGTTACGGGTCGCAGGAAAGGATCAGGGAAACAGTGGAGGATGAGCCCATGGAAGCTGAAAGGGAGTTCGGCTCTCATGAAGATAGCGACGCAGGTGCTGGGAGGCAAGGACGGAGCTTTGATAGGAGACGGAACATTGAGTCTAGCAGGAGGGATTGGCACCGCAGCCTAGAGCGCCAGAGAAGCGCTAGATCCCGTAGCACAGATTACCGCAGAAGCCTAGAGCGTCGGAGGCCTCGCCAAGGGGATTAAGTATAGGATCCATGGGAAAGGATCCTCAGTAGCTCGGCCACTTCTATTCTAAGAGGAGTGAAGCAAGCGGAGTTCCATGGAGCCAAGTTGCCGGCTCAAGCCTTGCCAAGAAGTTTCTTGGGGTTGTTCATGAACTTTGCCTTGTTCTTTGCCACGGACCAAGTCCTTGATCTGCATAGTTTTGCGGAGCCTTTGCCACGTTTGCCGTTGGATTTTACTTACGGACTCTTTACCTTTTGGATTGAACTTTTTGATACTTTTTATGGACAATTTACCTTTTCACCTGTTTTTTATTATTCAATAAATAGTTAGCTGATTACCGTCTCTCTGTGTGTGATTAAGGGGCTGGGCCAAGACCCTGCATCGTGACAGACTGGCTGTGGTGTGTGGGAGGCTGTCCTGAGGTGATTTGTTTTGGCGGCAGTTATTTTAAAGAAATTGTCGCATGCAGGGGGTGGGGGGCGGGGCCAGGCCGGGGGGGGGAGTTGTGGTGGGGCTGGCAGGGGGCGTGGCCTGTGCTGGGAAGCGGCGCCGGCATTTTGTGTGGGCCGATGTCGGCCAATATGATTTGCTGGCAGCCGCAGAGGACGCTGGGAAATGTAGTTTTTTAAATCGTTGTTTTGGGGGCCTTCTAGGTTTTTTGGGGGGTTTCTTTGCTAAAAACCTTCCTTGCCTGAGGCCTATTTTTGTTGCCAAGTTTGGTGTCTCTGCCTTGGAAGGTTTCTCTATGGCAGTCTTTCGATGACAGGTCCTCCTTTATATATATAGATTAGTTGGGCTACTAGACATTTTTATCGAGACCAGAGTAGCCAATAGGGAGATGAAGTGGGTATCCCAGCATGCAGATTTGGGTGATCATAGAAGGGTAACAAGTTGCTAAATATTTAATTTATTCTTACAATGCCATCTCAGCTATAAGGGACATGCTTTTCCTACTCACAACCTTAGCAGATGGGGCTTGTCAGTCCAGCGATAGATGGGCATGCTGTCCATCCCATGACGTCACTGGATTTTTGGTGGAGGCCCTGTATACAACTGGAGTGGAAGTTTTATATGACCTTCCCTCCCAACAGGGGAGCCTGCTCGTGTTGTGCTGGCTCTAATGGAGACAACACGAATACTCACTGCTCAAGTGACACTTCCCACGTGTAATGGGAGAAGTGTTGCCACAAGAAAGCAGTGTGCAGGGTGACAGATTTGCCCCTCTGTCCCTTTTTTCGGCAAAGTGGGATGCTTTGTTTGGCTCATGCAATAAGGTCATCAATCAGCCAAATAATTGGGAGTAAACCAAGAATGGGCAACTTGGAAGTCCCTGAATAGACTCAGAAGCAGAGGGGGCAGATCAAAAGACAATCTGGCAAAATGGCACTACCTAGAAGAACCCTCCATCTTGTGTGACTGTGGAGCAGAATAAACAACTCTGCATCTGTATGCTTGTCCACAATGCTCTGCCTCATGCACATAGGAAGAATTGGTTAAAGCTAAAGACAATGTGGTTGCTGTTGCCAATTTTTGGTCAAAAATTACTTAACTGCTTGAGTTCCCTCCATTTTTATCAGTTTTATACTTATTTATGCAATGCTTTTGACATGAAATAATAAAAAATAATCTAATCATCCTTGGCTACTATGCAGTTTGATCTGTTTATGGGGAGAGGGCAACATTTTCTACTATGGCTCAGCCATAAAATGTCTTGGTTCCTACCAATGAGTCAGTCTCACTGAACTTAATGGGCTATATAGTGCATAAGAATTCAATGGCAATCTCATGTTACCATTAGCATGTACTACACACCGGGCATAAATTGAAGAAGAATGTGACTGTAAACATAGTGATGTCATTTGAGTTTTTAAATGTTTATTCTCCAAGACAGCACAAAGGTTCTCAAGATGAAAAACAATCATGCTAAAAGCCCATACAATCCATTTATGAACACATTAAAATTACTAAGATAAAACCATAAAGTTATAATGTATCCAAGATGTTCTGCAGTAACGGCAATAGTGAGTCTACTAAATTGTTGTTGTTGCTGCTTCTGCTGCTGTTTTGTGTTTTCAAGTTATTTCTGACATAGTGACCCTAAGGTGCACGGGGGGGGGGGGGGGACTTCTTAGGAGGTTTCCTTGGCAATATTTGTTCAGAGAAGATTTGCCTTTAACTTTCTCTGGAGCTAAGATAGTTTGATTTGGATTTTCATGGCTGAACAAGGATTTGGTTTCCAGTGTTGTAGTCAAATGCTTTAAAATCTGTCCAAGTTGGCCCAAAAAAGCACAGTTTCATTAATATCCAAAGAGCTGGCCGTCTTTGAGCATGGATTTGCAAGAGAAAAGACTGCTGTACTGAAATGAATTCCTGACCCTTTAAGACCGAATCCCAAAAAGAAGCATTATGGCGTGTGTGGATGTGCATGAGCGCAACTTTGCAAAGAAGATCTAAAGGTTGGAGTGAAAAGGGAGATAGGAGGAGGTTATCCTTTAGCTATCCTGGTCTCAAACTAGTTTGGATTTTAGTAATAAGAATACACCCTCAAAAATTTGTCTAAAATAGAGTACATCATTTATGCCTAGACAATATTGGACTGCAGCTACTATTAGCCATAGATTGCCTACTGATCATGAGAGATAATGGAAGTTTCTGCCTAACAATATTTGGAAAACCATATTTTGCTCAACTCTTAGGTATTGTCCGACCTTTCTCCTTATCATTAAAAGACAATTAATAACCAAAAACCTGTATAAAAATACATGGTTATGTGCTAATAGAAAGAGAGAAGGGAAGGGATCATCCTAGCTACCTTGGGAAGAGTGTTCCAGAGCCTGGGGTCAACTGCTGAGATGGACATTGCCATTGTTATTCAATGTGGAGATCTAAGCACAGGTAAATTTCAAAAATAACAATAAACAAGCAATTATCTGGATTATGGTAACATATGTACTGGGGTGGGGGGTGGAGGAGCAGGGGTAGGGATAATGGAAGAAGGTATTCAGAACCTCCCTATGGAACATCTACTGCAATGGCCACTGAAGGACTCTCAGGGACAATTTAAATGGTCTGGGGCCAGTGTACCTGTGGGACCGCCTCATCCCATATCATCCCACTAGATCTCTACGCTCTGAAGAGCAGAACCTCCTGGTCGTTCCTAGCCCTAAGATATACCGCCTGACTGCAACCCGTTGACGGGCTTTTTCGATCATTGCTCCAGTGCTCTGGAATGCATTGCCCGCCGACATCCGTGCTGCCCAGAGTCTCCTTTCGTTTCGGAAAGCCTGCAAGACTTTGCTGTTTCAGCAGGCTTTCGGAGTCTGATTAGCTACAGCCTTTTGCTGTTGTACCGCTATCTTGTATTACTTGTCTTATTGCAGTGCACTATTCATTGCGATATTTTAATTCATTGTTTTAATTGTGAGTTTTAACTATTTTAGCTGTGTTTGCTGTTTCTATGATTGTGTGTGAGCCGCCCCGAGCCACCGGGAGTGGCGGCAGATAAATGCGAATAAATAAATAAATAAAACTTCATTCCCTGCTGCTCAAATCCTGATTGGCTGTTAGGATGCAACAAGGCATATTCTGGCTGCTCTTGAGCTGTGAGCTTTTTGGGCTGTATGGCCATGTTCCAGAAGCATTCTCTCCTGACATTTCACCTACACCTCTGGCAGGAATTCTCAGAGGTTTGTTTATAGGTCTGTTGGAAATGAGGCAAGTGATGTGTGTGTGTGTGTGTGTGTGTGTGTGTGTTAGGCCTGGTTGATCCATGATTCTAAATGCTTCAAAAGTACTTACAAAACAAAAGTTCTGGTGGTGAACATTTCAGAACTCTCAAAATTTCATTATTTCATTATTGGCGATTTTTAAGACAAAACCAATTAGGAAACTAGCATTTATAACGGAATTTTGAAAGTTTTGTTAGAGTTCTGAAATGTTCACTACCAGAACTTTCGTTTTGTAAGTACTTTTGAACCATTTAGAACCATGGATTTTTATATGTGTGTGTGTGTGTGATGTCCAGGGTGGGATAAAGAACTGTTTGAAGAAAGCTTGATTAGCCAACTTGATTAGCATTGAGTAGCCTTGCAGTTGCGGAGCCTGCCTGTTGCTGCCTGGGGGCATCCTTTGTTCGGGAGGTGTTAACTGGCACTTGGTTGTTGGCTGTCTGGAATTTCTCTGTTTCTGAGTGATGTTCTTTATTTACTCTCTTGATTCTGGTGTTTTTTTTAGAATACTGGTACATGTTCCAGTAGCAGTCTCTCCTGACATTTCGCCTGCAGCTGTGGCAGGCATCCTCAGAGGTTTGTTCAGAGGTCTGTTATAGTGAAGCAAAAAATTATATACAAAGAAGCCTTTATCCTGGGACAATAACATATATAACTCCATGGAATCTTACATTCTGACTGTGCACTTAATGGATTGCAGTCAATATTTTGTAAATAACAGCACAAAAATAAGAAATAAATAACATGCCTCAAGCAAAATACAAAGTAAGTCCTGTGGCAAGATACAAAAAAAACACCACCAAATAACAACTGACAATAAATCCTCTGTTCTGGAGCTAGTTATGCTATTGTAGTAAGGCCATGAACAATATGAGAAAGCAGCTTCAAACTCCCCAGCACCAGAACGGTTTTTATTTGCATATGTATCTGAATGTGTGTGCTTGCAATGATCGTAACCCATCATCCAACTATGCATTCAAGGATAACTCACATAAAGGCTGTGCTGTAATATCTCAGCGCCTAAATGGACTATGGACTCCAGCTGTATTTACTGCACTAAAAAAGGCACAAAGTGCTCAAAATAAGTGAATCTGATGTTTGGTGCACTCAGAATCACTCTAGCTGTGACAGCTTTGTATTATCTGACAATTTTAGGTGTTCATTTTCATTTTTGTTCTCCCAGTTAGGAGATGGGAGAGAGGCAAACACAGAGGCCTTTGAAGTAAATTACTCTTCTGATTTATTTCTGCCTTGCTTCTGCAGGAGGCAATGTTGTTGCTGTTTTTCAGCATGTTTTTGAAACATTAAAGACTTAAACCAAGCATTTTCGCTCCAGAGAGCTTCACTCACAAGGAATCAAGGCTTCATTTATTTCCTGGACACTAAACCTCTTTCTTACCTTGCTAAAAATGAATGATAGCAAAAATGCTTCCTAACCTACCATGTGTGAGGCTAGGTGGCTGGCTACTGTTTAAAAGGCGAGATGTGTGTACCCAAATGCAAGTTTTTCCAATTCTACAATACAGAGGACCAATTTATGTACAGCCAAATTGGCAGGCTGACAGCATATGGGTTGAATGAATCCAAGCAGCTTTGGGAGATGGAATAAGATGGAGTTTGAATTACAAACCGGGCATACTTTGAAATTCCTGTCTGCTTTGTCATATATGACCTGGCTATTTGAGCAGGCATTTGTTGATGAAATATAAGGTTTAATTGGATATATGGAATGACGACGATGCGATGGAAACTGATTTTAACATGACGCTGTGGCTGCAAGTTATATGTTATTAATTGTTAAATGGTTAGTAGATGTGTTTTTCTGGGGGTTTGACTTGTTTCTGTGTTGTATTGAGGGCAGAGACTGCCTGTGTAAACCGTCCCGAGTCGCCTTTGGGCTGAGAGGGGAGGTATAGAAACATGACAAATAAATAAATAAATAAATATGGAACTTCTCCACTCAATTCATATTCTCAAGAGACTGATTAAGTGGTTATGTGAATGAGCCTACAACATATATGCCTTCTTTACATGTATAAACTCACATGGGCATTAATGCTTATACAATCCAAACCTACAAGAAAATCCATTATACACATTGCCTTTATTAGTTATCAAAACCTTGGGTAATTAATTTTGTGGCTTTTGGGTGGCCAAATGAAGCTACCCAGGCAATGGTGGGTATTTTAGATTCTGTTGGTTTTTGCTGCATGACCAAAATGGCTCCTTCTGGATGTATTTCTGAACCGGAATATGAGATTGAGAGGACTCCAATTTTGCAGAGTGAGACTGCTTGAGCCATGGATCCTGGGGAGAAGAGCGGCAATGAGGTATTGAAAGGATATCACATGGCTTGCCACAGTCTGCTTCTCTCAAGTGCGGTGAAGACATTGAACCATAATCACTGTTGAAATCCATTTCAGCTCTCTGTACACAGAATGGTGGTAGGGTGCAACCTTACCCATGAATATCTTGGGTCAGCCTTATTCATGTATGGATAATATGATCCTGGAGGAATGTGGACATGCCTTTACTTTGAAAAGGAAATAAGTGTCCCTTCCCTCTTTCTGTGTGTGCAAAATTCAAGTCAACATTTGCACCTAAACCAGAGGTGAGAATCTGTGGTCTTCTAAATAGTGTCTAATTACAGATTTCCTAGCCACAGCAGTCTGGCCAACAATAAAAGAAGATTCTCCCACCCTGGAGGTATATAAACCCCACCTGCCTAGTTTCCAATAGAACTCACAAACTTTGACAATGCCTGCCATAGATGTGGGCAAAATGTCAGGAGATAATGCTTCTGGAACATGGCCATACAGCCTGGAAATCTCACAACAACCCAGTGATTCCATCCATTAAAGCCTTGGACAAAACATCTGGCATGATGTAAGGTGAGCACCTTTGATGTAATCCTCATTTAGATCATTTTTTCTTGTTTACTGGTTTTATACATGTATAAATAGACATTAGATATTGAAAGAAGCAATTTTTAAGACTTTGAGGTTGCATGTACATTATATATTATGCGTGTCCACTCTGGGATTTCACATTGGATGGGAGGCTTTGCAATTCCTTGGATATAGGGTTCAGCTTGTGATTATTTGAGACCTAGAGGATTGGACAAGTCTAGGAAAAAGTCATCCTGGTGGTCTCCCCTGCTATAAGCAGGTTTTATCTAGAGTTATATGTTTCTCAGAGCCCCAAAATTATAGGGTGGGAGTGGTGGTTTGGAAAATTGCCTAATAAAAAAAACCTTGCTGCTGAGGATTTCTTAGCTAATCCTTATGTATAAGTCTAAATATTTCAGTAAAAATATATCAACCCAGAAAATCTTAGCTGACTTACCAAAAATGAACCCTCCCCATCTCTGACTAGAGTGACAAAAGGTAAAATCTCAGGAAAACCTAAAAGGAACATGATATCCTCAACTTTCTCTACCATGGTGCTTCTTCCAACCTTTTTGAATATCTAGGTAGGAAAATGGTGGTGGTGGTAGCCAGGAGTGGCTGGCTTCTGAAGTAGCATTGGTGCTTTCCCCTCTCTGTGGAATGACCCTCAACCTATCCATGGATCCTATCAAAATCCACAGTTTTGGCCCCCAATCCTGGTCTTGACTTCAACATGAAATTGACATATACATGAGTATATATGGTAGGTTGCTATACATATGCATGCTAGGTAATCAGGAATAAAAACAGTGGCATGGTTCTTCTCTAACAAAAGCCTTCCAAATTTGTAGTTTGATTTCAGTGGACTGGATTAAAATATTAACCCTGGGAACTTCTGTGTCTTCCAGTGTGCTTCTATTATCTGCTTTCAGTAAATGTTGATCATAGAGTCATACTGGAGGACCTAGAGATTTCTAGAGAAGTATTATCTCAGTTAAAAATATTTTTAATCACATTTTTTCACTTTTGTTGGTGTCCTGTGCCTTTATTTATTTATTTATTTATTTACGATATTTCTACCCCGCCTTTCTCCACCATGGAGGTGACTCAAGGTGGCTGACACGTATGCAACTATCTGATGCCATAAAATAATGTACAATTAAAGTAAACAATTAAATAGAATTATAAAATACATTAAAACAATTAAAACATTTAAAACAATACCTTCACAATTAATCATGTAATCCTCAAGCATAATCTGGGCCATTCCAATAGTCATTGAACATCATTCCATATATATCTATTGCACAAGTTCTTCAAAGGTTTGGTCACAAAGCCACATTTTAACTCTCTTAGGGAAGGTCAGGAGGGAGGTGATCTAATATCCTTAGGGAGGGAATTCCACAGTTGAGGGGCAACTCCTGAGAAGGCCCTGTCTCTAGTCCCTGCCAATCACGCCTGTGAAGGAGGCGGGACCGAGAGCAGGGCCTCCCCAGATGATCTTAAGTTCTGAGATGGTTCATAGGAAGAAATATGTTCAGACAGGTAAGCTGGGCTAGAACCATTTAGGGTATTATAGGCTAAAGCCAGCACCTTGAATTGTTCTCGGTAGCAGACTGGCAGCCCTAACACCAGCAAGTGTGGAAAATTGACTACTTCAGTTTGCCTTTCCACCCTCCTTTCCTCACGGTGAATAGGATTGTTCCCTTAATGCCTTCCTGTTTTCTTTACAGTATTACTGTGAAAGGAAAAACCACGTTTTCTAATTGTTACATGTTGTTTATGATGAAAACAAAAAATGTCTGGGACAGCATTTTTTTTTTAAGAAAAGTGCATTTTTGCACAGTGGTTAGTCATTAGATTTTTTAAAAATTCATAAAATTATATTTTGATATGAAAGTTCAGAACTGCCAAAATTCAGTGCTGCTCCAAGGATTAATTATTGAACTTTTGGCACTGACACTCTCATTTCCAGCTCTGCATTTATGTGTTGCTGCATAGCCCTCTACATATAATACATTAAGCTGGAAGTAAAACTGTATTAAATTATGTGTGACCTGAGTACAAAGGTTCATATTACATTTTTCTTTTACAGCACTTGTGATTATGTTTCTGATTATACAGTCTTTTAATAAAAGCCAAAATTACTGACACGACAAATTCAAAGCAAAGGTTAGGTAATTAATTCCAAAATCACACCATTTTCCTTGGCAGCTTTCAAACATTCGTATAAGTTTATTATATATGCTTTTAAATGCCCAGTTCTGCAATGACCTTTATGATTGTGAAGCATTGTTCCTGATAGGCCAATAGTTCTGTATGCTGTAGTAGAAAACCTGCTCCAGAAACTATGGGTGCGCCTAGACTTGCAGAATGAATGCAGCTTGACAGTACTTTAACTGCTATGGCTTAATCCTATGGAATCCTGGGATTTGTAGTTTGGTGTGGTATCAGCATTCTTTGGCAGAAGAAGGTTAAAGGACCTGTAAAAACTACAACTCCTGGGATACCATAGCACTGAGCAATGGCAGTTAAAGTGATGTCGAAGTGCATTCATTCTACAGTATAAATGCACCCTAATGCTCAGTAAGACATCCTAATTGCCTAATATGGTAGGCAGGCCCATAGCCAGGATTTTGATTGAGGGGGGGAGGGCGCTGAGTCTGAGTGAGAGAGGATCTACCCTAGCAAACCTTTTGTATCGTTATCCCAATACCCCCATGCATATGGGATATATTGAACGTAATGATCAGATCATGATATGAATAAGCATAACAGTTTAAATAATAAATGCTATTTATTTACTTTCATTAACAAAATATTTAGAATACTTTTTGACTTATTTTTTACTTTACAGCAACAGTCTTTTTTCCTTCTCCCCAGTCATTTTGTCAATTACTTTGTCTGGTTTGATAGTGAGGCAGGGATTGAGGAATGATTGCCCTTTTTCAAATGGGGGTTGTTGTTTACTTGGATCTAGAGAGTCCCAGAAGGCAGCCGATGAGCTTGACACACCCCACTCCCAGCCACGAGAGTGGCAAGACTTCAATGCACAGGCGCGAAGGTCTGCTGAGTGACCTCCCATCCCACAATGTTGTAGTACAGGGGTGCTCATTAGGTAGCTCGGGAGCTACTAGTAGATCTTCGGCCCTCTTCCAGGTGATCTTTGGGCCTCACCAGCCGGATGGGGCGCTCCTGTCATGCGCGCACATACCCTGCGTGCACGCGCGCTCCTGCTGCTGGCTTCCGCTCTCGCAGTGCTTCTTTCGCCTACGGGGCATTGCATGAGGCAGGGCCTCTGGGCGCGGGCAGAAAACAGCAGCAGGAGCACGCGCGGTGGCAAGAGTGCACGGTGGAGGGAGCGCGCAGGAGTGCACAGCGGCGGGGGCAGGTAGATCTTTTGGACTTGGTTGTTTTAAGAGTAGCTCGCATGCTGAAAAAGTGTGAGCACCCCTGTTGTAGTATTTCTGGCCGGGCTCCGTCATAAAACTGTAGAGTAAGCAGTGCATCCTGCTGCTACATGGGAGGACTCCCGTGTTCAATGGCAATCAACAGAGGGAAACTGAGCAGCCGATTGAGTCAGATGATGCTAGGCATGGGACGATCATGCATGGCGATTCCGGCGGCCCATCTGATGAGGTCATATGTCACCTGGCATCAATACCAATAACTATTTTAGAAGTGATTATTACATAGACAGTATGTAAATACTTAGAAATGAATGTCATGTTTAAATATTTGAAAAGATCTTATACTGAAGATGGAAGAAGGTTTTTTCCTGCTATACTAGAGACTGGGTCACAGCATTAGATTCAAAGTATAGGAAAAGGGATTCCCTTTAAACATCTGGCAGTCAGTCTTGGAAAATCTTTAGAGGTTTCTAAATAGAGACTGGATGTGTTGACTCCTTAAAAATTGACTCCTTAAAATAATGAATTAAATACATAATTCCTTAAAAAAAAAATAATAGAACTAGAATAGAGCAGTTGTGAAAGCTCTCTGGGTCTTTCAAAAGAGTTCATCTCCGAAACCACCTGGAGCCCAGATATTCCTGGGAGGATTAAATCAATCATGTACCAAGCCCAAAAACCTTGGGGAGGTGGAAAGGAAATGTTTCTAGACGAGTTTCGCCCTAACTCTGAGTTTTCCCCCTTGGACAGCAGATCCACACAGCTCCTTAAATAGTTAGCTGAATTTTGGTTTTGGATGCCCATCTGTTGAGACTGGTTTAATGGTATATTCCTGTATGCTGGACTGAATGGCCTTTGGTCTCTTCTAACTCTATGATTCTATAACATTAATATTAATAATAATAATAATGATAACAACAATTTATTTTTGTACCCCGTCCATCTCCCCAAAGGGACTTGGGTGGCTTACATGGGGCCAAGCCCAATTAAGACAGTTAAAATGCAATACATTAAAATACATAAAAACAGTGTAAAACAACAACATTGTAACAATATAAAACAGGCGTCAAAATCAACAACCAATAACAAAATTCAGTTTATCATCATGGGTGGGTGGACTGGTGCAACAATAACTTAAAGGATAGGGCTAAATAGTAAAATGCATGGGTCATTTGACAGCAGTAAAGATAGGAGCAATAGTAAAGTGCGAGGACAAAACTTAGGGTCCTAGCTGGGGCCAGCTATCTAAGGAACTGACTACTCAAAAGCACAGTGGAACATTATCTTCTGTGAACCTAAATAGTCCCCTTTAAAGCAATTTTTTCGGCCATTGCTTCCTATAGTAGTCAATTTCCTAGATTAAATATGTACCATATGAATAAATATTCTCCTTTCAATGTTGCATTCCAGCAGCACAGTATTTTGCAGGGTTGGGCAGCAACACGCAATGTGGAATTAAGTCTCTTATGTATTGAAGTGTATTTTATCCTTTATTAACCTTAGAGTAAATATTTAAAATTTAATACATGCACTCTGTTCAAAAGTAAGCTATAACAGCAATTTAGACAGTCCCTTAGAACTGGCATTTTTAATCACACCTGGGAACAGTTCTGCTACCCTGTTATTTGTGAATTCACTAAGTTGCTGCTGAGAAACTAGATTGTACAGCGCACAAAGTACAGTATTTCTTCACTTCCAGCTGGAATTCCAGTAGTTACTGAAATACAGAGGAACAAGAGTAGTATATATTTTTTTAATGAACAAAATTATAATCCTGAAACCAAGGCAACTGTTGAATGAAGTATATGCCAGTTAGGCCGCCTGTTAAATATACATAAGCACTACATTTCCTATTCAAATGTTTTCTAAAATGCCATCACAAATGCTCTCCCTTTAGCCATACACTAACGATAATCAATCATGTGATTCCTAACATTTTTGAAGATATATTTTAATTGAGTCTTTTCCTCAGTGACCAATTGTTATTGCTACTGATACGTTTTATTGGATTTTATTGAAACACCTCTATCTCTTTGCAGAGGAACCAAAGCTTCTTTTGCTTGTTAGTGTGTATCTATCCAGAGTTCCTTACATTTCAACATTTTGGAGCCCCCGGTGGTGCAATGGGTTAAACCAGTGGTTCCCAAACTTTTTTGGCCTACCGCCCCCTTTCCAGAAAAAAAATTACTCACACCCCACTAAAAATTAATAGCAATTAAACAGAAAGATATACTGTATGTATTAATGTTACTACCTTTTCGTAAAATATAGTAAAGAAAGGTGTAAATTACAAACATTGAATTCCAGAAATAATCACAAAAACAATGAGCAATGGATGATGGGATTTGCAGTACCTTCAGCCAATTCAGCTCTGACTTCCACAGACCACTAAGACCCCCATGAATGACAGATCTGGATCAAACTTGGCACACAGAACCCTCATGACCAACAGAAAATACTGGAGGGGTTTGAGAAGAATTCACAGTAATAGAATCCTAGGGTTGCAAGAGACCTCCAAGGGTCATCCATTCCAACCTCCTTCTGCCATAAGGGAAAAGCACAATCAAAACACTCCTGACAGATGGTCACTCAGACTCTCCTTAATAATAATAGTAATAATAATAATAATATTCTGGGGTTGGAAGAGACCTCCAAGAGCCATTCAGTCCAACTTCCTTCTGCAATAAGGGAAAAGCACAATCAAAGCACTCATGGCAGATGGTCACTCAGACTCTCCTTAATAATAATAATAATAATAATAATAATAATAATAATAGAAGTTTACCTACATCTGGTGAGCACTGTGAACCCAAACAACGATAGATCTGAATCAAACTGGGCATACATAACCAATGTGGAGAACTCTGAATACAGGAGGAGTTTGGGGGTGACTGACTTTTGCACATGGCAGTTGTAGTTCGCCCGCATCCAAAGTTGCAGCTGACGAGGGAAAGAGCCGGTGCCAGGCAAGAGGCCACCATTGGAAGTGCCCACTCGCTGGCACAACACTGGGCCTGGCAGGGCTGGTGGCATCAAAGCCCATCGCCCTCCCCCAGCCAGGCAAAGGATAGGCTGCTCACCGGGCCTTGCCTTCTCTAGCTTGGGTGCTGGCTGTAAGGGAGCCCTTCGGTCCTTGGCCTTATTGGGCCCGGCGCGGCGCGGGCGGGAGGCGCTTTTGAAAGTAGGCCTTGTTTGTTAACCCCCACCCCTTCATTTTTCTTCCGAGACCGCAAGGAACCTTCCCGCCTGTTTGGCGAGTGGGCGCACAGGTGGGGGTCACGTGAAAGGCACCTTTAATTAAACTCCTTTCATGCGACCCCGCCTGCGCACCCACCCACCAAATAGGTGGGAAGACACCCCACAGTTGCAGCAGAAAAAAGAAGGGGCCGGCGCTGGACAAGCGAGGCCCACCATAAAATGTGCCTCCTGCTTGCCCTATGCTGGGCCCAGCAAAGCGTGCTTGCGAGGACGTCCCCATTGGAAGAAAGAGGCAATGCACAGGACTGCACCATGGGCGGTGTTGACGAGAGGAAGTGGTGTGCGCTGCGGTTTCCATGGCAACGCTTGCCCGAGGACCACATGCCTCCTTCCTCTCGTCAACCCCGCCCACGGCGGAGTCCTGTGTATTGCCTCTTTCTTCCAACGGGGACGTCCTCGCAAGCGTGTGACCCTGCCTCATGCCACTGCCCCCTTACAGGGGTTCAGTGCCCCTCAAATTCTCCGGAGCCTCCCAGCGCCCCCTTGGATCGCCCCACTGCCCACCAGGAGGCGGTACCACCCACTTTGGGAACCACGGATTTAAACCCTTGTGCCAGCAGGACTGAAGACTGACAGGTTGCAGGTTCAAATCCGGGGAGAGCGCATATGAGCTCCCTCTGTCAGCTCCAGTTCCCCATGCAGGGACATGAGAGAAGCCCCCCATAAGGATGGTAAAACATCAAAACATCTGGGTGTCCCCTGGGCAACGTCCTTGCAGACGGCCAATTCTCTCACACTAGAAGCGACTTGCAGTTTCTCAAGTCACTCCTGACAGACACACACACACACAAACCATTTTCGTTACCGGAGTGCCTAAAGTTGCAAACAATAGATTTGTTTAGTAGGCACCAAAAGATTTCTAGTATCTGATCTCAGGGAACCCCACCTATGGCCTCAACTCCACATTCAGAGGGACGAGAAGCAGGCTTTCAAGCAAGACTGAGGCTTTGGAGGGTGAACAGTGGAAGAAACCACAATGTGGATTGAAAGTCTAATAGCACAGTGCTGCAATATGACAAGGACACAACACTTTTGAAACAGTGTACCACATTGCTGCCATGTCCTTACAAGGTTCTTGCATTTGCTTATCTAATGTAACTAACTAAGCGTACCTAGAAGTGCTGCTTAGTGTTAATTATTAGCAAATCTTCTGTTCGTAACCCAATGATCAAGACAACAAAACTGCGCAAATTCAGAATGTTCTGATCTTGTTTGCTCAAGCCTATTTAAAATCTCTGGCTGTGATCACTACTAGATGCAAACAACTCGGCAAGCAGACAAAGAATGGATCTATGAATGAGAACATCTGAGCACTCAAGGCTGAAATTGAGAGGAGAATATGCAGGTGAATAGTGAGCACACTGGCACAAGGCTTGATAAAACCAATTACT
The DNA here is from genome assembly GCA_030556195.1 of Anolis apletophallus. Classification (NCBI taxonomy): domain Eukaryota; kingdom Metazoa; phylum Chordata; class Lepidosauria; order Squamata; family Anolidae; genus Anolis; species Anolis apletophallus. Next base: position 88,167,516 of record JARBWK010000005.1, on the reverse strand, counting down.
GGAACAAGTGAAACGAAAAGCTGGCGGTCTTAGAAACTGATATCACATCGCTTGTGTGTAGTCATGGTCAGGCTTTGCAGGGAGGTATGCTAGACCTTGACTCCATATTATTAATATTTGGGTTCTTATGCAACCCAATATAAAAATACATCAAAGAAGTACAGCTACAAACATGAACTGAAGAGAGACATAATAAATAACAGGTATCAGAGGCCAAAACTGCATAAATAGGAAAAGGCCTCAATAAGAATAACAAATAACCAGCCAGGTTGGTACTGGATCCTGCTCAAAATTCTTTATGCAATTGTGCTCTGAAAACCATTACGAGTGCTTTGTGCTTACTGTATCATTCATGCATCATTAGTGGAAGCCTACAGCCAACCAACAATATGTTATACAAACAAGATGCATAATCCTACAATTATGAATGTTAAATGACAACCTACTAATCATATTGTGGATGTGAAGTTTACCCAAGGCTGAATTAAGGAGTTACAAACACCTCTGTGAAAAAGGAGCAAGTATGCCTCTGAAGTGAATTGAACAGACCTCTGAAATTTATTGGCCATCACAAATATTTGACTTAGTTTTCTGTTTTTTTAAAATCCTGCTGAACAATGCAAGGTCAAAAACAAGTCATTACTATCATTTAGAAAAATGTTTAATAACCACTGAAATTAATTATTTTGCTCCAACCTATGGCATCTTTTGTCTGTTCAGTCTGTTAAAATCAAAAGTCACAACATGTTCTGTTCATCCATGCAATTAGAAATATCTGATGCCACCAGACCCACTTCCTTTGTGATATTTTGAAAGAGCTGGAGTTAATGCTGAATATAATCGCCATCCAATCAATTGTATTGTGCTTCATCCAGTGAAAACCACATTCAACATAACTGCTGCTAGATCCTGTTTAAATTCCTAATCAGAGTTGGTGCCAACATGTAATCATATTTCAGAATAAATTGTTGTGGGTAGAACAGTTTTTATAAGCTTATAAAAAACCCCTTGCATTTCTACACATGCTATTATCAAAATGTTTATTTTTAACGGCTTCAAATAATGGCCAAATGGGTGCAAATGTCAAGGCATGACTAGAACCAAGGAGCCAGAATAGTGTAATGATTTGAATGTTGGACTATGACTCTGTTTGGATCCCTGTTCAGCCATGAAAACCTACTGGGTGATGGTGGCCAAGTCACACACTCTTACCTTCAGAAAATCCCTGGAATAGGTTCACCTTATTATTATTATTATTATTATTATTATTATTACTACTACTACTACTTCAAACTTGTATACCGCCACTTCCCGGAGGCTCGGAGCGGTTTACAACAGTTTGAGTCACACACAATAATACATCAATACAACAAACTGGGATGGGGGAGGGGGGGAGTAGGGCAAGAGAGGGGACAGGATGGGAAGGAGCACAGGGTAGGAGTAAAGAGCCAAGAGCGGCTATAGTCCTGCTAAGGCATCATCTTGCCATCGAAGGAGGGAAGATTAGGACGCCCTAAAGGGATCACTGGTGACCAGTTGCAGGTACAAGGTAAGACCTGCGTTCTTCGATATGGCAGTCTGAGGTGGGGGTTCTGACGTGCCCGAGGAGTGTCCTTAGTATAGCCATACATCAGAAATAACATAAAGGTGCACAACAACTTTTTTGAGTCCCCTCCGAGGTTAGAAAGGCGGGGTAGAAATATCATAAATAAATAATAAATAAATAACAACAAATAACTAGAACCAGTATCCCGGGGGTGTTATGGGAATATGGGAAGATGATATTTTCTCCATTACGTTGAATAAAGCATAGCCTGACCTCCCCCTGTTATCCCCTTGCCACTGAATGGCCATAGACAGGTACCAGAATAGGCATGGTCAAGGTTAACTTTTGTTCCTCCACAGAGGATTGTATGGTAGGATGAGGGGGAAAGTCCTGCTCTCATCTCCAGCAAAACGTTGAGCTTAGTCGAGCCAGTGGCAAGCATTTTGGTCCAACCAGTGACTGATCTTGAATAAAGCAAATAACAGAAATTGGTCACCCCTTCTGATGTCTTATAGATGGTTATGGTATATAAGACTCTTATGGCACTTAAAGTTGTATTTAATACAGTCACTTTGCTGGTAGATGTCTGTTATGGAATTTGGATGGAGCAATTTTCAGCGACTCCGCCTTACAGCTCTCTGAGGGCCCTTCCACACAGCTATAATCCAGAATAATATCAAGGCAAAAAATCCCACAATATCTGCTTTAAACTGGGTTATCTGAGTCCACACTACTATATATTCCAGTTCAAAGCAGAAAATGTGGGATTTTAGTCAGTTGGGTGGAAGGGACCTAAGTTCACAACTTGTTCTGGAAAACTGAGGGATTCTGGAGCAGAAATTGCAATGTATGTGCCATACATACATACACACACATACTAAGACTGTACACTGTCATGGTGATTCACATGTAATGTTCCACATGTATTTTGAATGTATACATACACTGCTGATGAATATACCCATATAGATAGTGGCTGTTTTCATGCTATTGGGGAAATTCACTGTGTAATTTGGTTAAACGTTAAAGGAATTATTCAGGATGCTGAATCCTAAATGCTAAATATAGGTTCAACTTTGATGACTACTTTTAAGTTCAGATTTAGAGCAGATTTACCACCTCACTCCCATGAGTACAATTGGCTGTAGGGTTCCCATATGTCCCTTATTCTAAGGGATGTCCCTTATTTTGGCCCTAAAATTTGTGTCCCTTATTTTCAGGCCCTGTCCTTTATTTTTGACTAGCAGGACAGGACTGGGCGGGGTTGACCAGAGGAAGGTGCGCGCTGCGGTTTCCATGGCACTGCCTGCCCGGTGATTCTAACTCGCAGGGCAGCCTGCGTCCCCGTTGGAAGGAAGAGGCGATACAGAACTTTTTCAAAGTACAGTAGACTAATTAACCATTACCCAAGGGGAATGTTGGATCATGTTGGATAAAGATAGTTTCTGGTTGCTTGAGAGTTACTCTTAAAATAGGCCTAGCTGTGCATCCCAATACTATACAATGCTGTGTATCCCATACTATACTATACCATTAACTATTGACATAATAATCATGAAGATATACTGTCTTATAAAATTTATTATATTTTAATGTTTAGACAGTGCCCTTTTAAAGTCAGCAAAGTCAAGTACTAAATACAGATGGAAAAAATAAGGTGGTTCTAATAATGGGTTTTTTCTGCATGACAAAGCATGCAGAAACATACCATGGGTATAAGAGGGTATAAGTCAGTTTCTTTTGTGAGTTTCAATCATTATCTTATTCTGTTAATAAAACTATTTCTACTAAATGTTTGAGTTTCAAGTTTTTAATGAAGTGTCCCTTATTTTTGTGAAAAATCCTGTAAATGTCCCTTATTTCTTATATCAAAAAATGGCAACCCTAATTGGCTGCCACACTGTGTACTCAAATGCACATGTGCTAATGCAGAGATTTCTGAGTTGGCAATGGTTTTAAGGCATTGAAGTCTCTTGATTAACAAATAATACTCCCTCTTTCTCCTTGGTTGCATGGCCTCCTCTGCTGTTAGCAATGTTCCCTTTTCCATGCACTGAGGAGCACAGAGAAAAGACAATTGTAGTGTTGGCCTATGTGCAACTTGCAACAGTCCACATTGAGCCTGGGCCTGCTTATCTACACTGTGCCCCAACTACGAGGTTTCTCCAAAGTTTCAGTCAAATACTGGAGTATCTCTCAACAATCATTATAATGGGGCCAAACCAGTTTAATCCAGTTTATACTATGATAAGGATTAGAAGTTCATGGACATCACAAAGACAGCTAGGAGAGGCTTCGTGGTAAGCGTGGGCTAATTAGTCTGTATAGCGAAGCCTACAGAGTAGAATCCTGTTGGTTAATCCTAATTAGAATAGAGCCATTGATTCGTTGACTAGTGAGTCGATGCATATATAAATCTAACTGATTCCATGGTTTTACTTTAGTTTGGACTAACAATATATTTTAGGTCATGAAACCCAGTTTTTCTGTCTTATAGAGTGGCTTTATTTATTTTATTTCTTTATTTGGAACATGTATATCCCGTCCTTCTCCCCTCCGAAGAGGGACTCAGGACGGCTACCAACTGGCACTATTCAATGCCAACACCATATAAAACATAGCATACAATACAATTAACAAAATTACAAAATATACATTAAGTATACATTAAAAACAGTTTGCCAGATCAAATCATCCTAATTAGTCTACTGCAGTCCACTAAAACATTATCTTCCCTAGCTAATCAGTCTATTCTGCAAACATTTAATCCCACAGCCAGGATTCTTCTGGAAGGTCAGGAGGGAGGGGGCAGATCTGATCTCATTAGGGAGGGAGTTCCACAGCTGAGGGGACACCACGGAGGAGGCCCTGTCTCCTGGCCCCACTAAACCCAATTGACATGGCGGTGGGACTGAGAGCAAGGCCTCCCTGGATGATCGTAAAGTCCTTGATGGTACGTAATGAAAGATACATTCGGACAGGTAAACTGGCAGAACAATACTTACCCTGGACATTTTCTCTCTCTTCATTTTCCTAACAAATCTTGTGAATTAACCAGTCTATTTAGGCTGATCATATAAAAAGTGTAGTAATATACACAACCAGCAAACTAAAAGGAGAATGGATCACGAACACACAGCAAATATACATTTAGTTCAAACCCATCCACTGAGTTTCCCATAAAAACCGAGATGGATTAGGATTGTCAAATTGCGCCTGGGTGTTCTCCTGTGTGAAGAAAAGCATTTGCAGGTCTTTTATGCATGGTTGCTTTGGAATACGAGGCTTGGTAGCAGAATTATGATTTCCGCATTTCCTCCCATCTAGGTATATTGCACAGTTTTAAAATAAAATTTGCAGCCTTTCCCAATCAGTTGTGTCAGCAGATTTAGCTCATCTTTGAGTCCCTGAAAACTTGACAGTCTATTTGTTATTATGGTAGTAAATAAACAAGAAACTTGTCAAAAGCAAAACTGGTCTGTGTGCCTTTGTGAGATAAATGATGCTGTTGAACAGACAAATATTTATGAACATGGAGGGCAGTGTTGTCAACCTAGCTAAAAATCCTACATTTGCCATTAAAGTGAAATACATAAATAAGCTATTTTTGGCTTCTGTACCCAAAAGGAGCAGAGATGAGTCAACTAATAAGAATTTATCTGCAAATTTCACAGTAGCAGGCAAAGCATAATTCATATGCTACAACCCTATAGTCTTGGCTCCAAATAAAATACATCATAAACTTTCCCAAACAGATTTTCACACTGATTGTATTTAAGCAAAGCAACTTAACTCAGAGCTTTTGCATCGAAGAGAAGATTTGTGTTGTATTTTGGAATTAGTATTTCTAGAATTCACTTTCTACAGCTATTTGATAGAAAGAACAACACCCCCTTGTCTTCCCAGCATTGCTCGTATTGCAAAGAGACCTTGAAATTATCTTGCTGCCATACCTTCCTGCATTTTCAGAGGGCTCAGGTATCTCTGGATGAGCTCTCTGCTCAGCTGATCCAGTATTTTTTGGTTTTAGCTCTTTTCAACAACTCAACATACCGTATTTCATTGCTTACTAGTCACCACCACATGCAAGTCGCACCCTCACCTTAGGGACAGCAAAATTGGTATTTTTCTCTTCCCAGCAGAATAATCACACCCTTAATTCATTCACCCGTATGCTCCCCCCCCCCGGGAGATGCAAAGGGGCTCATGACTATTATGTGATGGTGACTATTACATGGTGAAAAATGCAGCTACGGGGCTTCCCTTGGCTACCAGCTGGTAGCTGCGTGAAGTCCCATAGCTCAGAGGGGAAAGGCATGTGGGCAGGTGAAGCCCCTTAGTTGCATTTTCACTGTGTTTTTCACAGTATAATAGTCACCAGCACATAATAGTTGTGCCCCCTTTTTACTAAAAAAGAGGAGAGTGTGACTATTATGTATTGAAATACAGTACTTTATATACTAGATTGTTAATATCTAAAATCGAACACCCAACACGCCCCCCCCCCCCCACCCCGGGCGGATTTCACAGCACTCAAACTGAGAAATTGTAAGTCGCTTCTGGTGTGAGAAATTTGGCAAGGACATTGCCCTGGGGATGCCCAGATGTTTGATGTTTTACCTTCTTTGTGGGAGGCTTCTCTCATGTCCCCACATGGGGAGTTGGAGCTGACAGAGGGAGCTCATCTGCACTTTCCCTGGATTCAAAGCTCCAACCTGTCTGTCTTCAGTCCTGCCGGCACAAGGGTTTAACCCATTGTGTCACCGGGGACTTCAGTGAATGAATTGAAGGTACACAATAACAGCAACAATGGTACTGATGGCAGAGCTTTGTGATTATGTCTGTCAATGCAGCATCTTGGCCTCCCTCTCTTCACTGAAACTAGTATTTTATTGGTGATGCCATGCATAATTAGAATAACAGGGAAGATAGGGAAGAAGTTCATTTTGGAAAAACAGACTCTCTATCTGAATGTGCTAAGTTTGACAAAACACTGTCCATCTATTATTGTAATTATTATTATTATTATTTCGATTTGATAAACCGCCCTTCCCGAGGCCCAGGGCGGTTTACAGCATATAAAACAACACATAAAACAGCATAAAAACAGCATATAAAAACAGCATCTAGAACACATAAATTAAACGCATAAAATTACATCTTAACAGACACGCAAAATCATAACCAGACATAGCTGGTTCATACAGGGTACTAGTGGTACGGCAGAGTGCAGTGGTAGTCATGTGCCGTCGGACGTCAGACATCAAATGCCTGCCTGAATAACCAGGTCTTGCAGGACCTGCGGAAGGCCATCAAGTCCTGCAAGGCTCGTGTCTCCGGCGGCAGCGAGTTCCATAGAACCGGCGCGGTTACTGAAAACGCTCTCTGCCGCGTAGTAGAGAGTCTGCAAAGCTTCATCCCTGGAACATCAAGTAAGTTGAGCCCCTCTGAACGCAGTGATCGTCTGGGCGCATATGGGGTAAGCCGCTTCTTTAGGTACACTGGCCCAGGTACACAAACCATATAAGGCCTTGAAAGTCAAAACTAACACCTTAAAGGAGATCCGGAATTCAATGGTCAGCCAGTGCAGGTCGCGCAGGAGTGGTGTTATATGGGCAATTCTTGGGGCTCCTAGCAGCAGGCGCACTGCTGCATTCTGCACCAGTTTAAGTTTCCAGATCGCCGACAAAGGTAGGCCAATGTACCAGTATATGTATCTGTTCAGTATTTGTTCAGCTTAGCATAGTACTTCTTAATTATTGTTGTATTAGTGGGTATATTTCTGCTATCAGTCATTGTGGAAGCTTAGATAAAGACTTCATAGTGCATTGGGAATTATGATTGCAAATTAAGTATCTGCTCAAGCAGCACTAGTTCAGGGGAATAATGATCAAGGGCAAAAGATGGAAATGGGGGCCCCAATGCACCTTGCTGCTGTCTTCCCAAGAAGGCCAGTGGTCGTGGTACACGTTGGTACCAATGACATTGGGAAGGCTAAGCGGATGGTCCTGGAAGCCAAATTTAGGTTGCTAGGTAGAAGATTAAGGTCCAGGACCTCAAAAGTAGCATTCTCGGAAATGCTACCTGTTCCGCACGCAGGGACAGCCAGACAGGCAGAGCTCAGAAGCTTCAATGCGTGAATGAGGCAGTGGTGTCGAGAGGAAGGATTTAGATTTGTTAGGAACTGGGGAACATTTTCAGGAAAGCCAGACCTGTACAAAAGGGACGGGTTACACTTGAACGAAAATGGAACCAGACTGCTGGCGATTAATATTAAAAAGATTTCAGAGCAGCTTTTAAACTGATTCCTAGGGGAAAGTCGACAGGAGCTGGGCAGCTTCCGGTTCGAGAGGGTGAAATGCCAAGTATGGAGGACGAAATCTACACACAAATGGCTGAGTCAACAGAAAAGATAGATAGTAGTAGTCGAGAGGTAGGACATGGTAGGCCTTCTACAAATTCTCACAAACAGCCAAAGTTGAAAATGCACCAGAGAAATAAATATAAATGTCTGTACGCAAACGCTAGAAGCCTTCGAACAAAAATAGAGGAGTTGGAATATTTGGCAAAAGAAAAAAATATTGATATTATTGGCATAACAGAAACCTGGTGGACAGAGGAAAACAAATGGGACACAAAGATTCCAGGTTATAAACTGTACAGGAAAGACAGGAGAGGGAAAAATGGTGGCGGTGTGGCCTTGTACATAAATGAAGAGCTAGAATCTCATGAATTAGAACTTCAAGAAATTTCAAACTCACCTACAGAAACATTGTGGATAAAAGTCCCAGGACAAAAAACTAATCTAGCACTAGGGATCTGCTATCGCCCTCCCAACCAAACTCCAGAGGCAGACTGCTATCTGGAAAATGAAGTTAAACAGGCCTCAACCTGGAACACTAGACTATCCAACGCTCTCGATGAGATTGCCCCTAGACGCCCTATCCGGCCCCGCCGAAATCGGTCTCCCTGGTTTACCGAGGAGCTTAGATCGACGAAGCGGGAAAAAGAGATGGCTAGAGGGCAAGTGGAGGAGACTCCGTGACGAAGGCTCGAAATCAGCTTATAAGCTTATTATGGAGGCTTATGAGCAAGCTGTCAAGGCTGCGAAAAATTCGTACTATGCAGCCCAGATAGCGTCCGCTAGCTCACGCCCGGCGCAATTGTTCAAAGTGATTAGGTCTCTGACGATGGTCCCTACCATCCCAAAAAATGATGATCAGGCCCTAACCGCCGAGGTTTTTCAGAGCTACTTTGCGGACAAGATTTCGGCCCTCCGCCGGGACCTTCCCCCTACTCTTGATACAGTCAGCGAGCTTGAGACTCCGTGGCCTCTTGCCGGGCCCACCTTCGACCGGTTTCGACCACTGGATGCAGAAGCTGTTGATAGGATAGTTACTGCAACTAGATCGACCACTTGCTCCCTCGATCCGTGCCCCTCCTGGCTGGTGAAAGCTTGCCTGGAGGGGTTACGTGACCCCTGTTGAAATTAGTTAACAGCTCCCTTGAGCAAGGAGTTTTCAGGGGACTGAAAGAGGCAGTGGTCACTCCATTGCTGAAGAAGCCGAATTTAGATCCGTCGGTCCCTTCCAACTACCGCCCAGTATCGAATTTGTCATTCCTGGGCAAGGTGGTTGAGAGGACAGCAATGGAGCAGTTGCAGTCCTACCTAGATGATGCAACTTGGTTTGACCCCTTCCAGTCCGGCTTCCGTTCTGGGCATGGGACGGAGACGGTGCTGGTCACCATCACAGACAAGCTGCGTCGCCAACTAGATCAAGGTGGATCGGCGCTGCTCGTGTTATTGGACCTCACGGCAGCGTTCGATACTGTCGATTACGATCTCTTGACCCACCGACTGGCCGGGGCCGGGGTGAGGGGGTCGGCCCTTAGCTGGCTATCCTCCTTCCTCTGGAACCGGTCCCAGCGAGTGAGAAGGGGTGAGGTTGTCTCCGGGGGTGCCCCACTTCATTGTGGGGTGCCTCAGGGGGCAATTCTCTCCCCTTTATTATTTAACATCTATGTCCGACCACTTGCCCGGTTGGCACGCAGCTTTGGGCTGGAGTGTCACCAGTATGCGTATGACACCCAGCTCATTCTGGGGATGGAGGGCCAGCCTGACTCCGTACCCGATAATTTCCATCACTGCCTTGAGGCCGTCACTGGATGGCTGCGAGCCAGTAGGTTGAAGGTGAATCCGGACAAGACGGAGATCCTGTGGCTGGGCCGTCCGGGCACGGGGGGGGGGGGGATCCGCCTTCCGACCCTGGACGGGGCGACACTTCGCCTGTCCCCGTCAGTGAAGAGTCTAGGAGTCACGCTTGACTCTGAGCTGTCGATGGAGAAGCATATCTCCATCGTCAGTGGAGTGGCTTTCTACCACCTCTGACAGGCGAGGAGGCTGGCTCCCTACTTGTCCCGTCATGACCTAGCCACAGTGGTCCAAGCCACGGTCATCTCAAGACTAGACTACTGTAATGCCCTCTACATTGGCCTTCATTTGTCGGTGATCCGGAAACTCAAGCTGGTGCAGAACGCAGCAGCACGGCTGGTGGCAGGTTGTCCATCTCGCTGCCACATCACGCCTGTGCTGTGGCTTCTGATAGAGCACCGGATCACCTTCAAGGTGTTGGTTCTAACCTTTAAGGCCTTGAATGGTCTGGGGCCAGTGTATCTAAGGGACCGCCTCTCCCATTACAGTCCACCACGACCACTGCGATCCGAGTCCCAAAACCTCCTGGTGGTGCCCAGTCGGCGATCTGTTCATCTGACCTCAACGCAGAGGAGGGCATTCAGTGCCGCCGCGCCGGTGCTGTGGAATGCTCTTCCCCCCACAGTCCGAGCGCAGGCCGATCTGCTAACATTTCACAGGGCCTGTAAGACCCTCCTCTTCATCCAGGCGTTCGGTGCTTAGGTTTATGTATATAAAACCATGCCCAAACCATGCTTGTGCGCTTGTTGTGGCAATTTTAGTGTGTTTTGCTTTACCGTGATTTTACTTGTTTTTACAACTCACAATGTGAGTCGCCCTGAGCCTACGGGAAAGGGCAACTAATAAGTCGAATAAATAAATAAATGAATAAATAAATAAAAAGAAATACATTAGTCATAATGGGGGACTTCAACTATCCCCAAATAGATTGGCCAAATTCTTGTTCTACGCATGAAAGAGAGACAAGGTTCCTCGACATGCTAGCTGATTATTCCCTTGAGCAGATGGTCATGGAACCAACCAGGGGAAAGGGGATCCTGGACTTGGTGCTAACTAATGAACAAGATCTCGTTCAAGATGTCCTTGTAACTGAGCCCATAGGTACCAGTGACCATAACACAATAACCTTCAACTTAAGTTTGGATAGCAAACTGTCAGTGAAAACTAACACGGAGACATTAAACTTTCACAAAGGGAATTTCACCAAAATGAGAAAAATTGTAAAGAACAAACTAAAAGGAGCAGTAAAAAAAATCAAATCCCTCCAAAAGGCTTGGAAACTGTTTAAAAATACCTTAAAACAGGCCGAACTAAAATGCATTCCAATAAAAAGAAAAAGGCATGGAAAGTCCAAAAGGACACCAGTATGGCTTACAAATGAAGTAAAAGATGTGATTGGAAAGAAGAAAAACTCATTTAAGAAATGGAAGGCTCTTCCTACCGAGGAGAACAGAAAGGAACACAAGCTCTGGCAAACTAAATGCAAAGCAACAGTCAGGAAAGCCAAGAGAGATTTTGAGGCACATATAGCAAAGAATATTAAAAAAACAAAAACAAAAACTTCTTTAAGTACATCAGAAGCAGGAACCCAACTAGAAAAGCAGTTGGGCCACTCGACGACAATGGTCAGAAAGGGAAAATCAGCGAAGACAAGGAGATTGCTGAGCGGCTAAATGACTTCTTTGCCTCCGTTTTCACACAGGAGGACAGACAACATATGCCTGCAGCTGAGTCAGTTTTTACAGGGAGGGAATTAAAAGAATTAAAACAGATAGAGATAAACAAGGAGGATGTTCTCACATGCCTTACTAAACTAAATGTCAACAAATCACCAGGTCCAGACGGCATCCACCCCAGAGTTCTTAAGGAACTCAAGTGTGAAATTGCTGAACTTCTAGCTAAGATATATAACCTTTCTCTAAGATCAGGCACTGTACCCGAGGACTGGAGGGAGGCAAATGTAACACCGATCTTCAAGAAAGGATCCAGAGGTGATCCAGGAAATTATAGACCAGTCAGTTTAACCTCAGTTCCAGGCAAAGTGATGGAAACCATTATTAAAGAAAATATTACTAGGCACATAGAAGAACAGGCATTGCTGAAAGAAAATCAACATGGTTTCTGCAAAGGCAAATCATGTCTTACTAACTTGTTAGAATTCTTTGAGGGTGTAAATAAACACATAGATAAAGGGGACCCAATTGATATTGTTTACCTTGACTTTCAAAAGGCTTTTGACAAAGTCCCTCACCAAAGGCTCCTAAATAAGCTCTTCAGCCATGGAATCAGAGGACAGGCCTTGTCCTGGATTGGAACCTGACTAAACTGTAGGAAACAAAGGGTGGTAATAAACAGACATTTCTCTGGGTGGAAAGAGGTGAGAAGTGGCCCAAAGAACCCCAACTACACCTACCAATTGATGGGGTCAAAGCTTTCCGAGACAAACCAGGAAAGGGATCTTGGGGTTTTGGTGGACAGCTCAATGAAGATGTCAACCCAGTGCGCAGCAGCAGTGAAAAAAAGCAAATTCTATGCTAGGCATGATCAGAAAGGGAATCGAAAATAGGTCAGCAAATGTTGTATTACCTCTCTACAAATCGATGGTAAGGCCACATTTGGAGTACTGTGTACAATTCTGGTCTCCACACCTTAAGAAGGATATAACGGAACTGGAAAAGGTACAGAAAAGGGCAACAAGAATGATCCAAGGGATGGAGTGGCTCCCTTATGAAATCAGGTTGCAACGCCTTGGTCTTTTCAGCCTTGAAAGACGGCGTCTAAGAGGTGACTTGATCGAAGTGTATAAAATCATGCATGGGATAGAAAAGGTCAATAAAGAAAAATAATTTTTCTTTGTCACAAAACACTAGGACTAGAGGGCACTCCCTGAAGCTCCAAGGTAGGAAAATTAGGACTAATAAAGGGAAATATTTCTTCACCCAGAGGGTCATTGGGTTATGGAATTTACTTCCAGAAGAGGTTGTGACAGCTGTCAGCCTGGACAGCTTCAAGGCAGGATTAGACAGATTCATGGATACCAAGTGTATCGGTAGTTACTGAAAAGGACATTCAAGTGCCACCTCGGAGTTGGTTGAGGTAGGCAGGATTTCCCTGGGTACTGGTTGTGGGGGGTCGGGAGCAGGTTAGGGTTTTGCCCTCTGTTCTGCTCGAGATCCCCGTGTACAACTGGTGGGCCACTGTGTGATACAGAATGCTGGACTAGATGGGCTGAGGTCCGATTCAGCATGGCTCTTCTTATGTTCTTATGTTCTTAAGGCCACTCTTTTTTAAAAAAAGGTGCCATTGTATTCACTGCTTGGTGATGGTGCACCCGTTGGCAACCTATTCACCTTAAGTAACCACAAATCTTTACCCTTCCAGCCAGGGCCATAGCCAGGATTTTGATTCGGGGCTGAGTTTGGTTCGGGGGGCTGAGACTGGGTGGAAGATGGTCTACCCTAGCAAACCTTTTGTATTGTTATCCCAATAACCCCATTAATGTGGGATATAATGAGCATGGTGATCAGATCATGATATGAATAAACATAACAGTTTAAATAATGTACCAGTAAGGCCTTTTCGCGGACCACCCTGAAAATTTCGGGGGGGGGGGCTGAAGCCCCCTTAGCCCCCCCCCCGGCTACATGCCTGCTTCCAGCCATAGAAAACTGGCAATTCTAGAGGAACGGCTTGCATTGGAGAGACAAGAAAGTGAGGAGAACACAGAGCCTGTTTTTTTTATGCCATCAGTTTCTTCAGTTCCCCTTTCTATAGTGTCTCTGCCAATTCTATACGATATCGATCCTTCCTGCTCTCTCTGCAGCATTCAAGGGCTCCAGGAGGACTCAACACCACTGCTCTTGTGGTCCTCAATCTCTCCTCTTGATCCTTTTATGACAGGAAATGTATGGGGAAGGCAGTATCTGGTAGCTCTGATTATTTTGTGTCCCAAGAGCCTTTCCTCTCTCAGACTTGCCTAGCTCTGCCCTAGAATAATATCAAAAACAATGTATCTTGACTTCAGAATCTTCTTAAACTTTCAGTTAGAAAGGAAAGAAATACAGGGGTGACTTCTTCAATGGGTTGCAATATCTTGATCTTCAGCTTGACACTTACTATAGAATAATGCACAGATGCAAGAGAGCAAGGCCCTGTTGAATGCAGCTGATATGTTGAAAATTGCTGGTATGTTGTAAACATGGCAAAGTGTTTGTGAATGGAAGAAGGGGTGACTTAATCAATCAAAGAGTTTCTGTCTGTGGTTTGTTTACTGTAATGTCAAAACCAAGTATGGCCTGACATTCTGGCTTGTCTTTTCCTTGATAAGCTAGAAAAATAACCCACAATTTGCAGTAGGATTATTTCTCTGTCCAGTGAGAATGAAGCCAGAATGTCACTGACAATTTGGGCTTGCCAATTTTTTTCTGAGTAAATATACAAAAAACTACAGTGAGGGATAATACACACATGTATTACTAGGGCAGAGAGTGTGGTCGTCACAAGGGGAACACAGGGGGCCACCAGAGCCAATCACATTTGTTTTGCTACCCACTTGGATTTTGGAACAAGGAGGTTTTTGCAAAATAGAAGTACCTCTCCTCCTCTTTGCTAGTTTGGTAAAGTATTGGGGGCTCCCCCCCCCCTTTTACTTCACTTTTTTCTTATACTAAAAAAGGTAAAGGTTTTCCCTTTACATTAAGTCTAGGTGTGTCTGACTCTGGGGGTTGGTGTTCATCTCCATTTCTAGCAGGTGTTGTCCATAGAAGGTAACAGCATGGAGTGCTGTTACCTTCCTGCCAAAGCAGTACCTATTGATCTAGTCAGATTAGCTTGTTTTCGAACTCCTAGGTTGGCAGAAGCTGGAGCTAACAGCGGGAGCTCACCCCACTCCCTGGATTTGAACTGCCAACCTTTCGGCAAGTTAGGCAGCTCAGCAGTTTAACCTGCTGCACCATTGGGGGCTCCTCTTCTTATACTAAAGAATATGCAGAATGATACCTCCTCCCTCCCCTGATCTTTGATGATACAATGGACTCATGTGTAACTTACATACTACATCCTTTCATGTTCCCTATCTTTCCCTTCTCTCCCCCCCCCCCCACCTTTTACTGTTTATTTGAGTAATTTGTTTCATCTTTTTCTGAAAACAAAATACAACTTATTTGCTAGGGAAAAAAGTATTGGGGACTCGATGAGCAATGGCACACTTGTTCAATTGGTGTATGGCACTGTTTTACAAAGCATAGACAGTTGAACCCTTCACCTTATCTCCAATGGTCACAAGAACACATTTTTGAGGAATTTTTGAGCCTACTTCTTCTTGTAATTTATTTATTTATTTATTTGCTACATTTCTATACCGTCATTCTCAGCCCGAGGGCGACTTATGGCGGTTTACATAAAGGCACAATTCAATGCCCGAACTGTATAAAAACAGATAAGACAATTAAAAATAGCTAAAAATTCCATTTACAATATAAAAACATAATAAAACCATAAATCCTCCACATTTCATTAATTAAATTATTAGAAAAATTAAACTTCTTAACTGAGAAAGGTTTTGACTGAACTACCCCCAATATTTTGCACTTTCTAAGGCTGTTATTTTTGGCAAGTGCTTAGAAAGCTCCTCAGCAAACCATGGTTATTCTCCATGTGGGACTAAAGCAATCAAGATAAATACCATCCAATTTCTATTTCTATTCTCAGTATTGTCTCTAACACATGGCAAATACAGCAGGATCTCCAAGGGGTTTGGCTGAGCTACTGTCTGGCAACCTGGGTGGTAGACAATATATTATTTATCATACTCAATGGAACGAGGTGGGAACTGAAGCTTCTTACTGGAGCAGCTGTGGACCCCCACTCTCCTCAATTTCCCAAACAGGTAATTAACTGGAAAGTCATTTATAATAACTGCTGACATCTCCAGAGATCACAAAATGGACTGTTAGGTTTGTAACATTGTCATAGTGATGTATTTCATGACAGTTCATCTTTTGAATTTGTCAAAAGGATCTCAGTTGTTTGTATGATATACATATTTTAATAGGTCTGAAGAGAAAATGTTATGCAGGAGTCATGGTTCATGGCTGGATGGTCTAGGGGAGGAAAATGCTATCATAGGTCATTTTTTATGCCAAAAGGTGATTATTTCCTAATAGTTTGTTGTTTCAGTGACTGTCACAGTTCTAGAACACGGTCTTTCAAGAACTGGGCTTAAGCAAATGTTTGTGAAATTTGCATTGTGATAGGGTTTCATAGAGTGCTTTTAGGTACAGTTGCTTTGTACAGTTCTTATACTTCATACTAAATATTTTAATTGAATTTTATATTTGTTTTAACTGTATTTTTATAATGGTTGAGGCATCGAATTGTTGCCATTGAATCGCCTATGGGCTAAGAAAGGCAGTATACAAACGTGGTAAATAAATAATAAATAATATAGTGTTTTGTGTATCAGAAAAATATGTCACAGTTGAGAAACTCGAGTATGTTACATTCTGATTATCCAAATATTTTTAATTTCCCATAATACTGCAAAAACATTAAGTTGGGATGTGTGGCAATTTTAAAGCAACATTTACTTATATTTAATTTCCAAAGTATTATGAGTGTAATAATTCTTTACAACAGGGATTGTGTATCATGGCTATATTGATTTTTTGATACTATTTGGTGATATTGGCTGGGATCTGTAGCAGGTAAGTGGAGTCAGCACTAGCATATCACCCCTTCCTCTGAAGTCACCTCTACTAGTTCAGGCAATTGTGAATACATTCAATAGTCTGTTCCCACCCACTACCACAACCAAGCTATTTGAAGTTTCAACAGCTGTGTTCCAGATCTGCCAAGAGGATATCTTTAGTTTTCCATCACAGTTGGTGTTAAATGACTCCAAAAGACATAAACCCCACGCAGAGCAATCCTATGCAAATCTGCTGACAACTAAGCCCTATTTAATTCAATGGGACCTATTCCTAGGTAAGTGCGTATCAGATGGCAGGCTTAATTTTACTTCTGGAAGGGTACAACACATTACACTCTGCTATTCTTTTAGTTCCCTGGTGATATTACCTAATTCGTTCTCAGAAGAGCCCTTCTAGCACACCATGCTCAAGTTTAGTGCTCCCTAAACTTCTTTTATGTTCTAGAACAGATTTTTTTTGTTTCTATGTTTTCAAGTTTGCCTAATTTAATTGGTTTTTGCCTATTGAGGCAGGAAGCACATCTTCCTTCTTTGCTGAACATAAAATTAGCTTTCACTGCTGATTCGTGTTTGTTTGGCTCTGTATAAACCCGCCGTCTAAATGAGTTTGTTCTTTCGAAAGCAAATATCGCTCACATATTTTGGAAGTGCAGAAAAAATTGTAATCTGCTTTCTTCATTCTCCTTATTATGTTCTGTTAATTTATGTATACATTAGCATGAATTTGCATGATTTATTCATTTAAAGCTGTATGTGTTTATTTGTATAGCAGCTCAGAAAGCTTTATCACAAAAAGTAAAGACTAAGTTTCAATACCATTCATGGATTATGGTCTTGGATTTCAGCCATGAGAGAATGATGCTGAGGCTTTGTCAGTTCAGTAAGAATGTTTCCAGTAAAATGTTTACACTGTTTAACTCAGTAGTAGTGACATTTATCCAGTCGAACTGAGTCCATAGATTGCAACTGAAAAGCAATGAAGCAGCTTCTACAGCGTGACAGAGGAACTGTTGAGGGAGGGGGATGTGTTTATGATTCTCTGCCTTTGTTGGTATCAAATGTGGCAGCAGAATCCAAGCATGAGTCTACAGTGGTCAGTACGTTGGTGGGAGTCCAGAACAGAAATGCTCCAGTCCGGCCCTGGTAATGGCCACATGCAGTCTCCTGAACCTGGTGTGGTGATGCGGTGGTGTCCACACTCTTCAGTCAGTCTAAGATTTCATCAGCTTTGCTGGACTGTCCCTTCACTTTCTGTGTCACCATTGTTGCTCCTTGTTTGCCACAAAGCTCCACATGAGCCTCCACCTGTTTTGACATTAGCAGATCTCTCCTTCTTGGTACTCCTACTGAAAATGGGATGTCTGCACTGACCAGGAGCTTGCATGGAGCTCTGCAGCTGGCTGGGAGCAGCGACTGTGAGGACATAGTTGGTTCTCTTTTTGCTGTGTTGATGAGGACATGGCAGTGTTCCATGTGGACAATGGACTGGTCTAAATCAGGCCTGATCCAGCTGTCCTAACTGCCCCAAAGCCACAAACCACAGAGCATCCCCTGACATTGCCTAAAGTGGGGCAAAGTGATTATCACAGGATAACCTGTGATACTTACTGGAAGTACAGGAATATCATGAAGACAGCCAGGAATCAACTCAGGGTGAACTCAGAAACTCATGTGGCAAAATCCAAGGTAACAGAAGTAAGTATACCTTTGCTAGTTCAATGATTGAATATGCACACACAGGGATAGGTATGCTAATCAAATCTTTTTATATAACCATAATGGTGAATAAAGTTGAACAATATGCAATAAGTTTCAATCACTCTTAAAGTCAAATAGTAGAGCAAACAACATAAATAGTTAATTATGTATATCACAGGCAGTATTCCCCACGTTCCCCAGTTTGCGTACAGCCCCACAAGTGGCGGATTAACAAAATAAACAATAATACATCACCTCCCGGTACAATTCGTGAGAGAACATCAACATACAAACTGTAATAGTGAATGTCACACAATCAATATTATATCCACGAAGAGCCGTGATGGTATGGTGCAGATGAATCCAAAACTTGCAAAAAAAATTATAATCCACAGCCCGTAACTCAACTCAAACGTTCCCTGGATAGGGATAAGCCACAATGGTCAGGAGAGTCGCGAATAGCTGCTCCAAGCCTCCAATGGCTAAATTTACTCTGTGTTGGTGCAATCACCGGGCAAGCCACCTATGGGTTGTAAAATCTACAGTACTGTCCCGTTTCGAATCATATCTTCCTCAAGGTGGTCCCAAATAGTTAGAAATACAATAGCACTCACTTCTGTAATATAAAATATATAAACAAGCTATAATAGCATCCCAAATTATAACAGGTAGGAGAGAATATCCCTACTTACCAATGTATACATCAAATGGTCATATATATATATATTTGTCGCCTCTAAGGCGAAGCTGCAATGCAGAAAATAACTTTTTCCAATCCCACAAATTTAAAGTCTGGTTGTGACTCATGTGTCATTTTAAAATGTCTGTATAGGTAAGTGTCTTCATTCCCCGTCTGAATGCGTGATTTGTGTTCACCCAATCTTTTCCTCAGTGATCTTTTGGTCATGCCCACATAAAGGCGTGGGCAAGAGCAATAAAGTAAAGACTTTTGAAATCGCTGGGTAAGGAACCTGAGGTAATTTTTAGGAAAGAAGACAAAGGAGGAGGAGTAGTATTGCAAAATTTGAGGGATTACCAATTGGAAGCACATAGACAGCTTGATGATGACAAATACTATGCTAGATTGGACTCGGACCCTACTCAGAGATATTTGAAAATTATATCGGACATTGTGTACTATGGAGAAACAATGGGATATATAGACGCTAAATTAGCACAGTACTTGGTGAATCGTCACCCTAAAATCCCTGTATTCTACCATATCCCTAAAACTCATAAAAACCAATTTCCGTATAGAGGCAGACCAATCATAGCAGCCAACAACAGTATCTTGGAACCATTGGCCAAGTACCTGGACAACATACTACAACCTTTTGTTCAACAAGCTCCTTCATATTTAAAAGATACCACAGACCTCATCAAAAAAGTTGAAAACTTGGTGATTCCTGAAGGCACTATCATAGCGACCTCGGATATTACATCATTATACACTAATGTACCTACACAAGACACAAGGACAGCGATAGAAGAGATCTTGAATCGTAGAAGCAGACCCCTCCATCCTCCAACGGGATTCCTTATGGAGATACTGGACTGTATAACAGATTACAACTATTTTAAATTCGAAGATGTCTTCTACATCCAAAAAGTGGGAGTGGCCATGGGGTCTCCAGCTGCACCTACGATCGCCAACATATATATGAAGTCACTAGAAGACAGATTTGTGATATTAGAACCATCTAGACAGTCCTTCTCCCGGCATGTCACGCATTGGTGGCGATTCATAGATGACGTCCTCTTCCTCGTTAAGCCGCAGACCAATACCGTGGAATGTGATAAGTGGCTTGCCTCTTGCCACCCCAACATAAAGTTTACAACCTCATATGACCTGAATCATGTCAATTTTCTGGATGTGACCATATACAAAGATGACAACAAATTAGCTGTCAAGCCATTCACTAAACCTACTGCAAAGAATGCTCTTTTGCATTATAAGAGCCATCATCCACCAGCATTAAAGAATAATTTACCTTTCTCCTTATTGATCAGAGCCAGAAGGAACTCCACAAACGACGTTCATTATGAGATTGAAGCAGGCCGCATTCTAGAAAACTTCAGAAAGAAAGGATACCCGGACAGTATACTTCAGAAAGCCAAACTCAAAGCGGATAGCGCTAAGAGAATAGATTTGCTTACTACCAGAACTAAACAGCCCACTAACAGAGTGATCTGGCCACTAACATACACTACCAAAAGCCGAGAACTAATACGTATTGTCAAAAGACATTGGCCACTGATCTCTGATATTACGGGCCTGGAGAATTGTCCCATGCCGGCCTTCAAACGTATGGAGAACATCAGAGATTGGCTGATGAGTTCAGACCATAGTAAACATAAAACCCCTACTAGCAATTTTAGGGCGGGCACTTTTATGTGTGGCCATTGTGCGATGTGCAAATTTGTCTCTTCAGAGAAACAAATTAATATACCTATGACAACCAAAACCATTAAACTCAACCAATTCTTCACGTGCGCCTCTGAATCGTCGGTATATTTACTTTATTGCTCTTGCCCACGCCTTTATGTGGGCATGACCAAAAGATCACTGAGGAAAAGATTGGGTGAACACAAATCATGCATTCAGACGGGGAATGAAGACATTTACCTATACAGACATTTTAAAATGACACATGAGTCACAACCAGACTTTAAATTTGTGGGATTGGAAAAAGTCACTACACGTCCGCATGCTGACATGCAGATCGCATTACTCAGATGTGAAAGAAAGTGGATAATCCGCGCAAACAGCCAACAACCAACTGGTTTAAATGAGTTGCATAGTTTACATGACATTCTCCTTTAAACAACATAAGAAGATTCCTCAGTAGTTTGTTACAGGTGCTTGATTGCTATGCTGACAGCAGTGTACTTAATGCAGCTTTTCAGTTTTACTTTACACCGGATCTTCGGTTATCGCCATTGTGGCTATATTATTTACTTTCTGCATTGCAGCTTCGCCTTAGAGGCGACAATATATATATATATATGACCATTTGATGTATACATTGGTAAGTAGGGATATTCTCTCCTACCCTTAGTTACAGTTGTTATAATTTGGGATGCTATTATAGCGTGTTTATATATTTTATATTACAGAAGTGAGTGCTATTGTATTTCTACCTATTTGGGACCACCCTGAGGAAGATATGGTTCGAAACGGGACAGTACTGTAGATTTTACAACCCGTAGGTGGCTTACCCGGTGATTGCACCAACACAGAGTAAATTTAGCCATTGGAGGCTTGGAGCAGCTATTCGCGACTCTCCTGACCATTGTGGCTTATCCCTATCCAGGGAACGTTTGAGTTACGGCCAACGGGCTGTGGATTATAATATTTTTTTGCAAGTTTTGGATTCATCTGCACCATACCATCACGGCTCTTCGTGGATATAATATTGATTGTGTGACATTCACTATTACAGTTTGTATGTTGATGTTATCTCACGAATTGTACCGGGAGGTGATGTATTATTGTTTATTTTGTTAATCCGCTGCTTGTGGGGCTGTACCCAAACTGGGGAACGTGGGGAATACTGCCTGTGATATACATAATTAACTATTTATGTTGTTTGCTCTACTATTTGACTTTAAGAGTGATTGAAACTTATTGCATATTGTTCAACTTTATTCACCATTATGGTTATATAAAAAGATTTGATTAGCATACCTATCCCTGTGTGTGCATATTTAGTTTAGATAACAGCCAGTAACGTTACTGCTTTTTGATTATTGTAGTTCAATGATTGGCCTAGATAGAAGAACAAGTTATAGCAGTGCTAGTGAAGCTGTACAGGTATGATATAGTCAGTAGTAGAGCCTTGAAAAGTTACTTTTTTGAACTACAGCTCCTAGAATGTACTAGTCAATATAGCCATTATTTATTCATTTCATTTATTTCACTTGTATACCGCTTTTATCACCCCAGGGGGAACTCAAAGCGGTTTCCAACCTATTTATGGCAAAATTTAATGCCTCACATACATATGAAACCTAACATAAAACAACAATAATATATAACGATCAATTAAATCATAAAAACATAACCACATTTGGACATTAAAACGTAGAGTTAAAACATATTAATATAAACATTAAAATCACATAATCTAAAAATCGTAGTCCAGTCCATTCCAAATATCAAATTTCAATTTCACTCACTGCCAAAAGGCTTGGTGCCATAGCCAAGTCTTTGCTTTATCCATGTTGGTTGGGAATTCGGGGTATTGTAACTTTCTAAATATGGGATCAATGTCTGAGGTTAACGGGGAGCCTTCATCCATTTTCATTTATTTACATTTTCTTTTTTTCTTTAGGTAAAGGATAGAATCTAAATCAGTGGTCTCAACCTGTGGGTCTCCAGGTATTTCGGCCTACAACTCCCAGAAATCCCAGCCAGTTTGCCGGCTGTTAGGATTTCTGGGAGTTGCAGAGAATTAATAGAATCTGTCCCTGTCAAATTATGACAGCTTGAGGATAGGTAAAATGCAATTGTTAGAGAAATGCGGTTCACTGGAAGAAAAGCTAAGGTACCACAGTATTGGAGATAAGGCTGGATGTGGCAAAAGTCAATCTGTGCCTTCTTGTTTCTGATAATTTGAAACTTTACATTCCACACAGCCCTATATCCCAGAATATCAAGGCAGAAAATCCCACAATATCTGCTTTGAACTGGGTTATCTGAGTCCACACTGTCATATATTCCAGTTCAAATCAGATAATGGAGGATTTTATTCAGCTGTGTGGAAGGGGCCTGAGATTCAATTTTCTCATCTTGACTCTCAGTTTATCAGTTTTAGGTTTTGGCAGTCAAATTCTACACTGTGCTCTCATTTTCTTTTTCACCTGATAGAGCTCGCTCGCTCGCTCGCTCGCTCTCTCTCTCTCTCTCTCTCTCTCTCTCACACACACACACACACACACACACACACACACACACACACACACACACTTCTTCATTTCTACCTCGCCTTTCTTGACCTTGGAGGGGACTCAAGGCAGCTTACAAATCCGGCAAATATTCAGTGCCACACAGGTAGACAATAAAATGCATCTCATCAAAATATAAAATAATCTAAACATATAGAACCACATGATAAAAAAAATCTTACCTATGTTTAAAGTGCTATTAAAAGTATATGCTTCCCTCAACACAAGTAGCGGCAAACAACAAAATATATTTTGCTTTCATCTGCCCTTCTTCATCCTTTGTCCTTTCCATCCATCATAGGTTTTCCTCTTTTCCTTTTTCTGTCACCTGGCACAAGCTATCCATTATTTTTTGTTTAACTGACTTTTCACCAGATTTATCCATAGTTCTTGTGCTGTTTCCACTTATTTTTACAATGGCTACACCAGCACTTACAATCTGAATCATTGTTAATTATTATTAAGAAATCTAAATAGGAGGAAGTTTGACCTTTATTTAATGTTTATGATTTAAAAAAAGAAATGGCTAAAAGTTATAAAAGTGATTGACAACTGTGTCTACCAGGCTTTTAAAATGCTTTGTTTTTCTCTATGTTATAGCTTTTATATTCAGGGTTAAATCACAAGGTTATAGTGTCATCTCAATGACAGAAACACAGTAGATTTGGAAGAAAACATTATTAAAGAGTGCCTCAGAAATGTAAAATAACAGATTGTTATTGTTATTGCTAGACAGAGCTTGGTTTCTGAAAACTGATAAGGTATTTCTTCTTCAGAATCTATTTTCTATGTTTTCCATTTACTCTGCACCAACCCAGCACCTTCCTATTTAAATCTAAGTTGAAATAAACCAGTTAAATAACTGAACATGGCAATCTTGTGTGACAACACAGGAAATGGAAGGAACTCTCAGAATCTGCTCACTTTCTGCATATCTTCTACCTGAACACAAGTTCAATATGGCTTACTTAGCATGTCTCCTCACTCTTAATTTGTTATTGGAGCCCCTGGTGGCACAATGGGTTAAACCCTTGTGCTGGCAAGGATGAAGACCGACAGGTCACAGGTTTGAATCCAGGGAGAGCATGGAGGAGCTCCCTCTGTCAGCTCCAGCTCCCCATACGGGGACATGAGAGAAGCCTCCCAAAGGATGGTAAGACATCAAAACATCCGGGCGTCCCCTGGGCAACGTCCTTGTAGACGGCCAATTCTCTCACACCAGAAATGACTTGCAGTTTCTCAAGTCGCTTCCTGATATGAAAAAAATGTTACTGTTGTTTGTTAAGCCAGTTGAATTTCCTGGTGCTCCTACATCTGTGGTACATTATAATTTTGAAGTCTGTTTTAGCAGTCTGTGCTACCATGGCTGGGATAGTAATCCACACTTCAATTTAGATCCAAAGCAATTTGTTCTCAGATCTATCAGTTAATCATGTAGCCATTGAAGTCTGGTTCATATCTATTACTTCTCTTTATGTAGATGCAGAAATACTGGAATCAGCATTCTCAAAGTTATTGAGAAACTTTAAAATGCCACATTTGCATGTTGAGCTATGGAGATGCTATCTACTTGGGCATAAAGCAACATGGGACACAGTCATGGCCAAACATTTATGTCCTTTTTCTGCATAAGAATGGAATATTCTCTAGATGGAATAGTCAAAGTGGTTACAATTTATTTCCCCATTATCAGATGTAATTGGTCTATTAATATGGAAATAAGACTGTCCTCTATAGATTAATCAGGGCACTTAATGTGTTAAAAGCTAGAGAGTTGTTTATATTAAACAAATGAATATATTATTCTTTATTAGAACTAGGGTGAGGATCAAAAGATGCAAGAACAAAATCCAGAAATAGATCTCCCACAGCAACTATATACAAAAAGATCCCCTTTTGCTTTTAAAGTACAAAAAGTATATTGTTTTTTCATTTGCTGGAAACAACTGAAAGCTGGGGGCAGTGGGTGGTGTTACTTCATTTGTTGTTGGGAAGAACTTTTATTTCCCTCTGAGTTGTTCCTTTCACTTTCCAAAGGACTGGTTTGTATGTGTGAGGTTTTTCTGACACTGAGATTAATGTTAGTGTTGGTTTAATGCAGTGGTTCCCAAACGTTTTTGGCCTACCGCCCCCTTTCCAGAAAAAAAATATTACTCAGCGCCCCCCTAGAAATTAATTTTTAAAATTTTAATAGCAATTATACAGAAAGGTATATGTATTAATGCATTGGTTCTCAACCTTTCTAATGCCATAACACCTAAATAAGGTTCTTCATGTTGTGGTGACCCACAACCATATTTTCGTTGCTACTTCATAAATAATTTTGCTACTCTTATGGATTCTAATGCAAACATCTAATATGCAGGATGTATTTTCATTGTTACAAATTGAACATAATTAAAGCATAGTGATTAATCACAAAAACAATATGTTTGGGGGAATATGGACAACGGATGATGGGATTAGCAGTACCTTCAACCAAATCAGCTCAGACTTTTACAGACCACTGAGATCCCCCACTAATTACAGACCTGGACCAAACTTGGCACACAGAACAAAATACTGGAGAGTTTTGGGGTTATTTTCCTGACATTTGGGAGTTGTTGGGATGTATAGTTCCCCTGCCATCAAAGAGCATTCTGAACTACAACAACATTAGAATTGACTCAAACTTGGCATAGAGAACTCCCATGACCAACAGAAAATACTGGTGAGGCTTGGGGAAAATAGCACTTCTCATTTGGGAGTTGCTGGGATATATAGTTCCCTGCCATCAAAAAGCATTCTGAACTCATGCAACCATGGAATTGACTCAAACTTGGCATAGAGAACTCCCATGACCAACACAAAATACTGGTGAGGCTTGGGGAAAATATACCTTGACATCTGGGAGTTGCTGGGATATATAGTTCCATCAGGGAGGCTGGGCCACATAGCGCACCCTCGATCATCTGGTTCTCGCTATTTGCCAGGCCTCAGTAGGTGGGAGCCGGGTGACAGGCTCTCCACAAGGCTGGGCCATGTGGCACAACCTCAATTGCCTGGTTCCCGCCCCCCGCTAGGCCGCAGGAGGTGGGAGCCGAGCGGGAGGCTCCCCGCAAAGCTAGGCTACATGGTGCAGCCACCATCTCCTCACTCTCATTGACTGCCATGTTGCAGGAGGCGGAAGCCGGGCGGAAGTCCGACTCTTCGTGACCTCATGGACCAGCCCACGCTCCCTGTCAGCCATCACTACCCCCAGCTCTTTCAAGGTCAAGCCAGTCACTTTAAGGATAACATCCATCCATCTTGTCCTTGGCCGGCCCCTCTTCCTTTTTCTTTCCATTTTCTCCAGCATCATTATCTTCTCCAAGCTTTCTTGTCTTCTCATTATGTGGCCAAAGTACTTCAGCTTTTCCTCTAATATCCTTCCCTCCAGTGAGAAGTCAGGCTTTACTTCCTGAAGTATGGACTGGTTTGATCTTCTTGTGGTCCAAGGCACTCTCAGAATTTCCCTCCAAAACCACAGTTCAAAAGCATCTATCTTCCTTCTCTCAACCTTCCTTATGGTCCAGCTCTTACACCCAGAGGGGGAATGCCATTGATTTAACTATGCGGATCTTCGTTGCCAGTGTGATGTCTCTACTCTTCACTATTTTATCAAGATTGATCCTTGCTCTCCTCCCAAGAAGTAAACGTCTTCTGGTTTCCTGGCTGCAGTCTGTGTCTGCAGTAATCTTTGTGCCTAGAGATACAAAGTCTGTCACTTTCTCCACATTTTCTCCCTCTCAGGGGCAGTGTAAGGTAATTTTAAATGGTAAGCGAACGTTATTTTGCCCCCCCAAAAAAACATTATTTTGGCGCCCTCCTCATTGGGGGCTTCTTCACAAACCGGATTAGCAGCCAAGATGGGGGGGGTGGGAGAGAAAGAACCCTTGTCTGCTTGAGGCAAGTGTGAATATTGCAATTGGCACATCTACACTGCTGAATGAATGAATGCAGCCTGGACTTGCTTAACTGCCACGGGGTCCTGGGAGTTGTAGTTTGGAGAGGCACCTGCCATAGCCTAAGGACCTTATTGGGAGGGGGGGAGAGAGAACAAACTCCCTGGGACCCCTGAGTCTCGAGAAGGGGAGAAAGGCCCGCCCGCCCCATCCATCCATCCATCCCTTTGTTGCTGCTCTTCCAAGAGAGAAGGGGGTCCTGGAGGGAGCCAAGGAAGGGCAAGAAAGCAAGCCAAGGGGAGGAAGGGAGGCAAGCCCCGCCTGGCCTCACCTCCTCGCGGGTGCCCTCCGCCCCCTCCGCCTCCTCCTCCTGAGGCACCGAGGGGATGCTGTCTTTCTTGCTGCTGCTGCTGGCCAGGGCAGCTGCCGACCAGGGCAGCTGCCGAGGCTGGGGGGGACATGGCAGAGGTGGCGGCAGCGGCAGCAGCAGTGACTCGGGGCCTCTCGGGTCTGCAACTCACATTATTATGACTAGGAGCGAGGAG
This sequence comes from Anolis apletophallus, assembly GCA_030556195.1. Lineage (NCBI taxonomy): Eukaryota > Metazoa > Chordata > Lepidosauria > Squamata > Anolidae > Anolis > Anolis apletophallus. The sequence goes on along the minus strand of JARBWK010000005.1, from coordinate 88,139,936 downwards.
CCGCCTTCACCGCCCTCATGCCGTGGGCCCCGCAGTCTGAGCGGGTGGCTTCACGCCTTCGCCCGGCTGGTGGCTTCCCGCCTGAGGGGCCGCTCTGGTGGAGACGGCCGGTCGCGCGCGCAGCCCAGGGACAGCGATGGGGGTGGTGGTTGTGTGCATGCTCCGGGAGAGGGAGAAAGGGAGAGAGAGGAAGGCCGGACGCTGTCTGGCGGGCGGGGGAATGCGCCCTTACCCAGATGGCGCCCCATGCGGCTGCTTCCTTGGCCTACCTGTAGGACCGCCCCTGCTCCCTCTATTTGCCAGTTATCAATCAGTCTGGTTGCCATAATCTTGTTGGGTTGTTTTTTGGGTTTTTTTTACATTTAACTGCAACCCAGCTTTTGCACTTTCTTTTTTCACCTTGGTTATCAGGTTCCTCGGCTAATCCTTGCTTTTGGCCATCTGCATATCAAAGGTTGTTAATGTTTCTTCTAGCATCCAGCCTTAGTTTCATCAAGCCCTGCACATCACATGATATGTTCTGAATACAAGTTGAATAAGTAGGGTGAGAGTGTACAACCCTGCCGTACTTCTTTCCCAATATTGAACCAGTCTGACTGTTTTAAGATACCAAGTATCACATTGATTTTTTAACAGGCTCCTTTGTAAATATCTGGGGTTAATGCCTCCTGAAAAATGTTGTGAGAGGGTGGAAAGCTTCAGCAGTGTTTGTTGTAGCAGGGAAAGGTGGGTGGAGGAACAAAGGACCCAGGGCTTCTGAGAAAGGGATAGGGACACATGTTACACAGAAGGGCATATATGCAGGGCTAGGCATGTTGGCTATATAGCAAAATAAAACAAAAACTGCAATCCAAAAAATCAATGCTTTTATTAGCCAACCAGAACACATAAAATACATTATGCAAGTTTTCAAAGCACCACTTTCATCAAGCAAAAGTTATTAAAATGATATTGGTAAATAAATAAATAAATAAATAAATAAATAAAAGAAATGGTGTTGGAGTCATGGATCTACATTTTGTATCAGATGTTGTCTCTGCTTTATTTCAGTTGGGTTGACTGCTGCTAATGGAGTTTAAATTTTAATGTCCTTTGACTGAGTTCCCACATGGCCAAAAGAAAGGGAGAGAGGCCTCTGTTTCCATTGTAATTCCCTCCAGACCAACTGAACTATCTTACCTTAGGTTTTTCCTGACAAGATTTATTCAGAGGAGGTTTTCCCTTGTCTTTTGCTGAGAGAGAGAGAGAGAGAGAGAGAGAGAGAGAGAGAGAGAGAGAGAATCCCCCAAGTCCATCCGGTGGGTTTCAATGGCTGAGTGGGGATTCAAAGTCTGGAATCCCAAAATCTTAGTCCAATCTCACATTGGTTCTTCTCCAAGGGATGGAGATACTCTGCCCTCCCATTTGCAGAAAGGTGTTTTGGCATCCTATTATGTGGTACAAAGAATGTGGTACGTACTATTATGTGGCAAGAGAGTGTTGGTGGTGGGAAACTTAGCAGTAGTTATTGAGTTTTATTGATGGGAAAGTATTACTGAGTTGGTGAGCAGTGGCTGTTCAACACTAGAAAGCTCCCTACCCCAATATAGTGCATCAACAAGCAGAAATTGATGGATTGGAATTGGAATCTATTAGTCATCATGGCTTATCTTCTGATCTGCATTTTGTTTTGAGTGTGGATGTAACACTTTTGCATGTCAGAAGCTCTGAATCAGCAACACAGTTGACTGTTGTGGATGGAGGCAGTGGAATTCGAAGAGGCACAAATGGAGGGTGAAAGGGAGAAATGTGCCAAGAGGATGGCACATCAAGTCAACACTTCCACCTGGAAACGGATTCCCTCACTGTGGAAGAACATGTAGATCAAGAATAGGGCTCCACAGTCACCTATGGACCCATCGCCAAGATCCTACGCTTGGAAGGCCAATATACTTGAACAATCAGGGATTGCCTAAGTAAGAACTATTAGCACCAAAGCCATGAGCCTGAGTGAGAAGGATAGAAGTCTCACTTTCACATTACAGCCTTGTTTCTACAGCTCAACTTTCTTCAACTCACATTTAATTCTGCAGTAAAAGAATGCTGGAAAAAAAACCGACAAGAAAACCAGTTCTTGGCTTTTATTTTGCACCTCTGAACCATATTTGTATATAATACCGGCAATTTGTAAAATGCTTTCAGTTCAATGTGCAATATTAACTAGAGTTTCCACATCTGGGAAGTACAAGGAATCTGAAAATGGAAGTCTGAGGAAAAGCTTTTTTTTAAATGAATATTTCTTTTATTATTTCAAAGTTTATAACATCCATACAAACATATACATAAAAACACAGTGCCCTGTGCATGTGACCCTCCCCCCTCACAACCATCCATACCCCTCTACCCCTGCTGAGGGTTGCATCTTCTTTTTCTTCTTTCTCTTCTGCAAGCTTTCCGGACATTTACATTTCATTACATCTTAAACAACAACTCCAACTTATTTCTAATGGTTTGATCCCGGGTTCTCCAAACAATGTATCCTCTCACCCTATCCCATCGCCCCAACACCTCTCGCAATTTATCCTCCTGTAGCTGATTCACCCTCTTTTCCATAATTTCAAATTGAATGTGTTCTACCAAGTGCCGCAGCCAGTTCTCGATTGTCCATTTCGTAGAGTCCTTCCAGCCTAGAACCACCACCGCCTGGGCGCTTTCTACCACTGCTGCCTTCGTTTCCGAGTGTTCCCCATCTTGTTTTTTTTTACAAACACCGCCTTATTTTTTGTGATGGTCCAATTTATATTCAATACTCTGTTGATCTCCGCTTTTAAAAACAAATCAAAGGGCTGTGTCTATTTTTAGATGTGCGTCTTCAAGTCGGCTGTCAACTTTTGGCGACCTCATGAATTTCATTAGGTTTTTTTTTTACACAAAGAATCCTCAGAGATGGTTTTGCCAGTTCCTTCTTTCTAAAATAAAGCCTGCAGTTCCTGATATACCCACTGGTAATCTAAAGAAATTTCATTTTGTGGGATTGAGCAAAGAAATAGAGAGGTGTGCCCTCTTTCCTTCCTCTGAAGAGATCAGTATTTAATTTGCTAATGAGGATATTTTCTTACCCCCGTCACCCCGGCCCAGGTATAATGTTTATCCTGCAGTTTCCCTAAGGGCCACCAAGAGGTTTAATTCTCTTTAGAACACTGAACAGAAAATAAATAGGACTGCGTGTTATCTTCAGTGATAAAAGCTTAGCCAAAGGATCAAGGAAAAATATGTTAGAAAGAAAAACAAACAGCACCAGGATGCCCTTGTAGAGCCACTTTGAATACTTTTGATTTTGTTGGATTTTAGTCACTAAGCTGACAGTTACTTAATGCTTGGAAAGTAGATCATGAGTGATCGCCAGGGGTCCTCCTTTCACACTACACAATTGCAGTGCTATGATTCCTAAACCCTAGTATTTGCACTTTACGGTATTTAAAATTAGTCTCACCAAAATATAACTCCCAGGATTTTATAAGATGTAGTCATGATACTTAATGTGGAATTTTACGATGTAAAAAGGCCCTAGATAAGACCAGGAGAAAACCTGCCTGAAACACTGCAGTTTGATACCACATTAACTGCCACAACTCAATGCTATGGAGTTCCGGGACATGTAGTTTTGTGAGATATGTAGCCTTCTTCACCAGAGAGCTGTGGTGACACAAAAACTACATATCCCAGGATACCATAAGATGGAGCCATGACAGTTAAAGTGGTGCCAGACTGCTTTAATTCTACAGTGTGCATGGTTTGTGTGAGTGGCATTACAGGTTTGGAGGATAGAGCTGTGCATGCTACATGGCTGCTGCATTCATGTGATGTGGAAGATGCATGTATGTATCATAAGGTCAGGACAGGATACCCAGTTACATGCCATTGCTAAAAAGATAGAGGGGACAAAAGAGAACAGATTTGCGTGAAATTGCATCTGCTACCAAATATCACCACCAGTTATTAGAAGCAATATGGAAATGAAGATTGCATTTTTGTTTTCAACCTGTAATCTTCACATTTGTTGTATATTGATATTTTTTATTTTTATCCTTATTGCATTTTATGACAGTGGTCTTAAACTAGTATAAATTGGTGCAAAATGACATGAATAATGCAGTTTCTAAACAAAGAAATGAAACTCTCAATTGCATTTAATACAGTGTTTCCCATCCTTCCTAATGCCAAGACCCTTTAATACAGTTCCTCGTTGTGGTGACCTCTAACCATAAAATTATTTTTGTTGCTACTTCATAACTGCAATTTTGTCACTGTTATGAATCGTAATGTCAATATCTGATATGCAGGATGTGTTTTCATTCACTGGACCAGATTTGGCACAAATATCCGACACACCCAAATTTGAATACAGGAGGGGGCTTGATTTTGTCATTTGGGAGTTGTCGTTGCTGGGATTTATAGTTCACCTACAATCAAAGAGCATTCTGAACCCCACCAATGATGGAATTGAACCAAACCTGGCACACAGAACTCCCCTGACCAACAGAAAATACTGGGTTTCATTGACATTGACCTTGATTTTTGGAGTTGTTGTTCACCTACATCCAGAGTGCACTGTGGACTCAGATAATGATGGATCTGGACCAAACTTGGCATGGATACACAATTTGCCCAAATGTGGACTGGTGGAAAACAGACCTTGATATTTGGGAGTTGTAGTTGCTGGGATTTATAGTTCACATATGAAGAGCATTCTGAATCCCACCAATCATAGAATTGGGCCATATAGAACCCCCATGACCAACAGAAAATACTGTGTTTTCCTATGGTTTTTGGCAACGCCTCTGACACCTCCTTGTGAGTCCTCCCAGACGTCCCGGCCCCCAGGCTGAGAAACTCTGATCTAATACCAAGCATTGCAAGTTTGATTTCACTTCCTTAAGCCATTTCCTGTTTTGAACAAAGATGACCCTGCCATAGCCCAAACATAACAACATGGTCAAGACACTGGGTGTCATTAGTTATTTTTAGTAGTGGTAGCTATGAAGCTATGGTGGTGGAAACAAAGTTTTCTTACAACCCCTGACAGTTGCTTATTCTGTATTTAGTGGAATAGCACATAAAATGGAAGATGTTATGCTTTTCCTCCTTGCAACAGCTTCTGGTGCCTAATAAAGCACTGAATGGAGTACAGTAGCTGTTGCAAGGAGGAAGGGCAAATGCAAACTGGCCTCTCTAGAACCTGGCTTCTTATATTTATAAATTTGACAGATTGGCTTCCAAAACAGTTTTCAATAACAATGGCAAAAACCACAGTAAAAAGCATAACAGATGCAGTGTTATTCAGGACCAAGAGGGTACTATGTCAAGTCAACATATGGTATAAAGTAGAGTCACAGAGCTGGAAGCAACCCCATAATAGGCCATTGAGACCAATCCCACTGTTAATTGTGGGGAATCCAGCTTAAATATCCCCAGAAGGAGCTGTCTAGCCTCTTTTTGAGAGAGAGAGAGAGAGAGAGAGAGAGAGAGAGAGAGAGAGAGAGAGAGAGACCCTACCACCATTTAGAGGCACACCTACACTGACTTCAAACTGTGTTGGTTACAAAATGCACATTGCCAAAGCACAGTACAGCACAATTAAGCAAAGTTGGGGAAAGTCTGAGTTAAGCCCCTTAATGCACATTAGCGAGCCCAAATCTAAACGGCATCACAAGGTGAGATCAGCCCTACAGAATGCAAAGTGCTTTATAGATACTTGCCAGCGTTGGAGCACTTTGGGAAGTGGGGGTAAGAAATTGGGCAGCAGGGGGCTAATAGACTCCCTGGGACAGGTAAATGGTTATCTCCACTGCTAATTGTCACTTTCCTTTTCCCTCCTTATCAGAACACTAGTGAAAATCCCTTGGGGAAATGGGGAAAAAAACACATAGCCATTTGAGGCCAGGTTCCATGTTAAAGGTAATCACTTCCAGACCTCAAACCTAATCCAGAACAGTCAATCTAATAATCTGCACAGTGAAACTGGTTTCTCTCAAACCAACCTAAGTGCTCCATGTAGATAAACTCTAGGTAATTCGTTCCATTGTTGAAAAGCTCTTATTTTGAAGAAGCGTTTCAAAATCTACCATAATTTAAATCTGGTCATTCCCTCTGAGATAACAAATCTGCACCCTCCTGTGTTTATGTTTTCCCTACCTCCCATCATCCTTATTGCCCTTCTCTGAACCTGCTCAATAGATCTCCCTCAAATACTTTCAGATCAGGTTTGCTAATTGCACCCTTCACACTTGATTAAGAGACATTGGTTCTTTCTCCAACCCTGGACACTCCACAGGCATATATATTTTTATGTATTTTAATGCTAATTGTATTTTAATGCTAACTGTATTTTAATGTATTTTAATTTTGAATGGTTTTGGTTTTCTATTATATGTATACTGTGTTTTTGGCATCAAATTGTTGCCATTGTTAGGCCGCTCTGAGTCCCCCCTCGGGGATTGAGAAGAAGCGGGGTAGAAATGGTGAAAATAATAATAATAATATATACTCCACTTGCTTTACTACTATCAGGTCCTCTGAAGATGCCAGCCACAGATGCAGGCAAAATGTCAGGAGAAAATGCTGCTAGAACATGGCCATACAGCCTGGAAACCACACAACACTTCAGTGATTCCAGCTGTGAAAGCCAATGACAATATTTGGTTCTATTAATGCTATTATAAAAATAATATTTGCTTTCTTTGCTGCAGCATCACACTGCTGGGTTGTGTTCAGTTTATGAACAAAAAGTATCCCAATGTCCTTTTTACATAGACTTGTTAAGCCCTCCAATAAGAGGGCATTTAGTTTTTGTGTTTTAAATGTAGAATTTTGTGTTTTTTCTCTGTTGGAATTTCGTTCTATCAGTTTCAACCCATGTTTTTTAGTTTATCAATGTCTTTCTGGATTCTTTACTTAATTTTCTAATATGTTAGTTATTTATTCCAGTTTGGTATTATCCACAAACCTGGTTAGGATGCCGTTGATATCATAATCTGATCCAGGGGTTCTCAAACTTTTTTAACTGAGGACCGGCTCGTAGTCCCTGAGACTGTTTGAAGGTTGAACTATAGTTTGGGGAAAAAAAAAAGAATGAATTCCTATGCACACTGCTCATATCGTATTTGTAGTGCAAAAAAAAAAAAAAGAAAGAAGAATACAATATGTAAAATGAAGAACAACCCTAACCAACATACATTTACCAATATTCCAGTGGGAATTGTGGGCTTGCTTTTGGCTGATGAGATAGTCAAGTTAATTGTTGTTGTGTGCCTTCAAGTTGTTTCAGACTTAGGGTGACCCTAAGTCTAAAGCTTAGGGCAGGGGCTGGGTAAATGATCTTGGAGAGCCACATCTGGCCTTAGTTTGGGGACCCCTGATCTCAACCAATGATACATTTTTGAAGCATGCTAGCCCCAAAGCAGAACCCCACAGCAGTCCACTTGAGACTTCCCTCAAGTCTAAATTGCAACTGTTACTGACGATTCTTTGAACAAAGCATCACCTACCACCTTTGCTTAGTTTGGTTGCCTGAATTAGACTCTTACTACAATGTTCCATTTCTTTGTTTCTTTTTCTATTTATTTTTTACTGAAATGTTTTGGTCCACTCTGGTTACTCTCACATATTTCTGTACAAGGGATTTTGTGTGTGTGTGTGTATTCCTCTCCCTTTTTTCTGACAGACATTAAACTAGATAGATTGATAGATAGACAGATGATAGAATATTTGTTTGTCTTCTGTACTGCAAATGTTGGCGCTAGACAGCTGCTATTACGGCTCTTCTAGAAGTCTTGTGTGCTTCATCCAGTGATGTTTCCACTACAGATGGTAAACCTTACAGTTTAATTCAAAGAACATCTGAATTTAGTGAATAGCAGTAAGATTAACAAAAAATCCTAGTCATAGGTTAACTGATGAAAGTAAGGGAGAACCGCAAATGAAGGTATACAGAGCCCGTAGTAGATGTCTAAAGAAATGCTTAATATTGATGCCTTCCCTGGTGTACAGTGATACAGTAATACTACTCAATATTAGACATTGATGACAAATCATTTTTACTGAATGGGTTTACAAATGAGACATTTAGAAAGTAATACACACATCTGTTATGTCAACACTTTCTAGAAAATGGAAATGCAACACTTTCTAGAAAATGGATCCAAAATGCAAAGGTACCTTGGTTAAGAAAATGTCTGATAAAGAAACTCATTTAAGCTCACACTACACCATTACTCATCCTCTGTCTATCTGGAAAATTTGTAGCAATATCAGCATGGCGAAAGATGTTGAAGGAAGGCTGGAGAAACAGAGGCTGAATCTATACTGTAGAATTAATACACTCTGACAATACTTTATCTTCTATCTATAGCTTGCTGCTATGCAATTGTTGTTTTATAATACCTTTTGCCTTCTCTGTTAAAAGTGCTGGTGCCTCACCAACCTAAAAATTCCAGGATTCAATGGCACTCAGTAGTTAAAGTGATGTCTACAATATAGATGCACTTACCATGTCAGGTTGCAGTAAGTTTCTAAATGTAATAAAGAGCTAGAAAGCATGGGCCTCAGCTGTAACCAGTAATACTCTAGCTGTACATGGCTGCATCGAAAAGGCAAGGCGAATAGCAGCTGCCTCCAGAATTCCTTAGTGAGCATGCATAAACAACAAGATGGAGAGGAAAGGGCATGAGCCCCCTTGAATTCCACTATTAGCAAGAAGATGGGATATAAATGAACCAAGTAATTAAAATTAACACTCAGGCTTTTAGTGGCCAGCAGTTGTATGAACTTTGAATTCACTCTGGAGGTGGAATTCAGCACACATGGCACATTGGTCTGCAACTATAAAGGGACTTCCCATATTTACTAACGATAGCACCTTAGTAGTTTAAAGCACTGCTTGTTAAATAGTAAGTCCAGATCCCAAATGGGGTCACCTTAGCTCAAAATTGGAATCATGAAAAATTTGGCAATAGTAAAATGTATCTGGATGCCACCCATTTACACAAATTGCTTAGCAACAATGTGAAATGTTTACAGTGGATTTTGCAGAAAACGATTTAGCTATACTCCACAAAAAGGAAAATCGGCCTGCTTAGCAAGCTTTGCAAATGTTGATATATTATCAGTAAATGTTTGATTTTTATACCTATTTTATATAGCTATACCCCTGAGGTCACGTACAAATTTCTTGGGTGGAAAGGGGTTGCAAATGGAAAAAGTTTAAGAAACTCTGGTTTAAAGGATGCTTCATCAGCCAAAATTTGCATTTATGATTATTTATTGGCTGAAAGGTCAGCGGTTTGAATCTGGGGAGTGGGGCGAGCTCCCGCTGTTAGCTTCTGCCAACCTAGCAGTTCGAAAACATGCAAATGTGAGTAGATCAATAGGTACTACAATGTCAGGAAGGTAACGGCGCTACATGCAGTCATGCCAGCCACATGACCTTGGAGGCATCTTCGGACAACATCGGCTCTTCCGTTTAGAAATGGAGATGAGCACCACCCCACAGAGTAGAACACAACTAGACTTAATGTCAAGAGAAAACCTTTACTGTTATTATTGGTGAGAAATGATGTCTGAATTGCCATTTGGGAAATATTGCAGTATCCTTAAAATTAAGATACAGGAAGATAGTTAATAATGTGCAGCATTTAAATACAGGCAGTGCATGCTCACAAGAAATGTTTAATTATTTTGAATTATTTAGGACAACATTATCTCATTGCAAGTTGAATACAAAACTTGCAGGCAAATGGCTGTGATTAGAAATATCCTTTGGGGAATCAATTGAGGAGTTGTTCTTATGCATTTCTAAGGAAAGTGGATTAATAAAGTTGCTGCTGTTTTGACTTTGAAGCCTTACCAAAACAAGAGCACAGGAAAGCCAGCGGGAAATGGAGGGATACTTGCTAATGATTCAGAAAATGGAATTATTAACCGTGGCACACTGAGGCATAGGGGTTGCTGGATATTGCTACTGCTCAGTCCTCCTTGAAATTATGTTTATTTGCCTAAGTTGGTTTCCACTTGATATTCTTTGGGAGGAGGGAAAATTCTGTGCCGGAACCCCAAATGACTGAAGTAGTGTCCTTTTCATTCCTGTTTGTGATACGACAACAGCGGCAGCCACAACAAAAGCACACACAGTTGCTAGCTAGGTAGCTTATTATTGTGGTCACACTCCAGCACACAGCTTACTTGTTGGAACTTTCCAGAAATATTGCACTGCAGTCATTTTCCTCGCCTTTATGCTAATGGAATCAGGAAAATCAATTGTCCTTAAGGAACAGGGGAATGAGATGTGCTGTAAATGCCACAGGATGAGTGATTGGTTGATTGCAGGGATGGTGATTCAAACGCGTCTCATCTCTACATTATCCTGATGAATTTTTATGGCCCTGCCTCCCCCCCCCCCTTCTTCTTCTTCTATAGCTGTGGAGGAAGGTTTATGGCTTGCAGCTTTTTAGTTGATTGAATGCAGCTGGCATTGTTGCAGTGCAGAACAAATAGGTGCTTTTTATGGCTTTTAAAAAAAATAGAGGGAAGATGTTGCACACCAACATATTTTTTGCAACAAAAGCATTCTCCCCCCTCTTTTTAATGCAGATGTTTGGCGAAATTATGTTGGCCCCCACTTTTGCTGTTCAGAAGAAAAAAAGCAAAAGGTTGAAACATGGCTGTTGTAAAGGGTCATTGTGTCATTAAAAACCGAAATCCTCGGAAAGATATTATTTTATTATTACTCATGCTCATGTTTTGTTTCCTACTTAATAAAAAAGAATGGAAGGAAAGACGCACATTTTGGATTGTATGCCCTCCTGTAATAGCAGTTTGCTGGGAGTTGTCATAGATGTATACATAGGAAATACTACTTGACAAAAGGGTAGACATCTGCTCTTCTGGGTGTTCCAGTTTTATTCAAACCCAGCCAGTTTCCACTGTGTGTTTCAAAATTTTCATTATAATCACTGGGATATCTTAACGTGAACATCCTGTATCATGAAAGATTTGGACCTTGGACTTTAATGGTTTTTTTCATGCCAGGAGCTACTTGAGAAACTGCAAGTGGCTTCTGGTGTAAGAGAATTGGTTGTCTGCAAGAACATTGCCCAGGGGACACCAGATGTTTGATGTTTTACCAGCCTTGTGGGAGGCCTCTCTCATGTTGCCACATGGGGAGCTGGAGATGACAAAGGGAGCTCAAACCACTCTCCTCAGATTTGAATCACTGACCTGTTGGTTAGCAGTCCTTCTGGCACAAGGGTTTAACCTCAATGTATGGGGTGGCAAACTAGCATTGAAGCTGGACTGCCCCTTTTGCATGATGCTGTGTGAATCCCATTGCCAGTCAACCACCTCTGCATGATTAACCCGTCCCCTTGCAACTGATGGGCAAATCCACAAATAGCTGCCAATCCCACCACATTCCCACACTACCTTGTGTGGTGGGACTGCTCTGCTTCTGAGCCAGCATGCTGGCACTAAAGTGACTTAAGGGGGCAGGAGTTTCCCCCTTCCCATTCCAGAGCTTTTTGATATTAATCACAGTTGAAACTGTAAAATTGCTCAATAATGACAATAATAATAATACGGATGGGCTCATTTTGGCAGCCCAAGAACAAGCCATTAGAACAAATGCCATCAAAGTAATCAAAGTTGATGACAAATCCCAAATGTAGGCTCTGCAAGGAAGCAGATGAAACAATAGATCACATCCTCAGCTGCTGCAAGAAGATCGCACAGACGGACTACAAACCGAGGCATAACACCATTGCTTAGATGATGCATTGGAACTTGTGCCACAAATACCGTCTTCCTGCAAAATAGAACTGGTGGGATCACAAGCCTAAAAAAGTTACAGAAAATGAACACATCAAACTACTCTGGGACTTCCGAATTCAGACTGACAGAGTTTTGGAGCACAATACTCCTGACCTCCCGATCATGTTAAAAAATGAAGTATACATGGTCGATGTTGCAATCCCAGGTGACAGCAGGATTGACAAGAAAAAACTGGAAAAGCTGACATGATATGAGGATTTAAAGATCGAACTGCAAAGACTGGTACAAGCCAGTAAAGATGGTCCCAGTGGTGATCGGTACACTGGGTGCAGTGCCTAAAGACCTTGGCCTGCACTTAAATACAATCGGTGCTGCCATAATTACCATCTGCCAGCTGCAGAAGGCCATCTTATTGGGATCTGCATGCATTATTTACCAACACATTACACAGTCCTAGACACTTTGGAAGTGTCCAACATGTGATCCAATACAACAGCCAGCAGAGTGATCTTGTCTGCTGTGGACTCATCTTGTTTTGTTAATAATAATAATAATAATAATAATAATTACAGAGCAGTAGAAGTGCGGGAAGGTGGGTTTATGAGAGTATGCAAAAGTAAAAGTGAAGGACCATGGTTTTTTGGATTGTTGCAATTGCATGAATGGATAGAGAGGCGCGATAACAAGATTATTCATGCTAGTATTATTTGATGTTGTTGCTTATGTGGCTACCACAAAATGGCGGCTTTGTGCAATAAAGCCCATAAAACGTTTCTGTAACTATTACAAATATAATGGGCAGGATAGTAAAAGCAAGTACTCTGACTTACATTATAATTCTCCCCTTTAAAGTACACCTAGTATTATATACTGTGATTTTTCTTATTAGGTTGAATTAAATAACACAGATGATTGGCTTTATATGACATGAATTTGCTGATGGTTTTTAATGGTTCGGGAGTCTTCTGTTTGGATCAGGCTCAACTGTTGGTGGTTTATTTTTCTACTCACTTCTCTCTGTGTTTTGAAAGATGTTTGGGCTGCACACAAGAGGACTTTTAAAAAGGAATATTTCCTTTTATATGGAGGATTCTTCTCTGATTCATGTTGCACTCATAATGTTTGTAATAGCCAATAAAAATTGCAGTGGCTGTATTTTCTAACCCAATTTTCTGTAATGATGTGTTCATAGGTTTGGAGTTTCTGCAGCAATTCTTTTCTGCACCTCCTCCTGAATATGTAATTGGCTCCAGTAGCAAGTATATTCTAGAGAGATCATACTCTCCAAATGACCCAATTTGACAGAGACAGTTGCGACTCGCTAGTAATCTCTTGTCACTATACTTTTCAGCTGCTTTTAAAAGTTACTTTCTCCTCTTCCATTCGCTTTGTGCAAAAGCAGTTTACAATGAATTAACTCAGCAGGGGAGAGGAGGGAGAATCCTGCTCTTCCCAGAAGGCTCAGGCAAAAGCAATCTGCTTCTAGCTTGTGTCTCCCACGTCTTTCCTGATTTGCACCTGTGCAATGTTGAAAGGTTTGAGATGTCCCAAGAGGCAGCATGATGTAGTGATTTGAAGGCTGGACTCTGGAAAACAGGTTTCAGTTTATTGCTCTGCCATGAAAACACACTGTGTGACCTTGGGTAAGTCACACTCTCAGAGGAAACCCCTTATCAACAAATCTTTCCAAGAAAACTGCATGTTAGCTTTTTCCATAATGGGCCCTTTCAGACAGGCCCTATATTCCAAGATCTGGTCCCAGGTTTTTTCTTTAAACTGGATTATATGAGTCCACACTACCAGATAATCTGGGATAAATACAAAAACTGGGATCAGATTATGGGATATAGGGCCTGTCTGGAACGGCCCAATGTCATCATAAATCGGAAATTATTTGGAGATACATAACAGCAACAACAATGAGATATAACTTGCACATTTCTATAAATGTATATAATTCTGAGGTTTCAGAGAAATAAAAGTACTAAAAATACACTCACTACTATGTGGGCTTGTATTATTTATTATCACTTGTCATAATGTCTTACAATTCTGGCCACTGGAAGCTGAACTTGCACGATGGAAATTAGTACTGAACTGGCTTTTAATTTTAAATATGTACGGCTGTTATATAGTATTATGTCTATGTTTTATAATGATTATTTTGCGTATTTTTGTGTTGGTAATTGCAATTCTTTACCTATGCTGGAAGATGCCCTAAATCCCCTCAGGTAGATAGAGTGGTATGCAAATGAAAGATTATTATTATTTATTAATATTTTTCAAACTGGTTTTCAGATATTTTGGACTTGAACTCCCAGAATTCCTGATCATTGACCAAAGCAGCTGAGTGTTAGAAGACTTGAATTTGGGAATCGCTGATTAAGCCCCCTTTGACACTGCCATATAACCCAGTGTCTGATCCCAGAATATCTGCTTTGAACTGGATTATATGGCAGTGTAGATTCAGCTTTAGAAGACAATGGCTGGAATTCTGACAGTTCCCAGTTTACTTATGGCTAAGTGTGTACAATACTGAAATATAAGGGATTAGAAAGCCCCATTGAAGGAATTGGTACATGGAATTTCTTGGGTTGTTCAATGCAAGAAGGCAGTCTGTTTTCTCTACCCCGTATATACCTACTAGTAATTCTCTCAACCACCATTAATGCATCCATAGCATTATGTAACTACAGTAGTCATGCCATGGTTCATAAAAGATGATTGCAAGGAGTGCAGCACTCCAATTAGAACCAAACTACAGATAATACGTTTCAGGTTGGAATTCTTTTAACTATCTCCATATACATGTATGTATTTCAAATGATTTACATGCTGCCTTTTCTTCAGGGATTGAAAGTAGTGTGCATATGCACCTTTTGAAAGAAAACAATAACTTACAAATATAACAGCAGCAATAAAAAAAGCAGCACAAAATAATTTGCCCATTACTACAACTAAGAAATCAATGCTTCGAATGCCTGCTGGATTTAAAAATTAAGAAATAAATGACCAGGTATCCTGCAGGGTAGATTTCTTTTTTGCAGAAAACATAAAAGATTTTTGTAGCTTTACACATTATCCAATAATTTCTGCGAGACTGAATATGCCCTAACCTCTGAAAACATTTCATAGCTTTCACTAGCAAAAAAAAACCCTTCTTCAAAAACTGGGGAAGAAATCTAATGTAATAGTTGTTCCATTCCTTTGTCTTCTAACAACTATACAAAGGATTTCAGAGGAGTCTGGTAGATCTCAGGGCAGGTTACAGGGCCATAGTTATATTCTTTTCTAGTTGTATCCACTCCCACAACACATGGAATAGCTGTGCGGAGGGGCTTTGGAGACTGCATGGTAAATCCAGATGATGACGGTGGTAATGGCTCAGCCTGGATTACAACTCTCTACCAAACAAATGCTGCATAGATCTGCTCAGCAGTGACACCGGTCTGTAATTTCACAAACATATGACCCTGCTGAGTATTCAGGTGCATTTATCATGGCCTGGGCAGATGGAAAAATCAGAAATGTAGAGCTCCTGTGAGGCACACCTGGCCTCAATATCCATGGAACATCCATAGATCCAACCATCCATAGCTTTTATCAAATGGCATAATCAAATAACCTCATCACACCAGAGAATGAATCCACTTTAAATCCATTGTCTACCTCCTGCAGAATTCTGGGGTTTGTAGTTTAGGGAGGAGCCTTTAACAAATGAGGTTATTTGATTATGCCATCTATATATATAAACATCGAGTCGTCGTGGGATGTCCTTCATACACGGCCAAACTATACCCCCCAGAAACACAAATCGACACGCATTCCCCCAGACCACGAGGTACAAACATAGCACAAAAACACCCCTACCTACCTTGCAACCCCCAAAAAACAGCCCCCAAAAACCGCCCATTGCCTCCCGTTCTGCCTGTAGCGCTGGAGAGAGGCAGAGATGCAAGAGGCGCACTCTGACCCCCTCCCTCCTTCCTTCCTCTTTCAAACCCTCCCAGCCGCTCCTGGGAGAGAGACTGGAAGAGGGGGCTTTGCGACGGGGCGCCACCGTCCCCCCTCTTCCCGCCGCCTCCTCCGCCACCTCGCAGCCGCATCTCGCCGGATCACAGCGGAGGTGGGAGGGAAGCTGACCGGTTCCCTGCCAGCTCTTTCTCCTTCGCGCCGCACTCCTCCCTGCATTGGTGGAAGGAGGGCAGGGAGACGAGGAGAAAGAGGTGCCCGAAAGGAAAGCTTGGCTCCCGCCTCTGCCGGGATCGGGAGGACATTGCCGGAGCCAGGACGGCCCTGCCGGCAAGGGAGCCGGAGAAGAGGAGGGGGCGGAGGAGGAGGAAAGAGCAGCGAGGGGGAAAGGATCACAGTCTCTGTGCATGGCCGCGATCCTTTCCCCTCGCTGCTCTTTCCTCCTCCTCCGCCTCCTCCTCCGCCGGCCCCTTGCCGCCAGGGCCGTCCTGGCTTCGGCGATGTCCTCCCGATCCCGGCACAGGTGGGAGCTGCTGCCCTTTTCTCGGCACTTTTCTCCTCCCTCCCTGCCCTCCTTCCACCAATGAAGGGAGGAGTGCGGGGCGAGAAGGAGAAAGAGCTGGCCGGGAAAAGGTCACCTTCCCTCCCGCCTCCACTGGGAGGGAAGACACCAAACACACATATATATATACACATATACACACACATACACATATATATACACACATACACATATATATACACACACATATATATACACACATATATACACACAAACACATATATACACACACAAACACATCCACACATACAAACACATATACACAGACATACACATATACACACACATACACATATATATACACACATACACATATATACACATACACACATACATACACATATATATACACATACACATATATACACACATATATACACACACATACACATACACACAGACATATACACAGACATCTACACACACATACACATATACACACACATATATACACATACACACACATACACATATATACACACACATATATATACACACATATATACACACAAACACATATATACACACATATACACACATCCACACATACAAACACATATACACAAACATACACATACACACATATATAAACACACATGCATATATACACACACACATATATATACACACATATATACACACATATATATATATACACACACATATATACACACACATACACACACACATACATACACACAAACATACACATATATACACACAAAACACATGCCCACATCATTTCCAACTCTTACCCAGACTGCCTCGCATCTCCTAAATAGGGCACAGCAACGCGTGCCGGGTTCGGCTAGTTTTATATAAGGGGCACCATTTCACTATGCAATGTAAATAATTTGTCTTGAGCATCCACAGATTTCTATATACATGGGTGGAGGTGGTCCTGGAGCCAATCTTCAGCTAATACCATGGGCCCTTCCACACAGCCCTATATCCCAGAATATCAAGGCAGAAAATCCCACATTATCTGAGTGTGGACTCAGATAACCCAGTTCAAAGCAGATATTGTGGGATTTTCTGACTTTATATTCTGGGATACAGGGCTGTGTGGAAGGGTCCCAAGAAACCATTGTATCTTCATGACTGATGCTCCTCGAGAGGTTTATCTTGTCACACGTATAATGAGGTAATCAGAAACATAGTGGAGTTCCTAAATTTTGGAACGGGGTCAGGAAAAATACTTGTTTCTATTTCCTGAGAACAGTCTGCACTGAGATTATTCTGATATTTACATAGATCTGTGCTACCTTTTTCTCTTGAGAAATAGTCACATACTTAATCCTTCTCTACCCATCCCCTCCTTTCTGAAGCATTGCATTCTAGAAATAGTTTGCTATGTGTCAAGCTGTTCCTGTAGTGCAGGTCTTAGTTATGCAAATTATATAACATTTATGTCAGCCTCATCATTTACAGAATTGATTCTGAATATCTAGTGCAGGTTTCCTTGGAGGAGTATTTGACATTTGGGGTGAAGACTGGAGAGCACATGCAGCCTTTCTCAGCAGCCTCTGTTGGGCTTGACTAAGAACGGAAGCAATGGGAGCTCAAAGAAGGCCTTCTTGTGTTGGGCTGTCAAGGTCTTAAGGACATATGTTAGTGATGTTTGTAAAGTGTCAGGCAGGATTTTGCAGAGCTTTCATGTGGCTATTTTTACACAAAATGCAGCGATCACATCCAGAGAGACGAATGAACAAAATTCACGAGGACATTGATTTTCTTTGTACTCAGTTATAAAACACATCTAAATGCAAAAGATCAGCTAGATGTTTTCTTGTTGCTTCCTTTTCTTCTTCTCCCTCCTCTTCTCCCTCTTTTCCTCCTCCTTTTCTTCTAGTCATCAAATATCAGAAACTGCTATGCATATCCCGGTACTTTAAATCACAGTAATGGAAGGGAGCAGGCGCTACATCTTTCTGAGCATATTTAATATAATACACCATGTCAGCAGAATTTGCATTAATTATCTAGGGGGCAATTGCAACTGATCAGATTTCATTGCCACCAAAAAAATTGCATAGACATTGTTAACATAAATAGTGTAAATGTGTATTTGAGTGTGTGGTTTTGTTGAATCAGGATTTTTTTTGTACTGTATCTAAATAATACTGCATAAAATGCAAGGAAACATGCATTTTATAATTAGGACAATGAATATAATGGAACTATACTGGCTCCTCATGAGGATTTTTTTTTTGGGTTATGCCTCACTTACTCTGTATTTTGTATTTGTTTGAGTTGTATCCTTCTTGTCTTTCAGTGAACAGATAATTGCATGTATAATATTTTTAGGGTTGAGTTGCTGTGAGTTTTCCAGGCTGCATGGCCATGTTCCAGAAGCATTCTCTCCTGATGTTTCACCCACATCTATGGCAGGCATCCTCAGAGGTTGTGAGGTTTGTTGGAAACTAGGCAAGTGAGGTTTATATATCTGTGGAATGTCCAGGGTGGAGAAAGAACTCTTGTCTGTTTGAGGCAAGTGTGAACATGCAATTGATCACATTGATTAGCATTGAATTGCCTTGCAGCTTCAAAGCTTGGTACTAAGCATGAGCATATAAATACAACACTAACAGTACTAATAATGTTTTCAATCTACAATTCTTGAATTCTAGGTTTCCTCATTTTTGAGGGTTTTTTTCATGTCAGGAGTGACTTGAGAAACTGCAAGTCACTTCTGGTGTGAGAGAATTGGCTGTCTGTAAGGACGTTGTCCATAGGGTGCCCAGATGTTTGAGGGTTTAACTCATTGCACTACCAGGGGCTCCTTTTTTTGGTAAAGTATATATATGAATTTAATTAGAAGCCAAACTTTCCATTCTTCAAATATTAGAGTCTGATTTAATTAATTAAATTTGAACATTTTGAAAACTTCCAATTTAACCATGATCCCTCAGTTTAGTTAATGTCCTTTCACAAAGTTACTTAAATCTGAGGTGAGTGCTTAGTACAGAATACATTTTGTACAGATTCCCTCCCTTCATTGCCTTCACGGACTTATACCATTCCTTTTCCCAGTTCTACTTTATAACTTATTGCTTACATAACAAGTAATACTATATAATGTTCAGACTAATATATCTTGTGGACGTCACATTATATGCATACACTGGCTCTTTTAACTGAAAAGAGGCAAGCTGTGTTGTTCTACCTCAGATTCAAAGATAATGGGAAGCATTGACACCATGTCTATGGAATGGTGAATCTTTTTTGGTTTTCACTGTAAACTTTACAGGAGCCATCAAGTAGGGCTAAGTCTCAGCCACTTGCATAGCTCTCATAACGCACAGACTAAGGCATGGATTCAGTGCCCAAATCACTGCCCAAAGAATGGGTGGAGGAGAAGGGGAGTAAGCACATTTTAGGCTTTTAGTGCTGGCAGGGAGGCATATTATTTTCCTGAGCCAGAAAAGACCCACTTTGCTTTGAATTGAGAAATAGTATGAGAACATACACATGGTACATCATGTGCACTCTTTCTTTCAAAGCAAAATAGAACAATTCACGAAGTATTGAACAAAGGCCAGCTACTTGTGGCCTTTGTGATGTTGTTGGATCACAACAGCCAGTTGTGCCAGCCAACAGTGAAAGATGATGGGACCTGTGTTCGCACCACATCTGGAGATCCACAAGTATAGAACCTGAGTAACGTAGGCTGTTGCTCTGTCAATGAATAGAGAAGACAGCTGATGTGAACAGATGACAAGAAAGTTTAGCTGACAGATTGGCAAGGCAGGAACCTGACTTCCAAGTTGACCTTTCCCTTTCCTGGTCGATTCATCTCTCAGCTTGCCTTCCTAGGTATATCTGACAGATTGTTTTGACAGGAAAGACTACAGGAACAGCCTAAATCAAGAACAATGTAGAATGCCAGTTATGGCTATATAAAATTACTTGATTTCTGTTTTCTACAGGTGATTCATGTTTCATGTGTCATTTTCGTTGTTGTGAAAGACCCTGGCACTGAAGATGGCATCAAGAAATTATACACTGCAACCTAGGATTACCACAAATCGCACTAAATTGAGAGACTAAGTGGCTGAAGCTTTGGTTTTGTGCCATCCACCTTTTTGTCTTTCTTTCTCTTTTAAATACCCTGTCTTCAGTTGAGTTGGTTTAATTGCTGCCCTGTAAGGTAAATGGAGAAGAGGGAAAAGTTCAATAAAAAAAAACGGAGAGCTCATCCTGTAAAAACAGAAGATGTCAACCAGTATAGCATAGCATAATAGCCACATGGCAATTTAGGAGCAGACATGAAATTTTCAGATAGAGAGAAAATAGATACACCTTTAAAAGAAAATACTCTGCATTTTTGCACTGCGTTTTCATGATGTTGCTTTAATAAAGATTTAATAAATGTTGGATGAAATGTTTCACTATGCTGGTTAAGCATGAATCCCGTGGAAGTAAAAAGGACATTTTTTGCTCAACGGTGGTAGGATTGCGCCATTGGTATGTGAACAAAAAGAAAGACGAATGAAAAACAGGCATTTGTAGTAACCTAAAAAGGACCCACTAGAGGGCACAAGAGAGTAAATTACATTCAGCATGTAAATGTGCTAAAGTGAAAATTGCCATTTGTCAGAAAGCAGTTCCCGGAGTGAAATATGAAATGCAGTAACCTCCTATATCTGAATTGCCTGGGGGACATTGAGCACATTTGGATAATCAGAGGTTCATGCAAAAAGGAAAGTTATTTGCTGAGGGTTATGTTAACATAGGTCTGCACAGAAGATGCATTACAAATTCCTCTCTCTTATTCGTTTTTCTCATTGCCAACTGTGAGCCATAGCCTTGCACTCAGGGAAACAGCTCCAGTCCCATTGAAGTAAATAGATCTTCTGTTCATGCAGCTGTCCACCAATTCCCCCTATCACAAAAGTCACGATTTGTGAGAAACTTCATTGCAGGGAATGCTGCACTTGCCAGATGGAGCAGACGTTTTCTATGTGGTAATATAACCCATACTGCCTTTTTTTTAAAGTCTGACTAAAGTGCTCAAGGTCTGTTAAAATGGTGCATGAAATCTGCCTTATACCACTGGTCCCACACTGGGATAAGCACAGACCTACGGGAAGAAGCCCAGCAAAACTGGGAAAGTTATAATGATGGTGGCTATTGACCAATTGTGCCCTCAATGTTCAAAATATAAAATCTGGGAAAGATGAGAGTAACTCATCTTCTTTTGAGGGGAGAAGCAATTGATATTTTCTCTCCTATGATAGCTAATTTAAGAAAAAAGGCATAGAAGAGAAAGCATTTACTATTTTAATGGCATCCTTTCCTCCCTTTTCGGTCCATAAGACTCAAATTTCAAAATATTTTTTCTGATAACTGTAGATTTAGGACCTTGTCACATGTGCTGCTAGAATTGCCATGAATCGCCACTAATTGATGCAATGTCGGCAGTGCCCGCCCAGGAGGTGTAGGGACGCATTGCTCCATGCACCACCCAAGCTTCCCTACTACGTCATCGCATGGGAGGAAGCCCCTTTAATCTGGCTCAACCCTTGCAAAAAGACGAGTTGAGCACTGTGCACTGCTGGCAATTTTTCAGTCACAGCAGGGTTTTTGTGGCAGTTCAGCCACAGAGTTACTCCAGAAGTACTTTTCCAGGCTTTGATGGGAGCCCACAGGCTCTGTGGCTAAAGTATATAATAAAAAAAACCTCATCGCCGCTGCCAAATTTGGGTTTAAATCTATTTGGGTTTGAATCTATAAAATGGAGGAAATGACTCTCTCTCTCTCTCTCTCTCTCTCTCTCTCTCTATATATATATATATATATATATGTCTCCAACTATATCCAACTATAAGGAATCACATTGTATTGACATTCTTAGCTGGAACAAATTTATAGATGCATGCAGTTTATAATGGCTGACTTCAAGCCAAGGAGTTTGCAGCATGAAGCATTCTGGTAGATGAAACCATTTTATGTAAAAATGTAGCTCATCATTTTCTTCCTGCTTTCTGAAAAATGGCCACATTCCAGTTGGAGCCTTTAGAAAAGAAGTAAGGGGACAATTCTCTACATTTTTACATATAATGTTTTTGCTTACTAGCATGTGCTTGTACTGTCTACTCTTTTACTGAATGTCAGCTATTGTTGCTTTCAATAGGCTTAAAAGAGCCTAATGCATTGCTCCATTGTGAGCAATGGTGCTTTTATTTTTCAGTTTGAATCAGGCAGTACTGCAGCTAAGCATATAATCATGTGTGTCATGGCAGGTTGTGTTACATTTCCTTTCTTAACATACAGATAAAAACTGGCTTCCCTTGTTGCTGTTTGTTTCAACGAGGATTTTAAAATTTTGTTCTCTTTGACTTTTAATTCAAAGGAATATATATATATATATATATATATGATTTTAATGTGTGTGTATTTATAGCTATTTTATGTCCTGGCATGGAATGCTCGCTGTACATAAGTTTTGCTCCATCCTGAATCCCCTTTGGGGTGAAAAGGGTGGAATGTATGTGGATATGTAGTATATGTATAACTAGCCCTCCCCTGCCATGTGTAGCTGTGGCCCAGTCTGTGTATTTGTGTTTCTCTCTCTGTGTGTGTATGTGTGTGTGGATATATTTGTGTATATGGGTATATGTGTGTGTTTGTGTATATATGTGGTTTGGCACATGTGGGACTGTGGTGCAGCTGGCTGGGAGTCAGCTGCATCAAGATCAGTACTGACCAAAAGGTCATGAGTTCGAAGTCAGCCCAGGTCGGAGTGAGCTTCCAATCAATTTGTGTAGCTTGCTGTCAACCTTTGCAGCCTGAAAGACAGTTGCATCTGTCAAGTAGGAAATTTAGGTACCACGTATGCAGGGAGGCGAATTTAATTAATTTACAACACCATAAAAGTCTTCAGCAAGCATGCAAAGTGCTTCATCAGTGTCACAAATGGATGGTGAAGCGACACCTCTCCTGGTGGCCAGAATACCCTCATCAAAAAGCTGGAATGTTAAATAGTCTCTGTGTGCCTGTCTACATATGTTGTGTATTTATGGCATTGAATGTATATGTGCATTGTAATCCTCCTTGAGTCCCCTGTGGGGTGAGAAGGGCGGAATATCAATACTGTAAATAAATAAATAATAAATAATAAAATTTTGGACTTTAAAATCTCTTCTGCTGTGTTTTTCAGTGTTTATATGAGTGATGGACACTCGTTGGCCTGATAGGTATATTGTTTCCAAATTTGGTGTCAATTAATCCCGTGGTTTTTGAGTTATGTTAATCCCACAAACAAACATTACATTTTTATTTATATAGATATATATAGTCACTGGTTTATTCTTAAACTTGATTCATATTAATTTAGCGATTTGTTAAATGGATATATAATGGCACGTTTCCTATTTTAAAACAGTAGTTTAATGAGGATTGCTGGATAAGGACTACACCAGGCAGTGAGGTTTCCAGACCAAAACTGGAGAATTAGAGATGCCCCCTTGGGATGTCATAGGAAGTGGTTCCTGGTGATATCACTAAACATGATACATTAAGCATCAGCCATATTTTCACAGTGTATGCCATTGAAATTAAAAGCAAGAAGTCTAACAATTGAAAATAATACACACACATCCATTGCAAGACAATATTGCTGGCAAGACATTTTTTCCCTTCACCCTAAGAACTAAAGAAGGTGGGCTCTGATCCTAATTCAGATACAAAGTCTGACATCTGGTGAGCCTAGATCTTGGAAGACATTGGGTTCCCCCTCTTCAAAAACGATGTGCCATTTCCCCAGCTCAAATACCAGAGTCCTAGTTCTAGAATATGCAGAGGATTTGAAGTCGGACAGGAATCCAATTTCTCTTTCTTAGCATTATGGTAGCATCTCTCCCCTCCCTAAAGAAACAAATACACACAGAAACATGCACTGGAATTATACTAAAGATACAAACAGTGAGGATTCTTTAAATAGTTAATGTGGATGATCTTTTCCAATGGTGTAAAAGAGTGCATCAGCTACTACTTATGCAACGAGAAAACTCAAAAGAATTCTACTAGCTGTAACTACTTCATATGTACGATCAGTACTTAGAGCATTATCACTATATCATTATTGTGGTGCATTAGTCCCACTTGTGCCTCCACCTTATCACTTAACATTGTTGCTCTCCAGGTGTTGTTCAAATTCAGGGTGACTGCAAATGGCTTTTTTCGCCCTGGAATGAATCTGTTAATGACAAATAACAATTCAGTAACTATTTCAGATGTGGATATCTCATAGCATTTCTTTCCATCTCAGCCATTATTGGCTCATTGGCCCCAGGCTTATGCTCATCTTTTAAGGAGTAAACAACACCTCCTTTATGTCTTGTTGCGTATTGGATTATGCCTAATTGACATTGGGGATGCTGTACCTTCATGGAAACAGAACCTTTTGCACTCTAATTCACATGACTATGGACTAAATACGGACTACACTCTGGACTTTCCGGCTGGGGAACTGATGATACCGACAATCAGTCATGTGAGACTATATCCGTAATTTACGGCTTTGTATTATGCATTCAAGTTTTGTATGTGGAAATTGGATAGTCCCTTTGTGTCTATAATAATATAATTTTGATATTGTAATATTGCCTCTGTGTAATAGTTCAACATGTGGTGTGAATGTGGCCAGGATCCCCCCCCCCAAGTTTTCCCAAGAAAATATCTGACAGAGAACCCCCACACCACATGAAGAAGATGACTTTTTCTAGTATGTTTAAACCCCTATTAGTCTCCTCTTCTAATTTCTGGTTTTTATTTTTATTTAGACAGCATCAACAATCAGTTACCCACATGAGATCAGAGTGGATTTCAAATAGAATAATGTGGCATAAAGAAGTAGTGTAATAAGGCCTTGAGTCATGCTTTGTCACAATACCTCACCCCAACCTACTTTACTGGACAGATGGAGATCCATTTTGATGAAGAGCAAAGCATGGCTGAATGATGTTCACTTTTTTGGGTGGTGGTGGAGGTGGGTGGGGAGGTGTTAAAACTGGAGATGTTACTTAAGTGTAAGCTGGTAATGGAGTTTGGATGAATCCACAATAGATCAACAAGTGCTTCTGACATATAATTATTTAACAACGGGATAATAAAAAGGACTTCTCCATCAACTCCAAATTAAGCGGCGGAAGAAAGAAAAGTTTGGGGGAGTTTTGTATATAAAAAGACGATAAGATTAGTTCTAGAAATGCAAACATATTTTTAGACAGGGAATGTGCAATCTATTCCTGAATGTTGTCTGATTTTCTCATGCCATCACCATTTGGATACTGGCTCCTTTTGGTAGATCTTGCACTTCAACTATCTTTACTGCCTTGATTTTGATATTATTAGCCCAGTTTGCTAAAAAAAAAAAACAACATCCAGGGGGACCTGAAATATTCTGTCAGGATTATCTTTTGTCAGACCTGAAGTCTCAGATTATATACCAAGTGACCAAATTTTGTACATCTGCATTTTTTGTAAGAAAGTGACAGTGAATATTAAAATAATTGGAACAATAAGACCTTTTTGCATATTAGGACATGCATATTTATTTTGTTTTATCTGTGTGCCTTTATCTAGAATTATCTCTTTTTACATGTTATTGTGTTTAGTAATAATATATACTAATGAGTTTATTTTTGTATCCCGCCACCATCTCCCCGAAGGGATTTGGGAAGCTTACACAGGGCACAGTCAAACAGAGTTTAAATATACAAAATAAAATACATATAGAAACATCATAACACATACCATATTTTCCAGTGTATAAGAAAACTGGGCATATAAGACGACCCCCAACTTTTCCAGTTAAAATATAGAGTTTGGGATATACTCGCCATATAAGACTACCCCTCTTCCAATGCACACCAAATACATTTTTTTTAAGCATCAGATTTGATTTCAATATGGTAATTTTCCTATTACTGTACCTCCTTCTCTGCCTCTCAGATCTCGCACATGCGCACCTGCACCACTTCACTGCGCCTTCAGGAGCGAGATCTGAGAGGCAGAGGAGGAGGTATGGTAAGAGGATACAAGGGTGGGCCAGACAGGTAAAAGAGGTGTGTTTTTCTGGGTCCTGAGCCACTCTATCTCTTTTTTCCATACACCGAGCGCCCCAGATGCCTGCAGCTTGTTCCGCCCTTCACTTACACCTTCCTGGTGAGGTGCCCCTTCACCTCACCATCGGGACCGCATTAAGTCCACGAATCCTGATGAATGGATTTTCGCCTACCGTACTTGTACAGCGTCACCCTTAATGCTTTTATACAGACACTGCATACGGCAGGGATGGCGCCACTGCCATTTTTGAGCTCCCCCACCATATGCGGCAACCACAGATTCTCCAATCTGGATTAAAAGTTTCAGCACCCGCTCTATAAGACAACTCCTGGTGTATAAGTCGACTCTTGCATATAAGGCAACCCCTGACTTTTGAGATTTTCTTGGGTAAAAAAGTAGTCTTATATGCCATAAACTACGGTAATTAAAAAACATAATTCATCCTACAAAAACCAGTAGCCGAGCATAATGGATGTTCCTGAGTTAAGGGATGAGGGAAGGCTTGTGCAATATTACTGCCCAAATAAGGGCTGATGATAAAGTGTGAAAGGTAGGTGATAAATTAAGACTGAAAGGTCTTTCTGCGGGTCTTAGATCATTCAAAAATGCTATATTTACTAGGCATGGTTTCGAACCCAAAAATCGTGATTCTAAAATCAAATGGGGGGGGGGGTTGATTAGTAATAGAAAGACTTCCAAAAAAATTTCCAAAAATTTCTAAAATGTAACTTAATTACTAACGAAATTCGTTAGTTCGTATGCCAGCACATGCGCATTCCAGATGGTTTTGGCCTACAACTCCCAGAAATCCTAACAGCTGGTAAATTGGCTGGGATTTCTGGGAGTTGTAGGCCAAAACTTGAATAAATCACACTGAATTCTAGATGGGACTCTCCAAATAGGAAGGAGGGAGGGAGGGGGTATTCTATTCTTGGAAGCAGCAAAAAAGGAGGAGCCCCCTCGCTCCTCGCTGCCTCTCTCTCACCCCGATCCTGAGGGAGCGAGGGCCCAAGTTTGCCCAGGCTGAGAGGAAAAGGAAGAGGCCTGAGGCTGTGAGGAATGGTGGGAGTTGAAGTCCAAAACACCTGGAGGGCTGAAGTTGGCCCCTCATGAAGCCTCTTCAAGGCTTTAGATCCTGGCAGGCAGAAGGGGCAGGGAGAGCCGTCCACTCCTCCTGCCCTGCCAGGATCTAAAGCATCAAAGAGTATTGGGGTGAGAAACCAACCTAATGTATAATAGAATGAATGCTACTGTAAGTGCCTAATATTATAAGTAATCCAACTGGTCATATACCTACATTCCATGCACATGCAATAATACAGCAGTAATAACAATGGGTATAAGAAGAGGTAAAATTCAAACCAAAGTATTCTGACTGGTCCCTCCTCAAGCGGTGCAAACAGGCTCTTCTCTATGAGTGGGAAAAGCCAAAACCCCGGGCACAGCGTTTGCTGCCTGGGTGCACACACATACATATTCTTGGGGGATTTGCTGCAGAATCTTCTCTATGAGCCCGGATTCTGCAGCAAATCCCCCAAAGAATATGTATGTGTGTGCACCCAGGCAGCAAACGCTGTGCCCGGGCTTTTGGCTTTTTCCGGGCTCATAGAGAAAAGCCTTTGCAGTTTGAGGAGGGACCACAGTCAGAATACTTCGGGTTTGAATTTTACCTCTTCTTATACCCATTGTTATTACTGCTGTATTATTGCATGTGCATGGAATGTAGGTATATGACCAGTTGATTACTTATAATATTAGGCACTTACAGTAGCATTCATTCTATTATACATTAGGTTGGTTTCTCACCCCAATACTCTTTGATGCTTTAGATCCTGGCAGGCAGGAGAGCTTGAGGAAGCCTGGAAAAATGTAAACAGAGGGTTTACTCAGAAGTAAATCCACAAAGGAGGGCACTTCACCCAAAGGGCCCTCCTTTGTGGATTTACTTCTGAGTAAACCTCTCTGTTTACATTTTTTCCAGGCTTCCAGCAGAAAGAAGGAGCGAGTTTAGGGCTTGACTTGCCATAATACTTATTGGCAAGGGAGGCGGGAGGGTGGTGAGAGAGAAGGAGGGTGCCCCCCCCCTACGACCTAATAACGACACTTAAGAAAATCCTGGCCCCCGAAGTTCTATAAAGAAAGTCCACTTCCTGGTTGGCGTTCCAGATGTGGAAATACTCAAAAGTAGCATTTCTTACGAATTTCTTACGAATCATTTCATTTTCATAACTTTTTTCTCATGCCTAATATTTACACTTGGGCAATACCTTTGGAATAACTAAAATGGCACAAATATGTGCAATTTTTGATTTCTCAGGGCAAGTAGAATAAAAGAATAGAAGATGGAAAGAAAATTCTGCTTGCTGTAGTGTACATGATTTATTCACTTCTGTGGCATTTTGGTTGATCTAAATAACAGTGTTGTTCAGTTGCCAATGTTGATTCCTCGCTCTCTCATGGACCACAATGGCTATTATTGTGAAAAACAAGGCAAAAGATAAGGTAGTATTGCTGTTCCTGCCATGTACTACAGAATCAAGGAGAAAGATTGAGCACGGGCATGAGGTACCATGATGTGACCTGATTCATCTTTTCAATGTTACAAGTAATTACCCATATGCAGGCCAGGCAAAAGAGTGATAGGAACACCTTCTCTGGGGCCACAGGCTACAGGATTTGCACAAAAAAGAATAGCTTCTTTTCAAGCATTAGCTGTGCCAGATGGTGCCTTTTGTAGCACAGCCAGTTATGGCCTGGGTTGAAACAATCAAGAGAATGAAAGCTGCTCCCAGCTCCTGGCACCTCCATTCCATGCTATTTGGATTTGTCTAAAATAAACTGACAATGAGACAAACAGACCCAATATTATGGAACACATTAATGAAGTGTTCTGCTAAATATATTTTGGTTGAAAAAGTGAATTGTTAGACCTATTAAAAACTGCTGAATGACAGAGAAAATGTAGTTACTTCCAACTATCATGTGGCCATATGGTAATATGCAGACATTAACATTTACCATGAAATTAACATCCAACTTTTGCCTGTTCTAAGTATAAATCTAGGAGGTACATAAAAGAAGTATGCCTACCATGAAGTATATAAAAGGTAGGGCATTGCAGTTGTCCAGAAGAACTGAAATGGCTGGGAGCCCTGTGCAAACTATCTGAAATGAGTTGCCAAGGACTTCTGAGGATTCATATTGCTCAGTACTGGGCAGACCCTTCCACTTTTTCTCCCCAGCACCTGAGAATCAGTGACATATTGCCACCAAACCTAGATGCTCTATCCAAGCGGAAAGGTTACATTTTTGGACTATAGCTCCCAGAAACCCTAAGCCAACATTGCAAACAGCCACTCATCTGAGTTCTGCTAAAAGTAGCTATTGATGAACCTATCAGTCATGAATAGAGATATACCTCAGTTAATGATGTAATACATGTGATCCTAGGAATTAATTTTTTCCCTTCAACTAATAACATGCACTTGTGAAATTAACAATCATGTCAGGTAAACCTTGCACATATAAATAAGAATACTTTTAATGTCTTAGAGACCACTTGTGGGCTTCATCCAAAATGTATTCAGGGATGACTTTTTCTGCACCAGCTTCCATTATTTTTACAATTTTTATTTTGGTAGCCAAATATCCCGATCTATACTTTTTAATATAGAACACTGCCGCCCGGCTCCTGTCTGGCACGCCAGCTGGCGCCCACATAACACCTGTTTTGCAGGATCTGCACTGGCTGCCAATTGAGCACCGGATCACCTTCAAAGTGTTGGTCCTCACCTTTAAGGCCTTACACGGCCTGGGGCCAGCGTATTTGAGGGACCGTCTCACCCCATATTGCCCTCCGAGATCACTTCGGTCTGAGGACTCCAATCTCCTGGAGATACCTTCAGCTAAACTCGCAAGGCTGACTGCTACCCACCGGAGGGCGTTCTCTGTCATAGCACCTACGCTGTGGAACGCCCTCCCGGCCGGAACTCGGGCTATGAAGGACTTGCTCCCGTTTAGACGGGCCTGTAAAACATACCTGTTTAAGCAGGCCTTTGGTGAGTAAGTCCTGCCCATGCCCCACCATCTATTCGTTCTTCTGAGGATGATGTGCTGTTCATTGTTTTAACTGTGTTATTAATTACTGTACTCCTGTTGTTTTTAATTGTTTTTAACTGCTTATTGCCTGTATTTTACTGTGCCCTTCAGCTCCTGTAAGCCGCCGCGAGCCTCAGGGAGTCGGCGGCATAGAAGCCCGAATAATAAATAAATAAATAAATAAATATGTTGTGGAAACTGGCACAAGCTAATTTACTCTCCCCCCCCCTTCTAGGGTGACATCTATTCTTCTAATAGTATTGCCTTTCAGAGTTAATATCCCTGTATAGTACAAGTAGTACTTACTACCACTATTCCTACCTTGCGTATTATGTCAACCTAGCAAAAATTCTCATACTCATTAGTTTCAGATAAAGCAATATTTGTGCATGGAATGTCTGCTGATAACCTCTTCTAAGATCTTTTCCTATGGCCATGCCACATGGCTGCTGAAAAAGGCTCACCTCACTTCGCTTTGCTGTGGGGCATGGGGGCATTGCCGCACCTCACCCCACATCGCCCAACTTCTGCAGCTGTTGATTCCATGGGGGAAGCATGGTGCGTGTGGCTTTCCCCCATTAAAGTAAATGGCAACCTGGGAAGTATCCTGTATTGCTGCGGTGATTCTGCCCTCTTTCACCTGTGGTGCCGGTATGACATTGCCTGATGGGAGCTGGTCGGCTCCATGGGTGACCGGGGCTAGATCAGTGCATGCTGCCGAATTTAGCCCCGTGAGATGAGGTCACTAATCTTGCTGGCTGTTCCCTTGCAGGTTTGTTTTTAGTTGAATTTGTATGTAAGTTGGAACAGGTACCGTTTTAAATCGTAACTTCAGCCAAATATAAACATATATTAGCTTTGGATACCATAGAGAAGAGTTAACACCCCTGTGCTGTCTGTTTTGCTGTCTATGCCCCTGTTCAGAAGATTTCACCTCACTTTCTGTTCCTGTAATAATTAGATTTTGAAAAAAAATGACTTGTTGTAGAAAAATGGATTGGTGATAAAGCTTCAGTGGAGATACCTTTTCCTCAAGATAATTCTTTCAGAGTGAATTTCCTAGGGGTATATTTCTCTCACTTCCTGTTGTCTACCTTCATTCTTAACTATGAGTCATTTGTAAGTTGAATGTTTGTAACTCGGGGACTGCCTGTATAAGAAAATGTTATGGAATTAATGGAGTTGCCATAAGGCAACAAGCTACTTGAAGGCACATACACAAATACACATTTGTGTGTGTGTGTGTGTGTGTGTGTGTGTGTGGAAAGAGAGAGACAGAGACAGAAACAAAGTTTCATTTTGGAAAATGGTGGGATACAAATTTCAAAAAAAGGGGGGGGGAATACTGCAACATTCTATCATATCAACAAGAGGCAAAAAAACAAAGCAAGAGAACAGAAGCCATGTTATGCCTGGATACTACAGTACATGTGAGAAAATCCTAGAATATCACAGGATATTGCTCTGACAAGATTCAGCAGTAATGATGAATGTGAACACCTTTGCTTTATACCAAATTTCCTAAAATGAGCAGTGCATTCTGTTGCCAGGAAACATATGTTATACCATGTACTTTGCTGATGGAAAAAGGAGGGTCATATCAAATTCTTCCACTGCGGTGACTAGCTGAGATGGCATTTTGGTTTAGATGTTCAGTGCAGGATACTGTCTGTGATTATTATTAATTTTTGGACAAAGCCAACACAGAGATGGGAAACAGATTTCTAACAAAATTCTCAGAATGAAGATGCCAGTTTGTCTGGAATAAACTAATTGGAAAGCTGTTTCCTGTGAGTTAGGGCTCCAGAGAAACTGCTGTTTGGTACCTTTGGGAACTCTCCTCTCACGTTGGTCTGCCTTTCACTGTATTATTGAGTGCTTTCTAGGCAATTTCCTCCTAGGTAATGCACTTAGCTTTGTAATTAGAAAATAGAAGCTCATTATTAATTCATATTAAAATGTTTTGGTGTTTTTTTTTTTACAAAAAAGGATATAATCACAGCATGAGGAGTTGGAGAACACAAAGGCTATGAAGCTTCCTTAAACGGATGCAGCATCCATATGCAGATGCATAGAAGTTTCTTCCTTTCTGTTTATGAACACAGCCAACACAACACCAAGGCAGTGTAGTGAACAGAAGGTCATATGTTCCCTTCCTGCCCACTTTGGTTAGAGCTTGTGTAATTTGTCTGAGCAAAGGGAGAGGGATGGATATTGAAGAGATATTGGAAGAAGACAAAAATGTTTGCAAACCTCTTTGTGGTGCCTACACAAAAAAAAACTTCTTAAGCAGGAATTACTCTTAGAAAAAGGTAGCCAGACCTTAATAATGTCATTTAGAAGTATTTAATTTAGGTTAGATTTAGCTTTGGAAAAGGAATATGACACAAGCATATACTGTACAATTATGCATGCTGTGAAGAAAGTGGAAAAAGAGAAGGTTTTCTTCCTATGACATAATTTAGGATCATCCAAGTTAAATGGTGGGAAGATTTAGGAGGATTTCTTCTCGTATGGTATTTAATATGTTTAAATGTTCAGTGGGTTTCCAGCCCATAGTATTGTCAAGCTGTTGCGCATGGAGAACTCTAGGAACAGAAAATGGCATCCCTTGCTTTTTAGAGTGGGAAAAAATTGCAAGCACTTGGGCATCCCCAAAATCCCTCAGGTTTCCCTTTGCCTACCTCTGTCTTCACTTATGTTATCATAAAGGCCTATGGATTCACCCCGCATTGGGAAAATCCATGGGCTTGTAGTGAGCATGGAGAAGCCATCACTTTACGCCCTACACTGCCCATCTTATGTTGCCCCTTATCCCATGGAGGCAGCATGGAACATGCATGGTCTTACAGATCTCATTGGACTACACCTTTACTAAGTGCTACAGTCTAATCTATTGATGAGGCAATAAAAGATTTATTGCAGCCATTAACTAGTTTATTTACACTATATACACAAGAAGTAACATAGGACATAGCTTAAACGAAGATGTCCGTACTCATTCAGGAACATCTTCGTAATGGCGATTGCAGTCTCTCTTATCAGTGAAAAGGCACGACTCCAAAATTCCATTATGATGATACAAGTCCATTCCAGCAGAGGAAGCAGGAAAACATTTTTACTGTCCCTTCTAGGAAAACTTGAACTTCCGTGATCCTTTAACTCCACACATGCTGAATCCTTTTCAAACACATTGCCAGCTTTAAAACACACACTATTAAATCTCTCAACTAACCAAAACACAATTCAACATAACCAACCTAGTAAATATTAAGAGGATTCTAGGAGTTGCTGTGCAACAAAACCTAGAACTACCTATGTTTCCCGCTGTGAATTAGAAGCAAAGTTTCAGAAGCCCCCTCCCCCCCCCCGTGCTTCTGAAACAAAACAAAAAGAAACACACCCAGCACTGCAGCATTGAGCACTTACCCTTTCGAAAATTCAGCTTGTTTACGAGGCACGGTGTACTATAAAAATATAAAGACATGTAAGGATGTTGGTTTTTACTAATTCTGTGCTTTTTGTTTGAGGGCAATTGCCTGTAGCAACCAGCAGTAAACACTCATTTCCTCCATATCAGCAGTCTTCTGATATTGGGAAAATCTTGTGAAGAGCTCCCCTGCCATCTTTTCTTAATAGTAGAAATATCTATTTCCTTTAACCTTTCCACATAGAATTTCCCTATTTCTTCAAAATCCTGAAGAGTATTTGGACACAGAGACTTTTGACAATGCCCCGTAGACTTCTGTAATAAAAGAAGGATGCTTTCTGTCACATAGGCAAAAGACTGAGAAGGAATTAAATTGGACTAAGGGGTGATTTATTTTGCCAGAAAAACAGTGTGATTTGGCAAGCAAAGACCAAGATAGAGTGATTACCTGTGAGGCTGGAAATGTACTAATCAACTTTAGCAAAGCAGCCTCAGTTCTGAGGGATAATTATCAGGTGTTTGACCTCATTGTTGACCTGGCCAAGGAAAGTCAAATGTGCAAGATGAAGGGGTGCACGTAGGGAGATTATAGCATGCAGCAGGCAAGCTGAGCAGTTTGCAATTCAAAGGCACACCAGCAACCGTGAATTGTTTGGAGTAAATTCACCACAGATTGGGGAATGGAAAAGTTGGAAATTGAAGGGAGGAAAGGAGGCAAAACAACCAGTGGGAGACAGAGAGTAGTGAAGGAAAAATAGCAGGTTTATGAACATCACCAATAAAGATAGGGTTCCGAATAATGGGGTTCAAACAGTGGAAGATATGACAGATAGTTTGAACTAATTCAAAATGGAATAAGCAGCTAAAGTTAAATCATATATATGTCTCATGGAAATGACAGATTTGCCTGAAAATGAGGTGAAAAATCACTCTCCATTGTGCAAAGATAATAGAACACAAAGCCATTTCTTCAAAATCAGTTTCAAAAGCTGCTGACAAATATATGTGCTGTTGGTGCTGTGAAAGTACAGGGCTGTCTTAAAAGGTTAGCCATTCCTCTTGCAACAACAGAATAAAGGAATGGATCTGTCTGTAAATTGCATTTAAATGGAGCTATTTCCCAAAAGCAAGGGCAATGACAGAGTCATAAGAACATAAGAACATAAGAAGAGCCATACTGAATCGGACCTCAGCCCATCTAGTCCAGCATTCTGTATCGCACAGTGGCCCACCAGTTGTACACGGGGATCTCGAGCAGAAGGGAGGGCAAAACCCTGACCTGCTCCCGACCCCCCACAACCAGTACTGACATCATATCTGCAATGGGCCCATGGACATTTATAATGTGGGTTCTAAAGGGGTAAACATCTTCTGGCCCCTTCGGATATTGTTTCACAGCAGCTTTCTAAGGATTTTTCACCCTTGGCTAGGGATGCTGGAAGTTGCAGTCCAACAATATACAGAGGGCCATTTATTAGATCAGATTTTGACCAGTTTCTATCAAAACATCATTATTATAATTTATTCAGGAGTTATAGTCAAAAAGCTGTAGTGCCTTAGCAATACGGTATGATCTTTATTTCTGCATTTCTGGTATCTGATACTTTATTTATCTATGTACAACTAAATGTGTCCCCACTAGGCAATTTTTAGGTCCTCTAGAGTTAACTCTATGGAATTATTGAGTGAGAACACTTTCGTTTCAATAAAGTCTGCTATTATTTGCAGTTTCATGTATCCACACAAATGGCCTCATCAGACGGGGTGAAATCAGCATCCTAAGATATGTCACTTCCAGTATAGGCCTCACTCCCAACCAGGTTGAAAACATCTCCTGATGCTTTCACCCCAACACGGGAGACTTCCTGTGTTGTGCTGGCACCAATGTAGGCAGCATGGTGCCTCCCCACATGGGCGACATTTTCCCCATGCGATAGGGAACGCATTGCAGAGAGGGAGCTGCATGCAGGGCAACAGATTTGCCCCACTGCTCCCTCTTTCCTAATGGAAGCCAGTTGAAGCGGGATGTTTTGCCTGGGCTTTCTTATAAGGTGGTTAGTCTGTGATTGCATTTTCCTTGGATACGTGGTTGTATTATTATTACACTATTTTAACATAAGGATCATTTTGTCTTTATACAAGCATTCTTTTTCATGCTTGATCTTTATTTAATCTGTGTCCAGGAAACAATATCTGTATTTACAGGTAGTGATCATTTTAGCTCATTTTGCAATAATACAAACGGATACCAAAATATTGATGTATTTCATTTTAAAAACACTCGGTTAATTGAAACTGATCTGGGAAGTACGAATAAAATGTCCTTGGCAAAACTGGAATTCCCAGAAAAATACTTCAAAACTGTGTAATCATCACATGGATATCCAAAAACCAATTTGGGGATCCCGCCTCCTCCAAGATGAACTGAACCACCTAAACTGGGCTTTACAGGACAATGGATACTCCACCTCAGATATCAGAAAAGCTGCAAGACCAAGAAAAAGCCACGAGAGTAAAGATAAATATCCACCCAGAGGAAAAGTGTTCTTGCTATACATCAAGGGAACCACTGACCCCATAGGGAAGCTGATGAAGAAACACAATCTTCACAACTGAATAAACAGACCCACTAAAAAAATCCAACAAATGCTACATTCATCAAAGGACAAGAAGGATCCTCTCACCTCTGCAGGATTCTACCGTATACCGTATACGTAAGCTGTAGTGCTAAGGCACTACAGCTTTTTGTGGACAAGTCTACATAGGGACCACCAAATGCAGCAATGCCCAAACACGTATCAAGGAACATGAAAGGCACTGCAGATTACGTCAACCAGAGAAGCCAGCCATAGCAGAGCACCTGATGAACCAATCTGGACATAGCATATTATTTGAGAACACAGAAATGCTGGACCACTCTAACAACCACCATGTCAGGCTACACAGAGAAGCCATTGAAATCTACAAGTATGTGGACAATTTAAACAGAAATCTGGCTACCAATATTAAAAACCCTAAAATTATAACAGTAAATAAAGAACAACACTCAAACACATGGGAACTTCAGACAAGAAACAATCAGGCTAATCACCTCTCAACAAAGGATTCCCCCTAGGCAGTAACAAGCTACACCTAAAAACTGTCAGGCCATCAAATGCTAATCAAGGTGACCAATTGCAACATTCACACTTGTCTCAAACAGACAAGAGTCCTTTCTCCTACCCTGGACTTTCCACGGATATATAAACCCAATTTTCCTAGTTTCCAACAGACCTCACAACCTCTGAGGATGCCTGCCATAGATGCAGACAAACCGCAAGGAGAGAATGCTTCTAGAACATGGCCATTGAACCCAAAAAACCTAGAACAACCCAGTGATTCCAGCCATGAAAGCCTTCAACAATACATCAGTCTTGGGGACTTTCAAAGGCTTTTTTCTTATCTGGAGGGGCTCGCAAAGTGTTGACAATGCATAGCACTACTGAACAAAAAGCATCATCATATCAAATTTTTTTGATCCTTTCACCAAAAGATTTCCAGCAAGTATCACCCAGGATAATAGTTTAAAAGCAAATCCACACTGAAATTAATTATAAAAACAAAATTAAAATATGAAATTTATCAGATTTTATCATCGATCTTAGCCCTGGCATTCACACACTAAAGAAGCAAAAAACAATAGCTTGTGTAATATGATGGAAAATCTATTGTACTGTAAAATGAAATAATGGTTTAAAAACCCCAGACCTTGGCATCCTTCAATATTATCATGCCCCAAAGCAGCTGAGATTTCCAGAGAAACCCTTGGGAAATTGCAAGTGCTGAGATGGGAGTAAGAATATGTAAAGTTGAAATATATATATAAATCTAAAATTCACTGGGGTATAGAGTTTAATATTTATTTCAATGATATTTGAAGTGGGAATTCTTTTTTATATATAAAAAGTCTGCCTCTAGGGATAAAGCAAATAGCTCCATTTACTCTAACTGTTTGATTAAATTCCCAAAGTAGCAAAGTCACTGGGCAACACTAATAAAGTTTGTAGCTATGTAAGCTAAAATAATGATTAGCACAATCAAGTCTAATGCTTCAA
The DNA here is from genome assembly GCA_030556195.1 of Anolis apletophallus. NCBI lineage: Eukaryota > Metazoa > Chordata > Lepidosauria > Squamata > Anolidae > Anolis > Anolis apletophallus. The sequence goes on along the minus strand of JARBWK010000005.1, from coordinate 88,101,907 downwards.
GGCATAAGTTGATCATTTGCAGAGATGAGGAAGAAAATTTTCTTCCCCTTTTCAGCAATGGATAATTTGCTTGGTATGTTTTGGAGCTTTTTATTTCACTGCCTTCCAAGCACCAGGTATTACCGGTAGTTACTGTTGTATTAATGTGGCTGTCTTCCACTGATAAGGATGACTAAAACAACAATATGTTGGATTGGAACTCATATTCAGCTTATGCTAAATTTATTGCTAGCATGGGAGAGCCAAGGGCTGCGAGGCAAAAATAATTATTATTCTTGCAGGTAATAGGAATCTGAAATGAGGCTTAGGATGTTTGGAGGCATGAACAAGGTTCTCTGGTATTTCTATCCCTGTGCCATTATTGACACCTAAGAATGACAACTCTTTCCCCAAACTGACTTTCATATAGCATATTTAGTGTTTCTTACTCGTATGCCCAGGTGCAGTTACTCTATGCCATATTCTTCAATGTCTGCTGGAATTGCTTCATAAATTCAAGGTTTACTTTCAGTGTACTGTTTAAAGAACCCCTAAACTGCTTTCCTACCTGCTCCTAATGGGCTCCTCAGAGATCCTAATCACTACAAAGGATAAGATAGCTTGGACTTGGGGGGCTGACAAGAAGGCAGAAGAATGGTTTGTTTCTCAGAAGTTCTTTCTGAAAGGGCCCAAAACTCAGTGACTTATGACCTCATCACAGGAGGCTTTTACCCTATCCTATGATGCTTCCAGGATGGAGCCTGCCAGAACCCATGATATGACACAGGGCTATTTCTAGTGGGGGTCCATCCTGGCTCTGTCATAGGATGGAGCCCTGAGAACATAAGTGGCAACCTCTGCTCTCATTACCTCCACTGGGGACAGTGTGTGTGAGGGGGGGGGGGGCAAGCAGCATTGGTTTGCCCTGTGTGATGGGGAAGGGGGCAATGTGGGCGATGTGGGTGTGGGTCACTTAATGCTGGTTTCCCTCGCTGCCAGATGGATTCCCCTGCTATCCCCCAGCTTAAGGACCTCCATGTGATGAGGTCCTAAGTGATCAGTCTATTCAGTAGTAGAATGAAGCAGCCATTTAAGAATCTGCTTGGTGGCACCTATGGGAGTTTTGCAGATAGATGTCAAAATAATTTCATTGACCATGGGTATTATGCATTGGATTTGTTTGAGGAGGGACATCAGGTGCTGGTCTACCTTAGGAAGAGAAATGTTTTGGGCTGTCCTGTCAGTAGTAGAGTATATACTTTTCATGCAGAAATGTCCTGGTTCTCGGGTCTCATTTACATGGGCATTACAACGCTAAGTTGGCTCTTGGCTGTCCCCATGAGATTTCAGTACCTAGAAGTGTGGCTGCAGAACTTCACACTGTCAAGTCATCATAGTTATGTGACATCAGCAGTAGTGTGATGAAGAGAGTGGCATTGCCAGTCAGAGGAGGCATTATTAAACTTGATGGCTTCATGGTACCATGTAAGTATGTAATTTTTTTCATGTCAGGAGCAACTTGAGAAACTGCAAGTCACTTCTGGCGTGAGAGAATTGGCCATCTACAAGGATATTGCCCAGGGGACACCCAGCTGGTTTTGAATTTTGAATTTTGAGAGATGAGAATTTTGAAAGATATTTCTCCCAGAAGATCCCATTCTGTGGATGGCTCAAACAATAATGACAGTCTTGACTGTAACATTAAGGAACTTAAACTTTTAATAAGAGATAATTCAGAGAATACCTTTGCAATGTGATATTGGCAGAGTTAGAAAAGGGAGAGAGCTATGGGCAGGCATGTAGCCAGGGGGCTAAGGGGGCTTCAGCCCCCAAATTCTCAGGGTGGTCCGTGAAAAGGCCTTACTGGTACATTATTTAAACTGTTATGTTTATTTATATCATGATCTGATCACCATACTCATTATATCCCACATTAATGGGGTTATTGGGATAACAATACAAAAGGTTTGCTAGGGTAGACCCTCTTCCACCCAGTCTCAGCCCCCCCCCCCCTGAACTAAACTCAGCCCCGAATCAAAATCCTGGCTACGGCCCTGGCTAGGAGAACATTTATTAAGTTCAATTTGTTAAGTTCAATTTGGTATACCGCTCTCTCTGGAGCCCAAACAAATTGCAGACCAAGCTGCAGTTCAGTGGCAGGCTAGCAGCAGGATAACGGGTGCGGTAGACAGCAGTCAGCTATGGGCCGAATGCCTTTCTGAACAACCACGTTTTTACTGCCCTGCGGAACGGCAGAAGGGCTCGAGTGGCCCGTGTCTCTTCAGGAAGGCTGTTCCACAGAATTGGTGCCACTACAGTGAACGCCCTCCGACGGGTGGTGTCCAGTCTACAGACCCTAACACTGGGCACATCCAATAAGTTGAGCCCCTCTGAGCGCAGTGATCTCCTGGGCACATAAGGGGTAAGCCGCTCCCTCAAGTACACTGGCCCCAAACCATATAAGGCCTTAAAAGTTAAAACTAACACCTTGAAGACGACCCGGAATTCAATTGGAAGCCAGTGCAGCTCGCGCAAGAGTGGAGTCACGTGATCAGATCTTAAGGCTCCTGAGAGCAGGCGGGCTGCAGCGTTCTGCACCAGCTTAAGTTTCCGGATCGCCGACAAGGGTAGGCCAATGTACAGCGCATTACAGTAATCGAGCCTCGAGATGACCGTGGCTTGGATCACCGTGGCCAGGTCGCAGCGGGAGAGGTAAGGAGCCAGACGTTTTGCCAGACGCAGATGGAAGAAGGCTGTCTTGCAGGCGCAGGCAATCTGCTCCTCCATAGACAGCTGGGCGTCCAGCCGGACCCACAAACTTTTGACAGATGGTTGCGGGCAGAGGGCCGCACCGTCGAACGTCGGCAGCTGTGTCTCTACCCCCTCCGGGCGGCCTAGCCACAAGATCTCCGTCTTCGCCGGGTTCACCTTCAACTTACTGGCTCGCAGCCATCCAGTCACGGCTTCAAGGCAGAGATGGAAATTATCGGGTACAGAGACCACCCCGGGGTCCATCCTCAGAATGAGCTGGGTATCATCAGCGTACTGATGACACTCCAGCCCAAAACTCCGCACCAATTGGGCAAGTGGTCGCATATAGATGTTAAATAACAGCGGGGAGAGAATGGCCCCCTGAGGGACTCCACAAAGTAGAGGGGAGCCCTCGGAGACCACCCCTCCCCACTTCACTCGCTGCAGGCGGTTTTGGAGGAAGGAGGACAGCCAGTTGAGGGCTGTCCCCCCTACCCCCGCTACCGCCAGGCGGTGTGTCAAAAGTTGGTAATCGACAGTATCAAACGCTGCCGTGAGGTCCAATAACACGAGCAGCGCCGATCCGCCTCGGTCCAAGTGGCAGCGGAGTAGGTCTGTGATGGAGACCAGGACAGTCTCCGTCCCATGGCCCGAACGGAAGCCGGACTGGAAGGGGTCTAGCCAGGTTGCATCATCCAGGAATGCCTGCAGCTGGTCCATTGCTGCCCTCTCAATTACCTTGCCCAGGTACGGAAGATTGGACACTGGGCGGTAATTGGGAAACATTTGGGAAAACCTAATCAGGTTTTTACTGCAATTTAAAAATACATGTATATTTATGGCATTTATTTGTTGCCATCAGGATCCCCAATATAGTCTACAACAGATGAAAACATTTCAGACATTAACAAACAAAAATACAACAATTTCAACATACTAAAAAAACTTCTTAAAAATAGTTTAGAAACCACAGATAATTACAACAGCCAGGACCGAAAACAATATCACACAACACATTATTCGCTTCCTGCTGGAAATTTAAAATGAATGAAGCCACTCCCTTGGAAATTATCTTCAAACTAGCTTCAAATTATTATGTGAAGTATTTTGAGATACATTATACAATCTGCAGTGTCTAACAGTGCATTCATGTAAATTTAAATGCTGCATGACGCCATTTTAACTGCCATGGCTCAATGCTATGAACTCCTGGGAGCTGTAATTTGGTGAGGCACTAGCACTCTTTGGCAAAGAAGGCTACTGACCTTGTAAAATGATAATCCCTATGCTTTCATTGTATTGAGCCAGGGATGTTAAAGGGGTATCAAACTGTATTAATTCTACAGTGTAGTTGCACCCTAAGAAATGCATAAAATGTTTCAGTTTGATTGTAGAGAGATTTGACAATCCCTTAAGTGAATTGCCATTAATGCTTCTGCATTCCTTCCTGGGACATTATGATTTTGGGAAGAGTGGTCCTATTTTGCCAGAAGTCTAACAGATTTACGACTGTATGTAGAGAAGCACTTATTGGGTTCAATTTGAAGTTAATCAAAGATATTGTGACATTTTTCTACCCTGATCCCGTCTCTGTCTATTAGTTTTTATCTGTGAAGATTTATCTGTGTCTCTGAGCTGTTGATCTTTGGTCTGAATATAAGGATTCCACTTGATTACTCAATTTCTCTTTTTTCTTCAGAGTTCTTGCACCTGTCATAAATTTGTAAGACAAGAACGTGTTTCCTTCCCTGTCATTACATCAAGACATGCTTTTTGCTGGATGTTATTTGCATTCAAATCCAAGAAGGACATCATACCAGAATATTTATTTATTTAGAGCATTTGTATCCCGTTCTTCCCAACCCCCAAAGGGGGACTCAGGACAGCTTACAATTGGCAGTCATTAGATGCCGACAAAGAAACAGAGCACAAGAATTAACATGAACAAATCAACAGCTATAAAATACATTAAAAGGCAAGAAGATAATAAGAATACAGACAGTCCTTAAGCTACAAAAATTTGACTTACAAACGACTCATAGCTAAGAACAGAGTGGAGACAACAAGAAGTTAGAGGAAGGGAAATTCACTCCTAAAAGGGTTATCATAGGGAAAAGATGCCTCCACTGAAGTTTTCTCACCAATCCTTGTTTCCCTAACAAGCCAAATTTGTCAAAATCCAATGATCAGAGGGACAGAAAGTGAGGTGAAATTTTCTGAATAGGCTCACAGAGAGCAAAACAAACAGCACAGCAGTAACAATTATAAAGGAATCGTGATTGACGATGGATTTTGAATTATGACTCTGGACTTGGACTCGGAATTGCCTCTCTTAAATGGTTTTTAAAACACATGATGATGTTTTAATTAATGTTTAATGTTTAACTGTGTTTTTTATGATTGTTGTTGGCATCTAAAGGTTGCTGGTTGTAAGCCACCCTGAGTCCCCCTCCAGGGGTGAGAAGGACAGGATAGAAATGTCTGAAATAAATGAATAATCTTTCCATATACTATCCAACTCATTCATATATATATATATATATATATATATATATATATATATATATATATATATATAAACACACACACACACATATATATATATATATATATATATATATATATATATATATATATATGGAGTTACATTTACGAGAAGGGTCCCCTGGTGGCACAGCGGGTTAAACCGCTGAGCTACTGAAGTTGCTGACCGAAAGATTGACCGTTTGGATCCGGTGAGCGGGGTGAGCTCCCATTGTATGTTTTGGTATCTTTTATGATGGGTTGGTTTAGCCTCCTACTTGATGTGTCTCAAAAATGATTCATGTCTAAAAGGGGTGTCACCAACTTGAAATGTCTGGAAAGTTCTGTGTTAGCCATTTTGAGTTCTTCTGGGGAGAAAGGCAAGATAAAAATTAAGTAAATAAATAGAATTAACACTCTCACTGGAGAAAAGGTATGCAAAACTGTCATCTTCAGAAATATCGTAATAACATCAAACATAATCAATACAAATACAATTAAAATTACATTTTAAAACTAAAAAGCCTTCCATGTTCCCACTCCCAGAATCCCCAGCAGTTTGCTCTTCATGAATGCATTAAATGCCTGATGACAGAGATACTCCTATGTCTTCACCTGCATACAAAAGGCAAGCAGGGATGGGGCCATCCTGGTCACTTTAGGGAGGTAGTTCCAGAGTTTGGGATCAAATACCAAAATTTCCTCCCTCTTTCCCCCCAATAAATAAGTTTAAAAGTGTAACAGAGTGGTGTAACAGAGAGAAGGCCCTCTCCAGACAATCGTAGAAATTTCGTTGGTTCATAAAAAGGTATATGGTCCTCCAAATAGCCTGGACACATGCAGGGGCGGACTAAGGTAATTTTAAATGGTAAGCGAACAGTATTTTGGCGCCCCCCAACCAATCACTCATACACACACACACACACACACACACATGGATGGGGTGCATAGACCAATTTTGGCCCTCCTGGAATTTTGGACTTCCTACTGGCTGTTTGGAATTGTGGGAGTTGAAGTCCAAAACACATGGAGGGCCGAAGTTGGCCTATGCCATACACACACACCATCCTTCCTTCCTTCCTTCTCACCCTTTTCCCTGCTCTATTCCTATTCTCTTTGTGTGTGTGTGTGTGTATATATATATATATATATATATATATCTATTCCCCTTCCTTCCTTCTCATCCTTCCTTCCTCCTCACCCTTTTCCTTGCCCCCTTCCTAATCTCGTTCCCTTTCTTACCCTTTTCCCTCCTCTCTTCCTATTCTCTTTTTGTGTGTATGTATGTATATGTGTGTATCAGGTCTAGGCTAATTTCGGCCCTCCTTCCAGATGTTCTGGACTTCAACTTCCAGAATTCCTAACAGCCAGAATTGTGGGAGCTGAAGTCCAGAACACCTGGAAGGAGGGCTGAAATTATGCTGGCCAAAGCTAGAGTTGAGTTCCATAGGATATCACACTAAATTCCTTAATATTCTATACATTGGATATCATGATAATACATGGAACCTATCAAATAGATGCTTGTGTGTGTGATAATTACAAATATCAAAAGCCAGATCACTCAACATTTAAAAATAATAATTATTAGAGGTAATATATTCCCACCATCCATAAGACAAGTGTATGGGTTTATGCTGCCTAAACTAGAGTTGAGTTCCATAGGATATCACACTAAATTCCTTAATATTCTATACATTGGATATCATGATAATACATGGAACCTATCAAATAGATGATTGTGTGTGTGATAATTACAAATATCAAAAAGCCAGATCACTCAAAACTTAAAAAATAATTATTATTAGAGGTAATATATTCCCACCATCCATAAGACAAGTGTATGGGTTTATGCTGCCTAAACTAGAGTTGAGTTCCATAGGATATCACACTAAATTCCTTAATATTCTATACATTGGATATCATGATAATACATGGAACCTATCAAATAGATGCTTGTGTGTGTGATAATTACAAATATCAAAAAGCCAGATCACTCAACACTTAAAAAATAATTATTATTAGAGGTAATATATTCCCACCATCCATAAGACAAGTGTATGGGTTTATGCTGCCTAAACTAGAGTTGAGTTCCATAGGATATCACACTAAATTCCTTAATATTCTATACATTGGATATCATGATAATACATGGAACCTATCAAATAGATGATTGTGTGTGTGATAATTACAAATATCAAAAAGCCAGATCACTCAACATTTAAAAATAATTATTATTAGAGGTAATATATTCCCACCATCCATAAGACAAGTGTATGGGTTTATGCTGCCTAAACTAGAGTTGAGTTCCATAGGATATCACACTAAATTCCTTAATATTCTATACATTGGATATCATGATAATACATGGAACCTATCAAATAGATGATTGTGTGTGTGATAATTACAAATATCAAAAAGCCAGATCACTCAACACTTAAAAAATAATTATTATTAGAGGTAATATATTCCCACCATCCATAAGACAAGTGTATGGGTTTATGCTGCCTAAACTAGAGTTGAGTTCCATAGGATATCACACTAAATTCCTTAATATTCTATACATTGGATATCATGATAATACATGGAACCTATCAAATAGATGCTTGTGTGTGTGATAATTACAAATATCAAAAAGCCAGATCACTCAACACTTAAAAATAATTATTATTAGAGGTAATATATTCCCACCATCCATAAGACGAGTGTATGGGTTTATGCTGCCTGAACTAGAGTTGAGTTCCATAGGATATCACACTAAATTCCTTAATATTCTATACATTGGATATCATGATAATACATGGAACCTATCAAATAGATGCTTGTGTGTGTGATAATTACAAATATCAAAAGCCAGATCACTCAACACTTAAAAATAATTATTATTAGAGGTAATATATTCCCACCATCCATAAGACAAGTGTATGGGTTTATGCTGCCTAAACTAGAGTTGAGTTCCATAGGATATCACACTAAATTCCTTAATATTCTATACATTGGATATCATGATAATACATGGAACCTATCAAATAGATGCTTGTGTGTGTGATAATTACAAATATCAAAAAAGCCAGATCACTCAACACTTAAAAATAATTATTATTAGAGGTAATATATTCCCACCATCCATAAGACAAGTGTATGGGTTTATGCTGCCTAAACTAGAGTTGAGTTCCATAGGATATCACACTAAATTCCTTAATATTCTATACATTGGATATCATGATAATACATGGAACCTATCAAATAGATGCTTGTGTGTGTGATAATTACAAATATCAAAAAGCCAGATCACTCAACATTTAAAAATAATTATTATTAGAGGTAATATATTCCCACCATCCATAAGACAAGTGTATGGGTTTATGCTGCCTAAACTAGAGTTGAGTTCCATAGGATATCACACTAAATTCCTTAATATTCTATACATTGGATATCATGATAATACATGGAACCTATCAAATAGATGCTTGTGTGTGTGATAATTACAAATATCAAAAGCCAGATCACTCAACACTTAAAAAATAATTATTATTAGAGGTAATATATTCCCACCATCCATAAGACAAGTGTATGGGTTTATGCTGCCTAAACTAGAGTTGAGTTCCATAGGATATCACACTAAATTCCTTAATATTCTATACATTGGATATCATGATAATACATGGAACCTATCAAATAGATGCTTGTGTGTGTGATAATTACAAATATCAAAAAGCCAGATCACTCAACATTTAAAAATAATTATTATTAGAGGTAATATATTCCCACCATCCATAAGAGGAGGGTTGAGTTACAGTGAAGGTGTTATATGTGTTCCTAAGCATCCCACCATTGTTAAGCTAACACACAGGTGAGTAGACTTAGCAACTGTGTCTTACCTTTTCCCGGGCCTCACTCCCGGAGGTGGCAGGGCAGCTGTCGTCCTTCTCCGGCCCTGCACCTAAGGCCAAGCTCGAGCTAAAAAGAGAGCCCGCTCAGCCCCGGGAAGGTGGAAGGTCCCAGCAGGGAGGAGGCACCCTGGATGGGAGTTTGCCCTGAGTAGGCAGCAGCAGGCCAGGGAGGCAGGCCCTCCCCACGGCATTGGGGCCTCTGGCGGCCTGCATCCGGAGGCGCCTCCAGCCCTCGGGGCTGGCGAGTTGCGGCTCCGCCTTCGCGCCACACTAGCCGAACGGGCCTGTAGCAATGGCGCTGCATGTGCTGCACCTGGCGGCTGCGGCCAAATGCGCCCTTAGCCATGGCCAGATACGCCCCCAGATAAGTGGCGCCCTGAGGCAGCCGCCTCCCTTGGCCTCCAGTAAGATCCGCCTCTGGACACATGCCATATAGGGCTTTATAGTCAAAACCAGCACTTTGAATTGTGCCTGGAAACAGGCTGGCAGCCAGTGGAACTGTTACAACAGGGGAGTTGTATGCACCCTGTAGGCAGCCCCAGTTAATAACCTGGTGGCTGCACTTTGGACCAACTGAAGTTTCTGAGCAATTTTCAAAGGCAGCCCATGTAGTGCACATTACAGTAGTCCAACCGGGATGTAACCAAGGCATGTAACACCATGGCCAGATTTGACTTCTCCAGGAACAGGTGCAGTTGGTGCACCAGCTTTTAACTGTGCAAAAGCACTCCTGGTCACTGTTGATACCTGGGTCTACAAGTTCAGAGCCAAATTCAGGGGTATACCAAACTGTGAACCTGTATTTTCAGGAAGCATTTGCCCCCATTGAGCACAGGCTGGATCCCCATTCCCAGATCTCTCTTTTGACTGAACGGGAACACCTCTGTCTTGTCTTCTTTAAGCTTCAATTTGTTTGTCCTCATCCAGTCCATTACAACTGCTAAGCACCAGTTTAGCACAGGAACAGTTTCCTTGGAATTAGGCAGATAGACTTTCCCAGGCAAAGTCTGATTGACACTGTAGAATAGAGATCTCTGACTCCAAGAAAGGTAATAGCAGAAACAAAATGTTTCTGTATTTCTTTCCAGTATAAGGCACTAGATATTGGTAGCTAAGGAGAGTTGGTCCTGGTTTGTACTTGGATAAGAGGCCACTAATAAATACCGGGTGCTGTAGGCTATATTTTAGAGCAGTGGTTCTCAAACCTTTTTGGTCATGGAACCGTTCAGAAGACCCCCCCCCTCCCCCGAACCCTAACTCTGTTTCCTATAGGTTAAGGACTCACGAAGTTCTTCCTTCTTTCATCTACTACTAGTTGCCTGAGTGTTTTATATAATGTAGTTTGGAAATAAAGAGAAAACAGTTTAAGTCTAATCACAACCCTTTATGTGCATACACGAAAATATTGGATATAAATTTTATTTTGGTCCAGGAAAATGTTGGATTCACATCTAAAGTGATGAATGAAATTGTTTCATTTTTATACTTTAAATAGTTTTGAAATTGGGCTTTAAGTCCAACCACTGGATATATAAATCCAGGGTGGCATCCAACTTACTCCTATTTTTTTTTAGTGGAAGCATGAGCTGACAAGCCTGATTCACATTGATAGATGGACACAAAGGGGAACACTGCTTGGATAGCCTTTCTGGCTACTGACAGTCTATCAGTCAAAAATAAAAGGCATGCAGTGGCACAGATTCAAATTTTGTTTTAAAGCAGAGGCACATTGAATTTCAATGAGATCTTCATACCTATATATTTTTTAAAGATTTTAATGTTTGGGTTTTTGGTTGTTTTTTTTGGCAGAACCCCCTATGATATTTTTACAAAACTCTAGGGAAACCATTGTTTTAGACTAACAAAATGGTAAAACCACCTCTGAATATTCTTTACCTAAGGAATATCTGTGAAATTCATGGGGTCTCCATAAGTCAACAGACAACCTGAAGGCAGACACACACATTGATTTCTTCATACATCCACCTATGAAAATATATTTCCTTTCTTCCTGTTTGCAGAATCAGAGGTCTGTAAAAAATAATTTGTTGTTGTTGTTGTTGTTGTTGTTGACTTTGCAGACAAAACTGGTCAGATCCACTCTGAAGTGCATACTATAGTTGATACAGGTACAGAGGATGTAATATTGATTCCTGTTATTACTATGTTCCAGTTTGTGCAATTTGAAGATGTGGGCTGGATCCTTGGAGATGTCAGAAACATCTCTAAGGATGAACTGTGTCCTTTCTGGCTCATAAAATCAGCCAGAAGAGGCCTGACTGCATGGGGCAAGACAACTTCCTATCGTGCCTGAAGATTTATTTATTTATTTGTAACGTTTCTATACTGCCCCTCTCAGCCCGAAGGCGACTCGGGATGGTTTACACAAGGCAGTCTCTGCCCTCAATACAACACAAGCAAACAAAAAAAAACAACAACAAATTAACAATTAAAAACATACAATTGCAGTCTCAGCGTCATGTTGAAATCAGTTTCCGTCACATTGTTGTCATTCCATATATCTAATTAAACCTTTATATTTCATCAGCAAATGCCTGCTCAAACAGCCAGGTCTTGACTTTCTTGTGAAATGTCAGGAGGGAGGGGGCCGATCTGATGTCTCTAGGGAGGATGTTCCAAAGCCGAGGAGCCACCACTGAAGAGGCTCTGCTAAAGCTGCTAATGAAAACAAAATCCTCTCAGAAACCATACGTGAGAATCATCAGCCAGTTTCCAGTATCCCATTTTGGCCAAGGTTTTAAAAAGGGGTAATCTCATTGCTCTAGAGCTCCTAGATAAAATGAATTCGTTCAATCTATTTTTTTTATTTATTTATTTAAAACTTTTGTATCCCGTTCTTCTCACCTCCGTAGAAGGACTCAGACCAGCTTACAGCAAGGATTCAATGCTACAATACAAATTAAAAACATTTTAGTTTGGCTTTAGGCCGGGTTATTGGTCAGAGATATTTTTCCTTAGTGAATGACATAGGACCTCATCAGATGCAGGATCATCTCCATTTCTATACACTTTAAAGTCCCACGGAATCCATCAAATTACAAAACAGTTGTTCTGTGGGTTGCCCATGGTTTTCCATCTTTAAAGTGTATAATAGCGAGAGGATTGTGAAGTCAGGGAGGAAACACAATGCCCAACTTACCAGGCAGTGGCTGTTACAGTGTTGGGTGCCCTCTTGCTGACCATGGTGTCTGCAGGAGGCTTCTTCCTCCCAGAAGCCCCCTGCACAGCGGGAAAGTTTCCCGCTACCTGGCCTGCTAGCCTATTGGCAGAAAGCTTCACCCCACCTTCTGATTATTATTATTATTTATTTATTTACATAATTTATATTCCACCCTTCTCACCCCGCAGGGGACTCAGGGCAAATCACAATGCATATATACAGGCAAACATTCAATGCCATTGACATACATCATATATAGACAGACACTAAGGATTGTCTAGGGCTTGCTGCCAGCCTTGGCCAGCAGCATTTTTAAGGCTGCCCTGGGCCTTTGCAGGCATTGTGCCTGGCTTTGCTGATTCATACTCCATATTCATTATATTTTTGGTTCCTTGTTAACTTGATATAACTTCCTGGTTGGCGTGTGGCATGGGCCCTGGATCTGCCTTGATTATACCCCCCCCATCAGAAGGGGGGAAGCATCCGGTGGTTACCAGAGGTGCTGTGTTAACATTAGCCTGGTATTGTACCGGCAGCACCCCCTGGTGTGTAAAGCGGTATTGGTCAGCAGTGGGCTACCTGATCCTTGACCCAGGACCCTTGTTCCTATTATCAATAAACAAGTTGTGGTCATTTTTCAGTGTTGTGTCATCCTTGGTCCTGACGGTAGAGGTGTGTCACCCATGCACACCCAATTGACTCCACTCTTCTCCCTGTGCATAGAAATGCTAAAACCAGGCATTTTAATGTGGGATGGGAACTGTTGGATTTTAAGGTGGGATCGAAAATGTTGTTAAATTCTCTGTTGGAACACCATGCTAAGAATATGATTTTACCTGTTTTATTCCCCCGCCCCCTTTGTGGGAAGAAGTCTTTACACTGGGAAGCAAAGAGAGGAATCATGTCCCTGTTTCTCCTGCTGGACTTCTGTGTAGCTTTCAATAACATCAACCATGGCAACTTGGGTTGGCACTTGGTTCTAGTTCTTACTGGAGAGACAAACTAAGAAGTATTGCTGGGGAATACTTATTTGATAACTACGATGCACAATGACAGCACAAGAGTCTTTTTAAATGAAAAGGTATTTTCCTGCGTATGAAAAGGGAGCAAAGAGGAGATCAGGCAAGGCTTCTCTGAGAGAAAATGTCAAGCCTGGGAACAGCTACTAAAATGATCTCTGATATATCCTCACCAGGAAAGCCCTTGACAACTGTGATGCCATGAGAAAATATTCCCCAAAAGATCTGAAGACTTAGGCATGCTCACAAAAGGAGATACAATCTTTCAGTTTGTCTAGGTCCAAGTCATACAGGATTTAATCGGCACTTTGAATCGTGCTCAGTAATGAAATAGTTGCTAGTGAGTTATATGTCCCCTGTAACTAGCACCAGTGGGAAGGAGTGGTGGTGGTGTAGTGGCCAGGATGTAACCTAGATCGATAGATGCACTATGTTCAGCTATGCTCCATATTCAAAAACATGGCACTATTGCTATAATTATAAATGCCACCCTCTCAAAACCCATTTTAAGGTTGATGGAGCTGTTCTCAGAGGCAGTGGTCTGTGGGTCACTTCAGTTTTGAAGGAAGGGAGATAACTGAGGAGATATAAAGACTCTAAAGTCAGGTGTAATGCTTCCTGTCTCTTGAGACAGGAAGCATTGGTTGTTTTTGTGTTCTTTCCAGTCCTCTTTTATAAGCCTCTTTGCCTTTCTTTTGGAAGATCAGATTTTTAAAAAGATATGGTGGAGAACATTAAAAGAGTGGAACAGAAAGATCATATAAGTTTTATTGGGTTCCTTTAAAGAACAAAATGCAGAATACAAATTCAATCAAGGTTTGTTTCCATCCAGTATGGGGAGCACAAGTCAGCGAGGTTCTGAAACAAGAGTTGGCCACAATGCCACAAGGGTAATGTTGACATGGCCCCCCTCCACCCTCAATATGTGAGGCCTTTAAATTGCTCCCTGTGCCACCCATCTAAAAAAGGCCTAGATCAAGTCTGTTTGAAGGCAAAGATTAACAGACACTGATCTTTATGAGTTGCCATTCTAGTGCCTATGGGGAAAGTAGATGACAGTAATAGTCTTCAACTTGCTTGAGGCTGCTTCAGTTTTTGCAATTGCTACTGCTGCAGTTATTTTCTAAAAAATGAGTAGATATATTTTTCAATGCTGTATTTCAGCTTTACAAGAATATGATAAACCAGGCATAAAACTACTGAAAGGAGAAGAAAGATCAGTAGTTTGTACTACCTACATGTATGTACTACCTGGGACACCCATGCTGTTTTCAAGAAAAATGGAAAAACTCTTAATGCATAAACCATAATTTCCACAAGGAGCCTATGAAAATGTAGTTTTGTGCAGTATTTGGAAGTACAAAAACCTGTTTTCATTCCATAGCCTGCAGAAACTGGTGTTAGGAAATCAAGACCAGAAGTTGCTACAAAATATAAAACTGCTACATACTGATAGAAATAAGTATCAGATCTTTCATTTCTGATTCTCATATATATGGCAGACATTGATGGATTAAATGCATTTTTAAACCCAGCTGCCAATTTCCCCCTCTTTCAGTGAGAAGTTTATGAGTGCCCTTTGTTTAAGTGCACATTAACTAATAATGATGTTTCAAGGGCTATTATAATAATCGACTAAGTGTAGCTATGGCATTTGAGGTGATTATGTCTCAAAATGGCTAAACAGCATGTGATGGGGCAGGTTTCCTTGTGTGTTAAAAGTCAGGAAGCATTTTCAGAGGAAATCAAATGAAAATATTGTAAGCACTTTGGATAATAGATTAGTCAAGTATCTATACTCTACTATGTAAAGCATTGTTGTAAGAGAGCAGGAAGAAGATCAAGGATTTTTGTTTAAAGGGTATTACTTTAAGGACTGTGGGTTTTTTGGAGAACATAACACAACTCATCCAAAATGGAAGGTGCCGTTGACCAAAAACATTAGATTTTTGTAAAACATGAACCTCCCAGTGAGGTTTCAAAATCAGGTAAAAATATTTTTGCATTCAGTAGCTAAATCTTATTGACTATTAGTCAAGAAACCAAATAATATTCACTATATTGTGACATCATCAAACTAGCTAGCTGACTGGTTCATATAGCCATTAAGAAGAGGTGCTCTCTTAGAAATGTATCAATGCTCAGCAAGCAGGATCAAAGGGGAAAACAAAGAAAGTGGAATTTTTCTGAGTGATATCCTTCTTGGAATATATTTTAGATGCTGTGAAATTTTTCTTTTTAACTGCAAAAATTTGACTGAGTTGCAGACAATCTGGCACATTTACACAGACCATGTAAGCATGGGGCTGATCCAGTATCACCTTAATGTGGCCTTGCCCAGGGATAACCAAAGTTGGGGGGAAAGCCCAAATCCTCCCCAGAAGTCAGGTTTTCCCCTGACTTAGGGCTAGTGAGGATAGTTGGGCTGGTTCCCAATTGAAACCAGCCACAACTATCCTGACTCCCATCACTTGTTCCCCAGGCTTGGGTTTCCCAGAGATGGCAATTCCCTGCCCCGTTTCACAGTAGTTGGTGTGTTATGGCTGGGAACTTCAGTCGGGTCTGATCTGGCATCCACTACACTAAATTGGGCCCATGTGCCTGGTCAGTGCAGATAGGGCCTTACATGCCAGAAACATCAAGCCAAAATCCATCAAGATAATATATTTTATCTACAATTGCAGCTGAGATGCCATGACATACTCCAGCACCTTGCCCAAGAGCAGAATACTAGATACTAGCTGGTAATTATAAAATATGCTGGGATTCAAGGAGAGTTTTTTCTGCAACATGTTTACAATAATATCTTTTAGCAACATTGAAAATCTGCCCTATTACATTCACCACATTCCATTTGTACCTATTTGACCAGTTCCACTTTAGTCACTTGGCCAGGGTGAGCAAGGGTCCAGTGTATGTGGTATGATTCTGACCTCTTCATTCATATGAATGCATCCCTCTTTATTTGTACCTTTGATTATTCACTTATTATCTGACTTAAAAGCTAGCGATTTGGTGGCAAATTATGAATATGAGGTAGGATGATGCATTTGCCTTGAATTGTTTTGCCCTTCTTTTAATCACACCCAGCTTTAGCTGTGAAGTATTGATATTAGATGATATAATATCCCTCTCTCTCAAAGCAGAAGTCCTGTCCATTTGTCCATCTAGTCAACTTCTGTCACCTCTGACTGAAAACTGCTGCCCCGGGTTTCATTATCTGCTACTTGAAGTCTAGACTCAGTAGGAAAGCCAGTTATCTCTGAGGTAAAGAGCTTTGTTAAAATGTCATGACAAAATGATGGGTTATGAATTTAGAAGATACACATTTGTAGAATTTTCATTCCTTGGAAGATGTTTGATAAAGGTTGGCAATATCTTCAATCAACCAGCATTTTGGTGATCAAAACTTTAAGGGAAGGTGACAAGTAATGTGGAATAAAATCTTTGCAACTTTGTTCATCTTGGTTTTGTAGCAAGGACTACACATTCTAAGAAACCATAAACAGAGTCTCTTTGTTTAGAAAAATATCAGAGAGACCTAACAAAAGAGATAGGAATGCGACTTTCCATGGAGATTTGAAAGATAAAGGAAGTGTTGAAGTGTCTCATCTCGAAGCAGGGTGAGGGAGATACCAGAAATTAGAGATACACAAATGGAGGCAAAGAGGAAAGAGACATAGTGGAAGCATGAATTTCATGTTGATCCAAATGGAAATAGCAGTCAAATGAGTTGTCAGGGATTTGAGACAATAGAATGCCTAATGAAAGTGACCTAAATAGCCATGTTAGAGAAGATTGAGGAGCCAACATAGTTTGAAAGCCAGGTAATGAAGGAAGTCTACCTAGAAGTCTATCCAGATTCTGGTTGAAGATTGCAATCTGCCCTCTAGCATTAGAGCTTGGAAAGTAGAGCATAGTACCTTAGTATGTTTAGCCAATATTTACTATAGAATGGCCTCACATTTAAAAAAAACATTATTTACCCATCAAAGAGACAGTAGGGTGGGAGTAGTGAGACTGTTTGTCATTCAGTGATGGGCAAGAGTAAATAAGTATCTCCAGTTCCATGCTACTAAAAAGGGGGAAAATAGTGGAAGAAGGAAATCTTCATAATCTTCATAATAGTGGAAGAAGGAAATCTTTAAACATCTACGAGGCATAGAGCTTTCTCTATTGTGGCACCAACTCTTTGGAATGCCTTGCCAACTGAAGTTCGTGCCCTGCAAGACCTGTCGACCTTTCGCAGGGCTTGTAAGACTCATTTGTTTCGGTTGGCATTTGAATTGTGAACTCTGAATTTTAATTTGGTATAATTAATGTTAATTTTTGCTTTTATGGTGTTTTACATTGTGCTGTGAGCCGCTCTGAGCCCTTGGGGAGTGGCGGCATACAAGATTGAACAACAACAATAATATTAATAATAATAAAGCCATCACTATATTATAAAAAGACAAATGTAGTTGATCAAGGGCTAAGATAAGGTACAAAAAACAAAATAAATCTATCTGTCATATACATTCATACTTACTTTGATCAACCATGAGTGGTTTTCTTTTGGGGGTATTCACTTCACTTGAGCAATGCTGGTTGTAAGCAGCCACCATTTTAAATATTTGCTTCAGGGCTTTCTCTTTTTTTTCTCTCTCCCTCCTTCTCCCTCCTTCCTCCCAAAAATATGGAAAGGCACTCAGCACTGGTATTGCACCACAATTTCTTGTTCTTGTTCATTGGAGAGTCCACATGCTCCTCCAAAGTTGGCTGTTAGCATTGAAACAAATCACATCTATACAGTTTTCCTTCTTTCTACAACATTTATTTATACCACAGGAACCTCATTTAATATAGTTTCCAGAAAACTCTCAGTAGTAATCTGTATGAAGTGAAGCAACAAAAAAGCACAAGAAGCAAGATTGAATTCAGCTGAAAAGTCATTTATAACTCCACTCAATGCTTTGGTTTTCTAAGAGCAACACCAAATGTCAGCATGGTTACAGTCTGGAAACTCATCACTTGACATCAGGAAAGAATGATGACCTGCCCAATAATGGAAGTATTTTATCTCCTTCCTTAATGGCATCGCACAAAGCAATGTGAGAAGTTTACTAGGCTTCACCTTGGCATTTGAAGAGAGAAAAGAAAAAGCCGCTGCCCAAACTACGTTAAATTAGGGAACCCTGACAGCACTTCCTGCAAAAGCAGAAGCTTGACAGTCACGTTCTCAGATGAAACAGGCCACCTTCTGGAGTGAGAAGGGTTAATGAAACATTGATGCCCTTTGTGACAAAAGGAGGCTTGAAAGCTGGCAAAGCCACTTGTCAGGAAAAACTGAAGAAATGAGAAAAGCTCTCATAAAGTGTGACTTTTTGTCACCATTAACCTCCTACCACATGCTAAAGCAGATGGGATTTCTCTGGGTTTCTGCCAAACACTGAGTTCATAAGAGACTAGAGGGGGAAAATACGCAGCACCAAATGCAGGCAGTGATAAGAGAGAGAGATTGTTCTCGCACATTTCTCTGCTTGTAAAATAAAGACAATTGCTCCCAAAGTAACTGCAAGTAGCAGACACAAGTCAGATTTGTTTTCTCAGCATTTTCCTGTCCTGAGCTCTGTTTCAGGCTCCTAAATGCTGCTTCCCCAGCCTGTCCCATGATGTAAAAATAACTCTGTTTTATGTTTTGAGCTGAATTCCTGTTCATCCTAGCCATGATGTTCAAATATTTCAGTTTTATAGGTTGGAAGAGGATGGAAAAACCAAGGAGATAAAAACAAAAGAATAAATGTTCCAGGCATACCTCAACTGACAAAGGATTCTACTGATGCACATTATCCCACTGAGACTAACGTGCATCAGTCCCATTGTGCATTGGTCCTGATATGCATCAGTCACATTGCTGGCTCCTTTATTTAATAATGTAACAGCAGCCTATTACTAGATAAACACATTATGTAACTCTCTACTTCTAATTCTCACAAAAGACTTAAGTCCTCAACAGGATTCTGGCCACTTTTACTTTTGTTACTGTTACTCCTGCTCCCTTACATTTTTTTCCAACCCTAAGAACTCTGTGCAATTAGTTTTCAGTAAGCAGCTTCACAGAATGTATTTCCAACACCTTTCATCTTGGTTTCATCCTGTATGCCCCCCATTTCCTTGATTATTATTATTAATAATAATAGTAACTACAAAACTTTATTTATATTCCACCCTTCTCACCCTGAAGGAGAGTCAGGGTGGATCACAGTACACATAAACAACAAACATTCAATGCCTCTTTGTGTAGACAGTACACAGACAAACAGAACAGAAAGGAGGTGTGTTGTTTCAATGCCATGGAAGGTTGGGCTTGAGTCCAGCCACAGAGGGTGCTGTCGCTCCATCCTCTATGACAAAGAGCCATGAGGACTTCCTCCTTCCTTTTGGTCACCCAGCATTTTCCGATCTACTTTCTTTATGGCGTTGTAAAACACCTGCTTTTAGCGGTACCTAATTTCTCTAATTATAGCAAAAGCTGTTTTTGAACTGCTTAAGTAAACTGTGAGCAGGGTTGACAGTCGGCTGCTCACACCGACCCGGGGCTTCGAACTTGCAACCTTTCAGTTCATAGATCTTATAGTGATTTACAAGCTGTGCTAAACCTTCGGCCATATGGTGCACCTATTTTCACATTCTGTCCCAATTTGTGAGGAAGTTTCACTGAAAACTCCATGAGTTTAAATATTTAGCCCAATTTTTGAACTTTCATGCTTCTGTCCCTTTGTCCCTCTTCCAGCTCTCACATCCATAGGTTACTACAGGTAATACCATTGCTTTAACAATGTGGATCTTTGTTGCCAGTGTGATGCCTCTACTCTTAAGTATTTTATTGAGATTGGACATTGCTCTCCTCCCTAGAAGTAGAGGTCTTCTGATTGCATATCTAAGGTTGCATATCTAAGGTTGTTAATGTTTCTTCCAGCAATTTTAACTCCAGCCTTGGATTTGTCAAACCCTGCACATCGCATGTTGTGTTCTGCATACAAGTTGAATAGGTAGGGTGAGAGTATACAGCCCTGCCATACTCCTTCCCCAATCTTGAACCAGTCGGTTGTTCTGTGGTCTTTTCTTACTGTTGCTACTTGGTCGTTATACAGATTCCTTAGGAGACAGACAAGGTGGTTTGGTTTTCCCATACAACCAAGAACTTATTATAATTTATTATGATCCATCAAAGGCTTTAGACTAGTCGATAAAACAAAAATAGATTTTTTTCCTGAAACTCCCTGCCTTTCTCCATTATGCCTCATGTGATGCCATTGTTCAAATTTGAATTCTCAGCCAATACATAGGTATCTGTTCCAGCTGAAATTAATTGTAGTGCTTCTTTGACTGTATAGTTGGGTGTGTATTTAATTGTGCACTTGGTTGCACAATGTTGCCATTAAACAAATGAGCCATGTATCACAATCACAGATAAGCCAATTTATGGATATTTTCACATAACCATTCTGATGTATGATCTCAGCCACTGTTTCATATTTGCAATTGTCAGCAGAATGATGTTAAACCACAATAACCTGATGGGATGATTTTGGGACTGACCTGCAAAGTCAAGGCTCTATCATGTTTGTTGTGAGCTCATTGCTCTTTTTCATTAGAACACCTTTAAAAGCACAGTGGAATATAGAAACAGTTTCAAAACTTGGCACACAATGGCCTTAATAAATCCATCTATTTCCAAAGATAAAATAAAGTGGACTAAATAACTACTTTGTTTCAGGTCTCACCTTATAGCTTTCCGCAGATGAAAAAGTACTCTCTACAGATAAATAATAATTTGTGCGCAGCTGTGTATACAAAGTACAAAATGGCTAGAGTACATTAGGAGTCACAAATAAGTGATCAATGCATGCAAGCATCGAGGATATGAAGGTTTTGGCTCTTCCATATAGGAATACATCTATATTCTCACAAAGATAATAAAAAATAATCAAGTTTTCATTTTGAGAAAAATAGACTTCCAGAGAGATAAGAATACATTTGGATTTATTTTGATGGTGTTTCTTTCAATTGCCATCAGTAATATAAGAAGCTGTGTCTTCTGTTTTATATCCACAGAACGTTCTTGGTCTCTGTAGTTAATTAAAATACATACACACACCCTAAATTAACAAGTAAAAGAGAATTTGTTTGGTAAATTGCTTTGATGCTGATCACTCGTTAGGAAGTAGTTTAATTCCCAGGTATTTTGCAAATTTAGCCCAACACAATAATACTTGGGAGTGTTTAACATTTCCCTAAAGTTG
Organism: Anolis apletophallus; assembly: GCA_030556195.1. Taxonomy (NCBI): domain Eukaryota; kingdom Metazoa; phylum Chordata; class Lepidosauria; order Squamata; family Anolidae; genus Anolis; species Anolis apletophallus. The sequence goes on along the minus strand of JARBWK010000005.1, from coordinate 88,080,273 downwards.
GCCAAGGCTTCATTCCAATAAAATCTTTCAGCTGAATGGTTATACAGAAACTCTATCAATATTCATTTTTATTACTTAGGGATGCTGCTAATAAGCATTTCTTCTTTCTTTGATACAACCGCATCCATTTAATGGGGAAGGCTCAGAAGATTTTGGGTCAGTTCATACATGTCCATGTATTACAAATGTGTAAACAGGGTCCAATTCTACTCTTTCTGTTTTCATTGGAAGATCTTAATGGAAACAAGTGCAGGTACAATTATCACAACCAGAAAATTTTCCTTTTCAAAAGAATCCTGATCATGTGGGGATTTTAGGATTGTTTTTACATTGCTTTTGGGAGCTTTTAAAGTGTAGTTTAATGTGTTTTTAAAATGGTTTATCTCTGTATTGTTTTAATTGTTTTTTATGTGTTCATCACTTCAGAAGCCCTTGTGTGCTGGGAAGTAATACAGAAATACTTTAAATAAATAAATAGGGGAAGGTTCACATGCATATAGTTTTATGAGTATATAACTCTGTCAGCCCTTCTGCATTCCAAATCTGATCCTACTCATCTGAGTCCCCCTGCGGAGGTGAGAAGAGCGGGGTAGAAATGACGCAAATAAATAAATAAATAAATAAATAAATAAATAAATGGCTCTATTATCGCTGAAAGACAGAACTCATTTACCATAGTATTGACAAACTTATTATTCTGTCCTTTTTTTCAGCATGCTGTTATCTTTCCTTTGTTAAAATGCCCGACAAGGTTGAAATGTCCACATCCAGATAACCAAGCACTCTGCCTGCAAAACATAAGCATTTCATAAATCCCATTTGGCTGATAGTTCATATTTCCTATCTTTAAATCAATTCAGTAAAAAGAATTATTGGGGAAAAGATTCAGAATCCAGGAGCAAGAAGCATATATAAACATAACTTTCTCCATATATTCACATACTTTTATTGTAGACGTAATATGTTAGTTAGATGACAAATAGTTTTTAGTCATTTAGTACTGGCTCTGACAAAATATGCATTGGGATAGACCACTATAAGGAAATAAAACTGGGAGACAATTAGCTTGCCTAGAGACCTCATCACATCGATGAACCCCAGCGTTGTGATTCACCAGCTTCCATGATGAATCTGTGGGGCAGCGGGAAATCCTGCCATTCCATGACTCACCTCAACTTCAGCAATGCTTCCCCATCACACGTGGGGAAGCATTGCTGTATGGCACCCCCCTCCCCGCACTGGACCCATTGTTCCTTTCGGAACATGGAAAGCCTCCCATGTTCTGATTGCAATGTTGTAGGACACTTGCACCACAGTAATTCTAGGGAGCCCCACTGGAAGTAACTGTGTGTCATGTGATGGGGGACATGGGGCTCTGTGGATTAGCTTACAGCAACCTGTATGATGAAGTCGTAAGACCTAGGCATGACAATGGTGGAACTCGATATCTCATCTACTCACATGTTGACAGTGTAGCTGATTTGAGCGTACAGCACATATAATTAATATTCTACATTGTATGCCAACCTCGATGAATGAAATATACCCTGGGAGTAATTTTTCTGGGTCCAGTGAGTAATTTTGCCCCATACAATAGATCGTAGACCATACTTTCTGCTACTGCCATGCCAGTAAAATTCAGCACAAAATGCCAATCATTAAATTAAGTAGGAAAGTGTTGCTTTAATTAAATTTTCCTAGTGTTCTTTTGAGTTTTGCCTAAAAACTACAAACAGACAGACCAACACACACATACTGTATAGTTCTTACTGCTTGTATCAATGCAAATATGAGGATCATGTGGCTCTTCAGATATTATTAGATTGCAAAAAAGACTTATTGCTTAAAACTTCAGGTCACTACAATAAAAGCACATATTACCAGTGGGTGAAGAGTTATGTTTATATTCTGGAATGGGCCAGATTTTTTGGTACTCAGTTAATTTGCAGAGAGTGTTATTGTACCAATGGGACCATCTCAGAGCAAATATACGTCAGCTTGCATTGCTTATTTACAGAGCTTGGAACATTACTTTGAGAAAAAAAGGAGGCAATCATCACACTGTAGCCACCCACAATGGAACAACAGTACAATGGTGGCCTGAGCTTTCATTCATCACTGCCATTGAAAAACACACAGTTTCCAATGAATTTTCAATGTACAAAGGATTTTGATGAAATTTCAGATTACTGTAAAATTGTCATATTTTACAGAAATTTGAAATTTCAGGTTTCAAAATGCCTTGAGTAAGATAGGATTTGGCCATCTTTAAAATGCCATAAACTTCACAGCATGGTGAAGTTGTTTAAGTACTGGATTATCAAACAACATAACTGAAATCCCTGCTCAGCCAATGAACATGTATTTCTAATATGTCAGTCTGAATTAGGGTGACATAGGGGGTGGGGGAAGACAGGATAGATTGGTGGGTGGCAAGCATCGCCTCTTTTTTTTAAAAAAAAGGTAAATTAAGCCTTCACTGTTGAAAGGACAAAATCAACCATGTTTCTCCTCAGGAATGCTGAAGCACAACTACTGTCTTTCCCGAGAAACACCCCTCTATTGCAGCCCCATTTGCAAAGTCATTTGCTCTGAGGTCAGAACAAGGCACCCAGCCATGAGATCAGTGGTGAGCTGATTGGTCTAGAACAGGCATGGACAAACTTTTTAGAGAGGGGGCCGCATGCCAAGTGGGCAAGGCTGGGTGGATGGGGCTAGTAGAGAGCACAAAGCTTGAAGTGGGGAGGGGGAGACCAGGGGTTGTTGATGCAGAGGGAGGGAGGGGTGAGAAAGTACAAGAAAGAAGGGACGGGAGGAAGAGAGCATGCGAGGCAGAGCGGGGGGGGGGGGGTGAGAGGGAGTATGAGACATAAGAAAATGGAAGAAGAGAGAGAGTGCAAGGCGGGAGGAAAGCAAAGGCATGTTCGGCAGTTGTAATGTGCCCCTCTCCCTCCCTCTAGTTTTACTCTAGTGTTTTACCCCTCCTATTAGACCCCCCCTCAGTCCCTTATCTGCTATGTTAACTGTGTCTTTAAATAGTGTTGATTTTTTTAAAAACTGTTTTCTAATCTTTTTTTATCACTGCCTCTCTAGGGAACTGTGCTTCCCCTTCCCAGGGTGTCTGTGCCCAACTCTGTGCTGTTCATGGATCATAATAAAATCTTGATTGATTGATTACTCAACAAGGGCCATGGCACTTGCTCCCTCCTTGGCTTCCTCCCCACTTCCTTTCCCCTCTGTTCTGCTGACTGTTTTCCCTGTGTGCTTTGCTTTGCCATCGCCAGCATTGGAAGATGCATCTCTTGAGGTTGTTCCTCTGGCCCCAGTACCAGCCTGGCAGACCGATGGGGGCTGCCAAGATGAGAGTTTGACATGCAGCTGGCTCTGTAGGCTGGGCCCAGAAGAACAACCCCAAAAAGCCACATCCAGCCTGTGGGCCTGGGGTTGCCCAGGGCTGGTCTAGAATCTAATATATATATACAAGCATCATCCATAACTGTGGTAGGATGTTGTTCTAGAACTCAAGAGCATCACCCTGTCCAGGCTCAAGGTATAACCTCTGCCTGCCAGTATATTCATTTTCGTAGGATTAATTTTCCAAGCTCTGTATTTGCTATAAGCTCCAAGCAGTTCCATAACTTCTTGAAAAGCTTCTTAATACATTTAGATTGATGTTTGTAGTCTGATGAAATCCCAAGTGTGTTGCTATATTACCAGAATGAGCAACATATGACGAACCATAGAGGAAGCCTACGTGAACACCTGAGTAGGAAACTTTACTCTTTTGGATAGCACCCTGCTTTCTGAAGAACCAGACTTATCAAATAATTTGTACTTCACAATGAATCCTTGGTGTTTTAATGACTAGAAATCATGAATATTAAACCCAAGAAAAGTTGACAGTATTTAAATGAGCATCATTAAGAGACACATAAATTAACAGGATTTTTAGTTCTTGTGGAACTGCCGTTTCAATGTTAATTAAACAACTGGAGTGCTCTTGTGCATTCCTAGCAAACTGTCCCTAATGTGCACTGCTGAATATCATTATGGGTGGCTGACTTGCTGTTTAATTATTTTCAAGCTGATATTCCTCCCCCGCTGATGCAGTAGTTTTATGCTTGTCTTGCATTCAGAAGGTGATGGGGCTTATTCCCCAAGGAGTCTTGTCAGTTTGATCTACATGTGGTGCTTATACTGAAATACCCATTTTTGCAACTGCTATAACATGCGCATATAACATCCCTCCCTAGCCCTACTGAAAAAAGGGCTTGATTACTGACTGCACTATCTTTGTACATAACAGCCATTTCATGACTTACCGGGATTTTAGCAGGCGTTCTCCATCACTGTGGTAATCATTATTCATTCCATTCTCAACATGCAGGTGGGAAAGCATCTGAATTCAAGGAGGAGGAGGGGGAAGGAGATACAATATACACAAGCCTCAAACTGATTGATCTCTTCTCATTATTTCACACATGAGAGCTGAAATGGTATACTGCCTGATGAACCATATCTGTCAAGTATCCTACTTACTCTTTGGATATTGTTCAGTTATTTTATAAAGCTTTGGCTCCCTTTTCACATATGTCTGTCATTTTAGACTCATAAATGTTGTGTAATTAAGACATTTGATGATAGAATTGTCTTTCTGCTTTCAGCTTTGCTCCCCCCCCCCCATATTTTTCCTTTTTGGAGGCAGAACTATTGTACTATGATTTTTCAAAAGTTATATCTACACAGTTTATTGCTTAGTGATGTACAAGGAAACTACTCTTATCCCGGTCCGGAATCAAACGCACAGAGAAGACAGGATGGTCAAAGAGCAAGCCAAGGTCAAGATCAATAAGAAAGTCCAGATAGGCACAAGGCCAAGATCAAAATTCTGTGAAGTAGCTCGCACAGAATGTTCTCTGACTGCTGCAGAGCGGCGGATCAAGAGAATTAAGGGCTAGCCCCACCCATGGGCTATATATATACTCGGGGCTAGGATGGGCGGGGCTAGCATAATTGCATTGTTTTAACTTGTTAGAAGGTTCCGAATTGTTCTGCTTAGGCGCAGATATACAGATGTGTGGATCCACAGTGACTACGAAAGAGAATAAATACTTTCCTTACATAAAATAATCATCTTGGATAGAAAGAACAGATTTGTGGGTCAATTTATGAAAGTCGTGTATCTTTAAAATTAATTATAAACACCTGGAACAATATGATTTTTTGTGGTTCATTTAAAAAAATAATTTTATTTTAATATTATAATACACCTACAATACACATATACAAACATGTATACCTACACAAACATAGACAAACCACCACCCGTGATGAATGCATTTTTAAATAAATACTTTAAATGGCAATTTAAAGTATAAGAATTAAACAGTGTTGGCTGTGCAAGTGCTCTCCAGGGCCATGATTCCCCGAATCCTTTCTCCGCAAATGAGCCATGGGTGGCAAAAAAGATGGAATTGGCAGATCAGTGGAGAGATGAGAGAGAGTGAGGCATAGCATTGACTACAACATTCTTCTGTCTTCCATTAGCAATCTCAACTAGACAAAGTCATTTTTATTATAAGCTTGAAGTAGACTGACTTGCCATATCTAGTTTATATTGTTCAACCTTATCTTGTTCTACTTTTTCTGTTATCAGGTTCTGTTTTTACTTCTGACTATACAAAAATGCTTTACAAACGATGCCCTCAATTGTTCTCACTCCTGCAACCAGGGGCCCTATATGGACAGAAGCTATCCTTTTGAACAAGTGGTATTTTAAATGAGAAACCTGCATTTTCTAAGACCATAATTTGGATTCCTGGTGGGGGAAAACTATATTAGTAACACATTTAGGTTTTAAATTACTCTGTTTGTCTTCCATTATTGCATTAGCAACCCTTCCCTGTTGCTTATCAAACCATCAAAGTCTTTTAAGAATGCCTTCTTTTTATGGTATTAAAACCTGTTTTTGTTTCCTAGTGGTATATCCAAGCCTTCATATTCACTCCAGTGTGCTATTTCAGGATGTAATCATGCAGAGCTTGGAAGAAAACTGATGGTGATGTCAGCATTTCAGAAGTGGGAGCCAATACTGTATTCGGAAAAGGAAAGGCAAAAGAAATAGGAGTCAATAGTTATCCAGGCACAATGTGTGTGAAAATTTGAAAAAGAATGCCATGATATGGTGGGTTAACTGGAGAAAGATGTGTCAGCAGCCGATTGGCTGAGTGTGCCAGGGGCAGGATTCTGATTGGCTGCTGCCTCTTGGTGGCTGTTGAGACCAACGGTTCTAACTGTCATCAAGAGTAATTGCTGGCTGCCAACCGTCTTAAGGACTGATCATTTTAAGAGTGAAACACTAAGACTAGTCACAAATGCAACTGCAACGACTTACTAAGCAATGGATATCTAGTGCCTATGTGGACAGGGTGAGCGATATGCGCAATACGGGATATACAGGAAATCCCTATGGGTTTCCCATGCCACTGGGTCAGGCCCCAGCAAGCGCAGGTAGCACCCAGCCCCTGACGGGTGGGTGTGGCCCGTGGGGCGAGAGAGCCGGAAACAAATCAAATATAGCAATCAATGCTGACCGCAACCCAGGAAATCCCACATACAAAAAATGATAAATAAACTATACACAGATGGGGAGGACCCCCAGTCCCGAAGCTGCCCTGCACCTCCAAGTCAAATGGCTGGAAGATGTGGATAGGCGGTGGATGGGCGGCGGCAGCGCGGCTCGATGAAGGTCGTCAATGCGGGAGTCCAGCCGCTGGAGAGACGCTGCGCCCAACCCAACGGAGGGACCCGGTGGGAGGCCGTGGGGTGGGCGGGCTCCAAGGATGGATGGATCCTAGAGATGCCGGATGGGTGATCCCAACTGGGAGGATGACGCTGCTATGGGGAATTCCCCAAGGCGGGGCCACGCCGCGTGAGCGCGGCCCGTGTGGATGGCGTGCCGGGCTCCCCGGATGTCGGCGCGGGCTGATGACGTGGAGGTAAACAAAGGCCCGTGGGGATGACGTGGACGGGCTCCCAGATGGGAGGCGCCGGCTGGGGGGAGTCCCTGGGCGGAGCTGGAGTCGCGTCACAGCCGCTGGTGCCGCCTGGAGGTGGGGGAATCCCCGGAGATGCCCGGGCGCCGCGGAGGCTGCTCTGTGTAGAGGGTGATCCAATGATGCACAATAAAATCAAATGAAATGCAGGGCTGCAGCGGGTTCCGATGTGCCCCTAGGGGAGCGGCTCTAGCCCCCGTCCGATCAGCTGACCCGACGTCTGGGGCTGCAGGTGGTCCCGCACGTCCTGGGGTCCGCCCAGGAAGCAATGGGCGAGGCCCACACGATGCAGTGATATCCAAGTCCACACAGGTTAGGAAAATAATAATAGAAGTTTATTGGGGATCCCAGCTCAATAGCTGTTAGGTCCCAGCAATGATAATGCTAAAGGTGCTCCAATGCACAGAAGCCAGTAATGTCCCAATCTGGGTCAGGCTGCGGGGCTGGCCGCTCCCGCAGCCGTCCCAACAACGCCAACGGGGGATGTAAGCGATCTGCGGGTACCTAATCCCGTTTCGCAGGTAAGTATCTACTGCTTCATCAGGGCGTGGCTGTACAGGTTATAACAACAGTGCTGGTGTAGGAGCATGATACAAATCCTAGGGATGAATACAATACAGGTGACATTTAGTCAAAATAAAGTAAGAACCAGTGTATAACATAACATAGTTCACATTAAAGACACATTAATCGAAATACAGAGTATAATACTCACCAATAATAAGAACATCAAGAATATCAATAATTGTGGATGAATTCCACCCGGTCAATGGTGACCCAAAGGTGAGTCTGAGGCCTCACCAGGGGAACTATATACCTGAACACAGATGGGGAGGAGGAGGGTGGAGGCAAGGGTGGAGTAGATCACCCAATTGGCTGGAAACAGGTTACACCACCAAAGTTTGAACTGATATTACCTCATTGAGGCCAGCTGGTGCTTCTGAGGATAATAAAATGATCCACTTGGTTTCAGCTCTTAAAAGGGCAGTATGGTTGTCCCCATACTTGCGAGTAGACACCTTTTCAAGTCCCATGCATTTGAATGAATTGCATGGATGTTTATGTTCAGCAAAATGTCTGTACAGGATGGAGTCCGTAGCGCCGCTCTTGATCCTCGAGCGGTGTTCACACATTCTAACGCGTAGTTGTCTGCTGGTCTGGCCCACATACACCTTCGGGCATGGGCATGGGCATAGAAGGGCATAAACCAGGTTGGCGGATGCGCATGTAAAGAAACATCGTATGGTGTATGGTTTGGACTTAACTACATTTTGGATCTCTAAGCTGGTGTTGACTTGTGGGCATATAGTGCAGTGCCCACAGATTTTAGTTCCAGGGCTAAATGCGCTGATGGGGCCGGATGCTCTCTGGTGGTTGGTGTGTACCAGAATGTCCCTTATGGATCTAGTTTTTTTGTTGGCTACCATGGGAGGCATCTCTAAACCTGGTATACCTGCCACTAAAGGCCAGAACTTAGTGACTATCTCTTGTAGCTTCTGCGAATGTGAAGTGAATGTGAGAGGCCAGACCAGTCTGTTGGCCTTATCAGTTCTGCGTGTAGGGCCCAGTAGTTGTTCTCTAGACATGTTATTGACTCTTTGGAGGGCGCTATCCAGAACATGGTGGGGATAACCCCGGACCGAAAAATCCTGTAGGAGTTGATTGGCAGCCACACTGAAGTCCTGTGTGGAGGAGGAATTACGTTTGAGACGTAAGAGTTGAGAGTATGGCAGATTATGTCTCAAAGATCTAGTGTGGTGGCTGTCATAGTGCAAAAGTGAGTTCCTATCTGTGGGTTTTTTATAGGTGCTCACTTTGACGGTCCCATCCTGTATGCTGACATTAACGTCTAAAAAATGCACATTAGTGGTGCTGGACTCGAAAGAAAATTTAATGGATGGATGCCAAGAGTCAATCCATCGGGTAAAGGATGGCAGGTGGGTGTCGCCCCTCAAGATGACAAACACATCATCGATGTAACGCCAGTATGTGACTATCTGTTGGACTAGGGGATTGGGCGGTACGGGGGACAAATTAATCTTTTCCAATTGGGTCATAAACAGGTTGGCGACCGAAGGGGCCACCGCGGACCCCATGGCCACACCACTGGTCTGTAAATAAAACTGGTCCTCAAAGGCAAAATAATTGTAGTCGAAGACACAATCAAGTAACTCCAACAAAAAGTGTGTGGGCGGAATTCTGGGGGCAGTTCGTGTGTCCAATGTGTCAGCAATTATGGAACGTGCCTCGTCCAATGGTATGTTGGTGTACAGTGAGGATACATCGGCGGTAGCCAAAATGTCCCCAGGATGCACCCTAAGGTTCTCCACCTTAGAGATGAAATCCCTCGTGTCTTTTAAATAATATGTGGTACCAATCACAAACGGTTGTAAAAAGGAATCCAGAAAACGAGCCAGGGGTTCCAAGAGCCCCCCTGACCCTGATACGATAGGTCTCCCCAATGGGGGCCGATTGGGTTTGTGAATTTTAGGTAGGACATAGAATAGAGGGATTCTGGGATGTTTTTGATACAAGAATTCACACGTCTTGGGGCTAATGTACCCCATCACTTCTGCAGTGTGTAGAATGTTCCTAATTATCCCGGAGAATCTTAGGGTGGGGTCCTGGGGGATGGATGAATAGAACTGCTGATCACTCAGTTGTCTGTGTACCTCAGTGGTGTAATCTTTGGTGTTGAGACACACGATGGCTCCTCCCTTATCCGCCTGTTTCCATACCACGTCAGGGTGGTTGCCTAATTCCTGTAAGACCTGAATTTCATGTTTAGTCATGTTGCTGTGGGCGAAGTCACTGCTGTGGTCAAGCCCAGCGACTTCTTCAACCACCATCTTTTCAAAAACACGTATGTTGTCAGAGACCAAGTGCGGGGTGAAGTTACTTTTATTGATAAATCTCTGGCCTACCGGATTGGGATCAGTCTCAGAGGTGTCATTTTTAAAGAATTCTTTCAGTCGTATGCTGCGAAAGAGGATGGCTAAGTCCCTACGGATAGTGATGTCGGAGCAGGCTGGGGTAAAAACAAAAGATAGTCCCTTGCTCACCAAACTGGTCTGTTCGGGAGTCAGAGGGAGGTCCGATAAGTTGACAATTAGGTTGGCCTCTTTTGGGCGGGGCCCTTCCGAAAATTTTTTTGTTTACTCTTTTGGGCCGGTTTACGGTCCCTCAAGTTGTACCCCCCAGATCCTGTGGAGGTGTCTGACTGGACGCCTGGATCATCATTGATATCCCTTGCACGGAGGGAATCATTGGAGAATCTGACAGATCTCCCATAGAGTCTCTCATAAGAATTGCGTAGTACTTTGTACACGCGATCATTCTTATAGTCTTCCTTGTCTCTATTCAATTTATTTAGCTTAGCCTTCTTTATCTCTTGATGTAGTTTGTTAACTTGTTGTTGGATTCCCTCTATGTCGACTGGTTTCAAAAGGGCCCCTAGGTGTTGTTTAATATCCTGGATCTCGTCTTTTAATTCCTGTGCCTCCACCGTGGTTCTCTGGACTATAAGAGTCATAAGATCCCTGGAGCAATTATCCAGGATCTTGTACCAGGTGGACTGGAATTGTGTGTCATCAAGATATATTCCTGGTGGGAGATTTACCCTCATGCCCCTCGGTATCATTGCACCCCTGATGTACTCAGAGAGTGCTGCCGCATTAAGTTGAACCCTCACTAGTCTGAGCTCTCTTTCTGTCAGGTCAAACACGGATCTCCCCCTCTGGGGATCCGCATCCGAGGTAGAGGCCTCCCCTGGGTCGTACAACGACCATACCTTTGTGATATTGTCCCTATCCTCATCTGTGAAGATACTGGTGGAGGTGGAAGCCATCCTGCCCCAGAGAGTAAAGAATACCAAAAGCACAGAACAGGGGGGGTTCCTAAGAGTACAGTGAAACACTAAGACTAGTCACAAATGCAACTGCAACGACTTACTAAGCAATGGATATCTAGTGCCTATGTGGACAGGGTGAGCGATATGCGCAATACGGGATATACAGGAAATCCCTATGGGTTTCCCATGCCACTGGGTCAGGCCCCAGCAAGCGCAGGTAGCACCCAGCCCCCTGAACGGGTGTGGCCCCGTGGGGCGAGAGAGCCGGAAACAAATCAAATATAGCAATCAATGCTGCCCGCAACCCAGAACATCCCACATACAAAAAATGATAAATAGACTATACACAGATGGGGAGGACCCCCAGTCCCGAAGCTGCCCTGCACCTCCAAGTCAAATGGCTGGAAGATGTGGATAGGCGGTGGATGGGCGGCGGCAGCGCGGCTCGATGAAGGTCGTCAATGCGGGAGTCCAGCCGCTGGAGAGACGCTGCGCCCAACCCAACGGAGGGACCCGGTGGGAGGCCGTGGGGTGGGCGGGCTCCAAGGATGGATGGATCCTAGAGATGCCGGATGGGTGATCCCAACTGGGAGGATGACGCTGCTATGGGGAATTCCCCAAGGCGGGGCCACGCCGCGTGAGCGCGGCCCGTGTGGATGGCGTGCCGGGCTCCCCGGATGTCGGCGCGGGCTGGTGACGTGGAGGTAAACAAAGGCCCGTGGGGATGACGTGGACGGGCTCCCAGATGGGAGGCGCCGGCTGGAGGGAGTCCCTGGGCGGAGCTGGAGTCGCGTCACAGCCGCTGGTGCCGCCTGGAGGTGGGGGAATCCCCGGAGATGGACTCTCTCCAGCGGCTGGACTCCCGCATTGACGACCTTCATTGAGCCGCGCTGCCGCCGCCCATCCACCGCCTATCCACATCTTCCAGCCATTTGACTTGGAGGTGCAGGGCAGCTTCGGGACTGGGGGTCCTCCCCATCTGTGTATAGTCTATTTATCATTTTTTGTATGTGGGATGTTCTGGGTTGCGGGCAGCATTGATTGCTATATTTGATTTGTTTCCGGCTCTCGCCCACGGGGCCACACCCGTTCAGGGGGCTGGGTGCTACCTGCGCTTGCTGGGGCCTGACCCAGTGGCATGGGAAACCCATAGGGATTTCCTGTATATCCCGTATTGCGCATATCGCTCACCCTGTCCACATAGGCACTAGATATCCATTGCTTAGTAAGTCGTTGCAGTTGCATTTGTGACTAGTCTTAGTGTTTCACTGTACTCTTAGGAACCCCCCCTGTTCTGTGCCACTGTCAATAGCCATAGAGCCCTGGGAGATGTAGTGATAGTGACAGGGAAGGTAGACTCTGCCCTGCCATCACCACAGATCAAGCACAGTGTGTTTCAGAATGACCTCCAGAGCCGCTCTGAAACATTTTACACCAGACTGCCCCCAAAATGACTCTCTGGTATAGACGACACCAAGAAAAATATATAGAAAAATATATATCCATAAATATCACATGGCATACATGTTACCTCCTTTTCTTCATCACTCATGCTGATAAGATTGGATCCCACTCTCTTTTTTCTGTATATTTGGGCTCCTGTCAATTCTATCCCTTTTCCACTTCCTCATATTGGCATCTTGAGCTACGACAGGCACTTCTTCTTGTTTGTAACATTTCCTGTGTGATCTATAAATTCTTTGTTTTTAGCTTTCAGGAACACCCATGAGTACCAACTGCAGAAACAAAAGGTGAAAGAACAAATCTTTTGTTCATTGTAGTATATAATTCATGGAACTGAACTGCATTTTGTCTAAACACAGAAATATATGAATACATGGATTCAAAATATTATACTCCCTTAGGCTCCAGGATTATCTTTCTCTCAGAAATAAGAAAGTGGAAAGTTTTGAAATGGTTGTCAGGGAGATATGATCAAGCATTTGTTGAGGTGGGAAAATATTTTGCATCTATACATCAATTTAATTAACTAAAAAGTTGTTCCTGAATGTTCTTCCTTCCTCCCTACCCATAGATGCTTGTATTAATAGAATCAGTTGATATATGTTTTCAGGGGAACTTCCTATCTAATTATTGAATATTTCTTACTGCTTCTTGCCAATTGAAACAAAATTAAAATAACCAAACAAAACTAATTATGTGATTCTTTGAAATACCTATCATGTAGCTGAAGCAATATTTTTACTCTTAGTACAGTGTGGGTGTCCCTAAAAGTGGAATTGTACAGTTTGAAACTTTAGTTACCACAATCCCATCCTATGTAATCCTGGGGTTTGTCATCTGGCGAAAAATAGCCATTAGCCCCTTGTGTCTCTGATGCATGAGAGAAACACAGGATCTTGCAACTATAGAGCCTTCACGTGTACCTCCCTTGAGCATAGCATGGATATAGTCATATGTGGAGGACATTGAATTCAGGGAAGTGGAATGAGGTAAACAAATAGCCATAGTTGGAATGCTAGGTAAGTTCTTGAAGCCCTTGGTAGCACAACGGGTTAAACACTTGTGCTGGCAGGACTGCTGACCAAGAGGTTGGCAGTTTGAAACTGGGGAGCAGAGTGAGCTCCTGTCTCAGCTCTAGCTTCCCATGCGGGGACACGAGAGAAGCCTCCCACAGGATGGTAAAAATATCAAAAATATCTGGACATCCTCTGGGCAACATCCTTGCAGATGGCCAATTGTCTTATACCAGTAGCGATTTACAGGTTCTCATGTCGTTCCTGAAATTGGAGTGGGGGGGGGAGTTCTTTCAAGGAAAGATAGAGGAAGGAAACAATAAGTTCACATTATATATCCATCAACAAAACTGTACTAATGATTATGATGTATGAACAATCAGTCATAATCCGTGTGGCCTAAGAACTCTTGAGACAACAGATGACAAGAGCAGTTTCATTTGAATTAAAATTAAGGGCATTCTGCATAGATTGAAGCCTCAGACAATATTCCAATCTGCATTATGTTATTATGAATGATTTTAATTTCTGGGTGATTTTTACTGTCCCCGGTCTAGATTAGGAAAGAAATAAGTGATATCAAGAGAAAGAAATCCCAGTACTTCTGGTATATCAGGTCCAGTTCTCTGTTATGTATCCAATCACTCAGCTAAGTCAGAATTGGCACTAGTAGTAGTATAGCAGAAATATGAGGGAAATGACAAACTGGTCCACCAAGTGATTACAAGATGGTGGTTTAACAAAAAGGATTTCTGGAATTCAAGCTACAGTTATACCATTTGATATTTTTAAAAGACATAAATGAATTAACAAGGTGAATATGAACTAAGGATCTAAAGGGCCTAAATGCAGAAGAAAACAGTTATGCCTTACACAAAAGAAGAGATCCTACAGACTAAGCCTTAACATTTGTGTAAGGGTAGAAACTTCAAAAACTTCACATAACTATATTTTAGAGCTGGGAAAAGTTATTTATGCCAAAGCCAGCAAAGGGCTAATCTGTTGACAGATATACACTGATAATGAGCATGGCAAAAGCTATAGGTAGAGGTAAAACTAGGGGATCCCATCCCTTTCTCCCCCACTTTCTGTCCTTCTGTATCACCCTTTCCTTTGCCCCACTTCTCTCCTGCCTTGTGTACCTCCATTTAGTGAGTTTCAAGGAAAAGAAAAGTTCCTTTTGTAGAGGATTCACTTTGGAAATTAGATCAGGGATTGCTTGAATTCAGGCTTGGGGTTGTAATGTGTGCGTCCATGAACAAGAGGAAGCAATTAGCATTGCAACCAAAACCTAGGGATCTGAGACCAAAAAAAAGCAACAACAAAAATCTTACATTTCACCAGTGTTGCGCCACTGGTGAAACCCATGAAAAAGCTTTACAATAAAAATGTATGTGTATAAAGGGGACAGAAAGAAAGCTCACTACCCTGGTAAACTCCAATCCCACAAGATACATGTATCAATGTACTAAACAGTTTTCAAATGATAGAGGATGTACTTCAAAGGCAGATGGATTTAATTGTTGCAAAAGACTGTGTACTTTGTCAAAGGATATCATAGTAGCCAATTCATTCATTAAGAACATATTATTCCTGTTACAGATGTTACTGTTTGGGGTGTGGAAACAAATAGCTTTAGAAGTGCTACCAGGAGAAAGATCACACATACTACTTAACATTCCTATTACATATGTAACTAAAGAAAGTTACATTCTACCAAACTAATATTGGATAAAGGCTTATCAGGCCCTGTCTGACAAGAGACAGTGCACATGCATTAGTTTGCTTGTCACTGACCTGCATTTCCTACTTGAAAAACCAAATAATATGCTGCTTGCTTGTAAATCTGTTTTGATGCATATTTTCCTCTATCTATCAAGTTGTATATTAAAAAGGGAGACTCTTTTCCTTGACAGAGATTAAATCTGATGGTAATCAATAGAACCCTGCTATTCAGCAAAGCACCACTGCAGCTGAAATAGTATCCTTAGCTATTACTGTCAATTCTACTGAATTCAGAAAATGTCTATTTCAGCATATGTTCAAATCCTCTGGAGTAAAATCTCATCCATGCTTTATTAGACCATAGGGTTTTAGCCCATTCTATTTCCACAGTGGCCTATCAGACACACATGGGAAGCCCAAGGCAGGACGTGATCACAGAAATATTCTCCTTCACCTGATTCCCAATAAAGTAGTGTAAACACAAGTTTATTATTTCCCCAAGCACTGTTTCATTATGCAGAGAAGTGTCAATTCTATAGACGTAAACTACAGAATTGTCTGGAAGACCTATTCTTGCTCCAACCCTATATAGTAGTTAGTCAGCTGAATCCAGTGGGTGAAATCCAACACAGTCAGAATTCTTTCTGCTGAAGGCTGAGAGGGGATCTCCTCGCACTCTCAGTCTTCTTTGTAGTCCAGGCTTGCCCAAAAAGGCTGGGAAATCTTCTAGAATATGTTTTAAGGTGCTATTGAGGATAGGGGTGGGAAGAGAACATTCTTGGACATTAGTAAATAGATTATGCATATATCAATCTGGCCTAGAATACATTAAATTCCAAAACACATTTTAGACTGCTGTGAAGTATTTTTTAAAAATAATCTTTATTGAGAGAAATTTTCATTTCCATTTTAAAAAAATCAAAGAATAAAGGTAAGAGAGAAAAGAAAGAAGATAAAAAGAAAAAGAAGGAAGAAGGGAAGAGAAAGAGAGGGGGGAGAAAGAAAGGAAAAAAGAAAGAAATGATAATTAAAGGCAGAGGGTATTCGTTGACTTCCTGAGTTCCATCTGTGCACATTCTTCCTTTTCTCTTGTAATGTCTTTATCTCTTTCATCTTCTCGTCTCATCTTGTTGCTTTTCTTTCTTCTTGTTCTTGTCTATATGTTTGCCTTCTTTTGTTTCATAAATTCTGTTACTTTCGTCCAATCTGTCTCTTTTATTTGGGATCCCTTATTCTTGGATATTAAGTAGGTTAGTCTGTCCACGTTTCGAATATCTGCAACTTTCTCCAACCATCTTTCCTCATCTGGTATTGCTTCATTTTTCCACATTTTGGCATAGCAAATTCTTGCTGCTGTATTCATGAGGAATAGAAGCTTGTCTGTATTTTTATCTAGAATCTGGTTTGATATGCCCAGCAAGAATAACTCCAATTTCATAGGAATTTTAATCTTTAATATTTCTTGTATTTTAATTTGTATCTTTTCCCAATAGGACTTTGCTTTTTCACATGACCACCAAGTGTGGTAGTGTGACCCTTCTAACTTTCCACACTTCCAACATTTTGTGTTTTTATAACATTTCCCCAATTTTTTGATGTCATGTACCACCTGTATGCTGTTTTTATCCAATTTTCTTTTAATTCTGTCGCATATGTATATGTTATTTTCTTTTTCCAATTTTTCCCCATTCCTCTTTCTTAATTGTTCTTCCGATATTTTCCTTCCACCTTTTCATATAGCTCTTTTCCTCCTTATTTTCCAAATTCCATTCCAATAGGTTTTTTAAAAATAAAATTTGGTTATTTTTTTTGTTCAGTTTTCATTATTTTATCCCAGAAGGTATTTTGTTCTTGAAATCCCACTTTTTTTATTTCTCTGGAAGCATTCTTTTATTTGCCTCTATTGGTAATTTCTTGTTGTGATTTTAATATTATCACTCCTTCCTCTTTCTTTACTAGTTCATTGTATTTTGGCCAATTATTCCACCCAAGGGCCATCCTTTGTGTAGCTTCCAAGGGTGAGATCCACAGGGGTGTTTTCATACATATTTTTGTCAGATTCTTAGTATGCTCGATCTTACAAAGTGTTTTCCAAATAATTTTTCTTTTTTTGCACCTTCATACCAAAGGTACTGGTGCCAACCCACTCTCAGATATGTACCTTCTAGATTTAGTTTTTTAAAAAATTTTTTAGTTTGGCCCAGTCTTTTGACCACAGTAGAGAACATGCATCCGAATAAAGTTTTAGATCTGGTGTCGCCAGACTTCCTCTTTTTTTTTGCCTCTTCCGTCGTAATTTTAGATTTTATCCTTGGTTTTTTCTCCTGCCAAATATAATTAGAAATATCTTTGTTCCAATCCTTTTAAAACTTTGATTTCTTATAATTGGTAGGTTTTGAAAGAAAAAGATCATCTTGGTAGCATTTTCATTTTAATACTCGCAATCCTTCCTAGGATTGATAAATTTAATTTTTCCAATTTTCAAGATTTTTAAAATTTCTTTCCACCTGATTATGTAATTATTTTGTAGGTGTTGTAGATTTTTTTGCTGTTAAAACTATTCCTAAATTTTTTAGTTTGTTGGTAATCTGAATAAACCAATTCTCTTGTATCTCTTTTTGTTCCTTTTTTGTAATGTTTTTTGTTAATGCTTTTGTTTTTTCCATATTTATTCTGAATCCTGCGATTTCTCCAAATTCTTGTATTGTATTGATCCATTTTTCTAAATTTTTCTTCGGTTCTTCTATAATACAAATTAAGTCATTTGCGAATGCTCTCAACTTGTATTTTTATCCCTGTTTTTTTTGTTCCTTTTAGATTCTTATCTTATCTTATCTTGTCCAAAAGTACTTCTAGAGTCATTATAAATATAAATGGTGAAAGAGGGCATCCCTGTCTTGTTCCCTTTCCAATCGCATCTTTTTCTTATTTATCCATACTTTTGCTCCTTGATTTTCGTATATCGCACTCACTATGTTCTGGAAGTAATACCCAATATCCATCTCCTTCATTAATAGTTTGATACAAGTCCAATTTACATTCTCGAATGCTTTTTCTGCATCCAACGCTAGCATCATTACTTTTTGGGGGGTTTTTAATTTCGTAATATTCGATTAAGTCAATAATTATTCTAACGTTTTCTTTTTGGTGTCGATTTGGTAGAAAGCCTGATTGTTCTTCTTTTTTTATCCTTTAAAATTTGATAACTCATTAAACCGTTTGTAACTTTTTGTGTAGTTATAATATGTTGCCATTGTGAAATACACTGCTCTGAAATTGGAGCTATCATTTTGAAACACCCTGTACTGTAGTAGCCAAAAAAGTTAGGACTTTTGGCACAGGTAATAAGGAGGGAGGAGGCAATTGTTGCTATTGAGTAGCAGTGTTATTCAGTAGGTATGACATCAGCTCCTCTAGGATCTAATAAACATCCCAGTGTGCACTGCATATCATCCTGAGTTCCACCATGGGAGAAAAGCAAGTTGCATGCAACAAATAATATTTCAGTGGGTTGTTGTGGATTTTTTGGGCTGTGTGGCTATGTTCTAGAGGCGTTCTCTCCTGACTGCATCTGTGGCAGGCATCCTTGGAGATTGTGGGGTCTGTTGGAGGCTGGGAAGATTGGGTTTATATATCTGGAGGGTCCCGGGTGGGAGAAAGAACTCTTGTCTGACCTAGGTGTGAATGAACAAAATATAGTTCGTCTTCGCAGGCGTGTCTGGTGGGGACGAGAGACAGGGCCTTTTCTGTGGTGACCCCCGGCTGTGGAATTCCCTCCCAAATGAAATTAGATCTGCCTCCTCCCTCCTGACCTTTAGGAAACTAGTGAAAACTTGACTGTGGAATGAGGCTTTTGCAGAATGATGGCGGAGATCGGTAATCAACTAAAGTTATTGACCACAATATATGGACTGAATATACGGATTGAGTTGGACATGATTTTATCTTGGCAAACGGCTTTTTATGTAATTTATTTTACATGTATCTGGTAATTTTACTGTTGATTTATGATGTTTTAGATTTTTAATGTTAGCATTGAATTCTTGCTGTCTGCTAGTCTGAGTCCCTCTATGGAGGTCAAGAAGATCAGGATATAAAAGTTTTAAATAAATAAATAATAAATTTAATAAGTTTTAATGTATTTCTGCTATTATATGACTGCATATCTTATCATCTATATTCAATAGGGAAATTGGCCTTTAAAAAAAACTTTTTTGGGGTCGGTACCTTCTTTATGTATCACACTTGCTTCCATGTCTCTAGCATCTTCTGAGTTTCTCTTATTCTATTCATGATTTTTCTTAAGTATGGTATTAATTCATCTTGATATGTTTTATAATATATTGCCAACAGGCCATCTGGGCTGGGTGCTTTGTTTATTTTTAAGTTCTTTATTGCATCTTTTATTTCCTTTTCAGTAAATTCTTTGTTTAATTCTTCTTTTTCTTCTTCCAATATTCTTTGAATTTTCCGGTCTCCCAGATATTTTGCCCTTTTTTATTCTTTTATTTGGTCTTTCTGGTATAGAGTTTTATAGAAGTTTCTAAATTGGTTTTTTATTTCTTAGCCCTGTGTAAATATCTTAACTTCCTCGTTTAGTTTTGTTATATATGTTGATTCCCCCCCCTTTAAGTCTAAGGGACACCCACTTTTCTGGTTTATTGGCATTGTTGAAATAATCTTGCCTTAGATATTTCAGTTATTTGGCTCTGTCTTCTAACTCTAGATATTCTCTTTGTTTATGCAATAATTTCAAGGTTTTTTTTTTCAGTTTCCTTACTTTTTGGGTTTCTCTTTAATTTTTCCTCTTCCTTGGTAATCTCTCTTAATATTTCTTCTGCTTTCTGTCTCATTTGATTTTTGTTTGCTTTCTGTTGTATAAAATTTCCTCTCATGACCACTTTTCTAGTTTTCCAGATTATATATAAATCGTTGTGTTGTTAATTTTTAAAAAAATCTTTTAATAATTTCCTTTTTTTCAATATCTTCTTCCCTCTTTAGTAAATTATCATCTTATCTCCATCTTCTTGATATTTCCGAATTTGTTAAAATCAGTTCTATTGGGCAGTGGTCTGAGTCGATTCTAGGTAGAATCAATATCTTCTTTACATTTATCATTAGAGACCTAGATGCCCACATCATGTGGATTCTCTACCATGTTTAGTGTCTTTCTGAAAAAAAGTGTAGTCTTTTTATTTTTCATGTCTTGATCTCCAAATATCTTGTAAACAAAAATCTTTCATCCAATTCGTCATGACTTTTGGTAGATTACCACTCTGTTTTTGTTTTTTTCCTTTTATTTATTTATTTCGTTCGGCTTCTATGCCGCCACCCCCGGCGGGCTCGGGGCGGCTCACAAAACAAATCACAGCATAAAACAGCGACACAGAATAAAACAGAGCATAAAAACATCATTAAAATATCACAATAATCAGCAATTAAAAACGACCTGGATTGAGAATCGCTTTTCAACAGGGGGGTGCGTCCCACTAAGACCTACACATGGAAGGCAAGCTGGAAAAGGTGGGTCTTGCACACCTGCCTGAAGGGGAGCAGGTCGTGGATGGCACGCATATCTGCAGGAAGGGCATTCCAGAGTGTCGGTGCAATCACCTGTTATATGGCTTCTATCTAGGTCTCTATTTAGAACCCCATTAAAATCTCCTAGTATAATTAATTGATCAAATACCACCTCGTTTATATTTTTCTTTAATTTTTCTACGAATGTTGTTTTGGAATCATTTGGGGCATATACATTGCATACTAATATTTTCTTATTTTGTACTATAATGATAACCCCTATAAATCTTCCTTCATCATCTTTGAAGGCTAATGTCACCGGTATGTGAAGCATTCATAGGAAAAATAATGTATCTGACCACCAGCATCAAGTGCTTCTTTCAGTATTAGATTTTCTTGTTCTAATAGAGTTGCTCTGTCAGGAACCACATCCCACCAACAGATCTCTGGGTTTTCGCACAAGCTTAGGCAATGCGTCTTATAAAAAGAGTGATAGGTACTTTAAAGGCAGCAGACTGCCAAGGTTTTGGCAACTGCAAAATCAGCTGCAGTTCTTGGAAATTCATTATGTATCTTTTATAGCTTCATATTTAAAATACAGGCAGTCCCCAAGTTGCAAACATCCGACTTACAAACGACTCATATTTAAGAAGAGGGGTGAGACAAATCTATCCCTCAGAAGGGAAATCCACTCCTGGAAGAGTTATCATGGGGAAAGGGTATCTTTGCTGAAGCTTTATCACCAATCCTTGTTTCCACAACAAGCCACATTTTTCAAAATCCAATAAACACAGGGACAGAAAGTGAGGTGAAATCTTCTGAACAAGAGCACAGACAGTAAAACAAACACCACAGGAGTGTTGACCTTTCCCTATGCTATCCAAAACTTATATATATTTGGCTGGAGTTCCAGTTTAAAAATGTACCCATTCCAAATTAGAAATTTAACTTAGGAACAAACCAACAGGACCTATCTTGTTTCTAACTTGGGAACTGCCTATACATTGTTTTGTTATCTGTGTTCATCTTTTCAATAAAAAAAGGATTTCTGATTTAAGTTTGACAAAGTGAATTATTTTGAGTTAGTTCTTCTGTCTCTCTCCATGACAAACCAAAATTCTGCAAAGGTTTATGGAACCACTGGAATAAATTTCACATGAACACCTTCTTTGACTGGTCTTTTTGGGACTCTATTTGTTCAGAGCTTATGGGTTAAGCATATAATGGATAGAGATGGGGAACCTAACATTACAATCTTTGCAGATATGTACGTGGTATATTCTAAAGATTCATGTGCCTGAAAATGCCCAACAATAGCTGTACAGTGTATTCTTCAGGGTCCCAATTAAGATACTGAACTGCTGTTCTCTGTATGATAACAACCTGAAGTGCTGACAACACTCTACCTGTCAACAGGCAAATGAAGGCCAACCATCTGTTCTACTATAAATTGTCTCCATTACTCTCAACTTGAGAATCTATTTTAAAGACTCTCTAATTATCTAGTAACCCAAGCCAAATGATGCCATATTATTTTAACTAAAACTGTCACTGCAATTGGGTGAAAACAAACATTAAAAGATTTTAACAAAGAAAAGTTATTGGGGGCAAAACATGACTGTCTGAGGATCTGATACATGTGGCAAGCCTTTTAGGAATGCAAATGGGTGCTTTCTAACATCACAACTGTTTTCCATGGCATTATTGGTTTAGATTCAAAATCTAAGTTGACAGGAATAAATACAAGCTAATATGTCCAAAGACAAGCTTATAGAAAAAAAAACCCCATAAATTTACTAGGAGAAGAGGCAGTGTCCATGAGAAAGATATATTATATTCCAGTTTTGATGATGGGATAATTTTGTTTCAAGTGCAAGTGAAAATCCTCCTCGTGTACACTGAGAAGTAATTAAGTCCCACTAGTTCAAATCCAATGTTAACTTGGTCAAAATAAACTCATTAAAATAAATTTGATTATATGTCTTTAAAATGCAGATGGAGTAGAAAGAACAAACAGGAAAGTGAGCAGTCATTGAGAATTTGAACAGATAACCAGCCTATAAAAGAAATCTATCCCTTTTGCAGCTATAAGAAACTTTTTTAGTTGAAGCGGATGACAACATAAAATCTTGCCTGTTAGTAATTTGAAATTTAGGTAGAATCTGTGCAAGTTACAACGCTTGAATGTGGTAGACATGGGCTAGCATAGGGGAGAATGGATTGATTCCTTTTGCCTGAAAACCTTCCTCCACTGACATTGTTCTTGTTTCATGTTTTCTTTATAGGCTAACTTTTTAGTGCTTCATTTGTCTTTGAAATCTCCCTGAATTTTATTTTAAATATTTTTGCTACTTATGATCTGGTTCTTTAAAAGCTGTCTGAGTAGTTTATTCCTTCCTTGCCTTTCATACTCAGGCAGGCCAAAACATCTGCCACAGATGTGTTTCTGTAGCCACTGTTTTGATATGAGCTTTGCTTGCCTATACGAGCTTTCCCCCTTTGAGAAGGATGTATGGACCAAGTTGGATAGAGACTCAAGCACTGGCTCCTCTGCTTGGCTAGACCACCCAGGACCAGTATCCACACAACTTTCACTCTGTCAGAATATCTGACACATCACATAACCTGGTTGCAATGAGGCTTCAGACCTTAATCTGCCATACCTCCAGCTCTATCTGAATTTTGTGATTGGACGGCACTGACTTTGCTGCATCTTGTATTTATGACACTCCACTGGTATATGATTTTTTAAAAAATTAAAAAGATTAAAAGATTAAAAGTGAGCTATCTTCTGTTGTGCACTGAAAATGGCACCTCTACAATCCATGATGGACAGCATGGTTGGACAGAGACTATTATTTTTGTTGCAAAACTGAGAATGAGAAGCAGCTGGAAAGAAAGGGAATCCAACTATCCTATAAAATCTACTTTCCTGTTTATCAGCATGTTTGATCAATCAATTGACTTTTCTAAGTTAAACTCAACGTTTCCTGTTTTCAGACACAGCCCATTTTGTTTTCCTGACCAACATGTCTCAGAGACTAAAAAGAGTATTGCCACTCATTCAGTCAGCATTTGCCTCCAGTAAAAGCCAGAGTGGTGCAATGGTTTGAATGCTATGTTCTGACTTGAGTGTTCAACTAGAGTCAAATCCTATTTAGCCATGAACATCCACTAGGTGAGCTTGAGCTGATAGCCACACTTTCTCAGTTTCAACAGAAGGCAATGGCAATCTCACTCGGAAAGATCTTGCCATGAAAACCCATGATAGGCTCACCTTACCATCACCATAAAATGAAAATGACTTAAACGTACACCATCAACAAAATACCTCTTCTTTTTCATTCCCCCCTCTGCTCTTCATCCAATATATACTAGACTGGACAGAAAAGAGTTGAGTGGGAGAACTGGTTGAGCATTGCACACACACCAACTGGCCTCCCTGCTGTCTGCTAGTGCCACAGCAGCTGCTGTCTTCTTCCTTCTATCTTTGTCTGTTATGCCAGACTTTTGCATCTCTCTTGACTTTTGTTTTCTTCATTGGCTTCAATGCTGCTGCATATTCTGTTTGTTGAAAAGCTTCACAGCTCAAGCTTAATACAGTGTAAGAGATTGTTGTGGGTGGATATAACTGCAATGTTCAGAAGCCCAATCTGAAAATTTATACATGCAAATATATTAAAGTCAAAGAGTGTTTGTTGTTATTTATTTCACTCATCAAGGCAATTTATACCGATTGGAAAAGACAGAGATGGTGGAGGTTAAATATTCAGGGTGGGGATTAAGCTGCATGAATCCCCATTAAGGTTAATGGGAGTCGCGCTGCTAAATCCCCAAACATAGCATGCTGAATAGTCAGTCACCCCTGTATGCCAGGCTTTGGCAGGAGCTAAGAAGTAAACAGCAGCAGCTCTGGAGAGACAGCTCATTGGATGAGTTAAATGAAACAGTAATTTTGCAAGACAGTGAGAAACCTGTTTTAACAGTGATTGTGTTTGGAAGTTAAAGCATGCTGAAGTAGTGAGAGAGGAGATTAAGATAGAAAATGGTTACTTATCTTCTCAAATAGATAGATACCTGCTTTCTGTATGTGTCTCCACCACAAACATTTCTGAAGTCCATTCAAAGAGGTGGGTCTGAGAATACAAAACTAGATCAAATCTACATTTTTAAGTGGACTCAAAAGCATGTTTAAAAGTATTGCCTTCTCTTCAGGCAGAAGCCTCCCTTCCGTTATGAAAAATAGTGGCTAATTAGATTTAAAACTTTGCTTGAATAGGAGACAATCCTGTTTAATAAGAGCACCTTAAAAACAGCAACAAAACACACATTACTGTGTTTTGGGAGGGGGGTATATATTGTTATGCATCTCAGAGAGGATGACTTACCCTACTGCTGGGGTCTTCTACTTCTAAGAGTGTCCCCTAAAGAAGAATTTCAATAACCCGACCCAACTCGATTTGTGACCATAATCTTCATGATGATTTATACTGGTCATGCCAGCATAAGTACTTTTTATGAAATTGTGCAAGGATCTTCTTGGTTAGTTATTTTCCTCAGCTGCTCAACAGCAGACAGATGGTACTTGAGTGCAGCTCCATTCCTGAGCCAAAGAGTCATGGATTAACTATCAGGGGAACTGTCCACCTGCCATTGTTCATACAGGGAATAGAGAATGGATTTACCATTTCCAGATATCCATTGTAGGGATGGAAATTCTCAATTTTTTCAGTTCCTGACAGATGGCAAGGAAAAAGCATTGGTATTTTTCCCATAATGCCAAAACATTCCGTTTCTTTTCATGCAAAGGAGGGGAAACGTTCTACAATGTTTTAAAATTGTATTTTTAAGGAACTCATAGAGTTCTACTTGGAACTGTATAACTTTCTGTAGAACGGCTGCACAGTTATAGTCTGTCTCTAGCCCTTTTGCACAACCTTTTGAGAAACTGGGACAAGGCAGCATAAGAATGGATTAGATAGCAGGGATTAATAAATAAAGGTATATTCCTTGCTTGACATTTGAAGTTGGTGTTCTCTGCTTGGCTGATAGAAAGGTAGAGGTCTGCAGTAAAAATGACCAGCAATCTTTTTCACCCTCTAGTCCAGGCCTCTTCAAACTTTGGCCCTCCAGCTGTTTGGACCTCCAACTCCCAGAATTCCCTGCTACTGAACAAGCTGGCAAGGACTTATAGGAGTTGGAGGCCCAAACAGCTGAAGGGTTACAGCTTGAAGAGGCCTGCTATAGTCTAAGAAGCCCTCAAATCGTAGATTCCCTGGGCTCTGAGTCTGCATTCCTCCTTTTTTGACCTGTCTGCCTTCTCCGATTTCCCATTAAATTACATTGCTTTTGGTTCCAGCATACCACACCACAGAGTTTCATTGGAGGACATAGAGATTCCTAAAAAGGTATCCCAGGAGAAGTATACCAGAGAATCATCTGGAGGACCTAGCAAATATCTAGATAGACAATTTCCCCTCAAATGTGGGCTCTATGGTTACAGAGGTCTTTCTGTGGGGACAAGTACTGTAAACAGTGAAAATCAAGAAAATACCTTGATTGCTCTTGTTCCCAGATTCCACAACAAATAAATGAAGTCAGGTTAAAGCAAATGGTTACATTTAAATAGAACTGAGGACTTCGAAGTCTGTGAAGAGTTTCTTGAAGGATCATGATCTGACAGAAAGCACCCTTGGCTTCTGGGCTATAGACTGTTAAGAGACCATATTGAGGGTAAAATTCTAACATAAGAACATAAGAAGAGCCATGCTGAATCGGGCCTCAGCCCATCTAGTCCAGCATTCTGTGTCACACAGTGGCCCACTAGTTGTACACAGGGATCTCTAGCAGAAAGGAGGGCAAAACCCTCACCTGCTCCCGACCCCCCACAACCAGTACCCGGGGAAATCCTGCCTGCCTCCATCAACACAGAGGTGGCACTTGGATGTCCATTTCAGTAACTACTGATTCCCTTGGTATCCATGAATCTGTCTAATCCTGCCTTGAAGCTGAACATGTTAAAAAGGAACCTAACCACAGATGGGATGTTTCTTTACCCAGTTGTGCATTAAACCTCCATTTCTGATTCAATGCCATGGTCAAGATAAAAAAAGAGAAAATTGAGTAGGGTCTAGGTCCATCTTCCTAAAGACTCTAACCATATGTACTAAAAAGGTTTTTGTCTGTACCAAGCTATAATGTGAAAAAGAGAGAGAATTTGGGGGGGGGGGGACACTCAATTCAATCCAACTGAATTGTTTGCAGAAACAACACCCAGGACACAAGGTTTTTCAGTTTATGTTGAGGTACTGAAATCCTTGACATTGTGGTTGAACTGTGCCAGCATTCAGGGTTCAGCACACCAATATAAATAATTGAATTCAGAGTACAGGAGAAACCTACAGAAAGCATGTAATCAAATTTCATTATTGAGCTTGATTGGTGCTCTTTTGCCAGCTTCACTACAAAGATTTCTGCCTACTTTAATAATCTGTAGCTTTTGATTCAAATCAAAATCTTCCTCACTTTTCCCCCCAGAACCCACAAGGCAGGGCTTTCCAGGTTGGAAATTTGGGCCTTCTGTTTTAGAACTCATGTGAGATCTCATTATGAAATAATTAAAGGAACACACAGACATGAGGGGGCAAAATGATACCTTTTATTGGCCTGGCATCTGTTGGTGAGGGATTATACAGGCTTTTAAGTGCTACTCTTCATGGAGGGTTCACTGTGGTGAAAAGCTTGAACTCTTTCGCGCTAACAGATGTTAGCCCTATAAAAGCCATTTCCTTACATTTTTGGTGTTTCTCATTCTCAGGGGTCAACAGTGCACTGACATTCTAGTTGAAGCTCTTAAAGAAATGCTTCTATAGTCCATAAATTTTGAAAAGCCTGGCTGCTCTTACAATTTAGGTACAAAAACTTTGAAAGTCATGCTTCTTGTCCAAATGGGACCCATATAATTCAGTGGCTACAAGGGAACATTCAATGTGCAGTTTTTATCTGTGTGTTTTCTTTTAAAGTAGTGACAGAAAAAGATGCTGGCAAGGCTGGAAAGACTTGTCCCACATGCTTATACCCAGTGAAAGCCCTCTCCCCCCAAAAAGCAACTGCTTGTGTACAGACAATATCCTCATCTCCAAGGGGTGATTTTTCATCAAAAGATGGCTTAATGAAGATGGGTTGTTCCTTCAGTCCTTGCCACAGTCCTAACCCAGGTAAAGCGCAACTCACACACATTTAGTGCACTTTTTTGTAGGCCTTCATTCTTCATTTTATAAGGTTGTATCATCAGGTGTGAGGAGCTGAGCCAATAAGAGGATCTCCGTTCTTCTAGATTTTTTCTTAGCAGTTTTTACAAGTGATGCTTAGCAAGCTGTTTCAGCTGGAATGTGTCAGTTGTGAATGTTTTTCCAAAGAGGCAAAGTGGGAAAGTGAGCTATTTTTAAAATGAATATATATTTTATTCACGGTGTCTTTTTCACTCAGTTTAGGCAAATGTGTCAAAGGGCAGGGGTGGGAATGAGGATGTAGCATGACTTGTGAAAATGGCTTCAGTATGTATAATCCTTAAAAATCATGTCAGAATTCAGGTAATAAAATAAATAGAACTGTCTTTGATATTGAGAAAGCTACATAAGAGGAAAATTGATTGATTATTTTGCCTCTATAGATGTCATCTATGAAGGGTTTTTTACCTGTCTAGGTACACCTCCACCTTCTAATTCATTAGAAATTATAATTTCCCCTTTGCTTTCTTCTCCTTCCAAACTTTCAGAAAATATTAAATTGGCACATCTTCTTAAACTCTAGTTAATTTGGCAATTTGGGATGACTCAGACATTTAGAAATCCATTCTTCCATCTGTTTCCAAGTTTGATCAAACAATTTTCTTGCTGTTGTTGCTATGAATCAAAAAGTGATCAATTTTTACTATCCAATTCTTTAGCCATAGTACCCAATAGAAACATTTTGGTGACATTTCAAAACCTACCTGTAAAATTCGAATTAATATATAAAGAACATTAGAACATTAATTTTTGTCCTTCTTACAAGTCCACTGCATATGAAAAAAGAAACACACCTTATCTTGACACCGCCAACATTGATTTGAAACCTTCTGGGACACCTTTGACTGCTTTTTACAGTTATATACCAATTGTATATCATCTTATACAGGTTTTCTTTTAATTACTACACAAAGTGAATTTTATATTCTTAGATTACATTTCCACCCTTCTATATCCATGGATTCTACATGCATGGATTCAAACATCAATGGCTTCAAAATATTTCAAAAACAAACACACAATCAAAAATACAAAAAAAGCAAACCTTGGTTTTGCCATTTTATATAAAAGGTAAAGGTAAAGATTTCCCCTTGACATTAAGTCTAGTCGTGTTCAACTTTGGGGGGTGGTGCTCATCTCCATTTCTAAGCCAAAGAGCCATTGTTGTCCATAGACTCTTCCAAGATCTTGTGGCTGGCATGATTGCATGAAGCTCCATTACCTTCCTGCCAGAGCGGTACCTATTGATCTACTCACATTTGCATGTTTTCAAACTGCTAGGTTGGCAGAAGCTGGGGCTAACAGTGGGAGCTCACTCCACTCCCTGGATTTGAACTGCTGACCTTTTGGTCAGCAAGTTCAGCAGCTCAGTTATTTAACCTGCTGCACCATGGGGGGGGCTCCATTTTATATAAGGGACACCATTTAATTTAATTTATTTATTAATTAATTTATTATTCAAATTTATATACCACTCCATTCCCTTTGGCTCGGGGCAGTTTACATAGATAAAAGCATAACAATTTCAATAAAACAATTTAACACTATATAATTAAACCGCTATAAAACTACTGAACAACTGTCCAGCTTGTCACAATACCAGAACACTAAAGATATAGGACTGTCAGTTGGGACCATTGATGTTAAATGCTTGTCGGAACAGCCTTGTTTTACAGGCTCTTCTAAATACCGATATTTCTGTAAATTCCGAGTGCTATCTGGCAGAGAGTTCCACAGTGTTGGAGCTACAATGGAGAAAGCTCTTTGCCTCATAAAGGATAGGTGGTAAGTTTTGACCGAGGGAACCATTAACCATGTCATTGTTTATAACAGGACTTCAGTATTCACAGAATATGGCACCCACAAAACCTACCTTGCCATCTACTCTTACAAGTTCATCTTCTGTCTCTAATTTCAAAAACCACTTCTACATTTTCCTATATTATGTTTCCACACTCTAAATAGAACTCATTTTCTCCAGATCTATGGCTGCAATTCTCTACTCCTGATTAAATCTATCCTTAAGTTGCATATAGGCAAACCAATTAAAATCTTTGCCTTCTTTAGGAAACATCTCTCTTGATTTAAACTCCCAACTGTCTGGTTCAAAGTACAAAAGATAATCAGAAATAATCATCTCCAGTTTTAACCCATTATTTCTTAAGTAAAGTAAAGAAGCATATCTTGATGTTTTGCTGGAATCTCTTTTCTTTAAGGTGAATTTCTTGGTTCATATTCTAGACCTTAGAACTCAACTCATCTTTTACATGGTAGCACTTTGGGTTTTAAAAAATAGTTGTCAAATTCAGCACCTTGGAAAGTTCCCTTAAATAGCCTCACTGAACCCTGACCAATTTTCAATGAGGCTATTGAGGGGAACTTTCCATGGTGCTGAATTGTTGGAAAGGCTTATTGTAGATCACGGAACTACAATTTCAACTTCCCAAGAACTAACTGGGTTTTAACAACATTACCTTTCAGACTTACCTTTTCTGAATCAAACATATTCAGTCCACAATCTATTCTGCACAGAACTTGGTTTCCAGATTGTCTACCATCTTGGTTCCCTTCATTGAAGATGTTCCAGCTTGTCAATATCCCTCTTGAATTGTACTACACAGAACTGATCGCAGTATTACAGGTGAGGTCTGATCAAAGTTGAAGTAGTGTTGTGAAGATGAAATGTGTGCTGTGGCATCATTGCCTCAGTGCCTCTCCTGCCCTAGATAGTTGTGTCATGCCCTATCCCCTTACAAACACATTCATACACTTCTATAGACCTCATCTTCTATAATTGACCACCTTCCTCCTCAGTATTTTGGTTTACTGGCTAATAGTGGAAATCTGTTAAAGTGAAATTAAAATTAAAATGTGTGTTTCTAGGAACACAAAGGAAAGAGTCTTCCCTGAAAGGGGAGGAATAAGGTAGGGGTGGCAGGTTAGGACTATCCCAGGCCTTGATATTTCAGTTCCAAAACCTGAGACTTCGGGTCTTGGGGTTGCTACAATGTTCATGTTACAAGAGTGTTTCAGAGTGTACCATACAAATAAAAAACAGTATAAAAGATATTTCTGATTTCTATTGCTTTTCAAATTTATGCATGCTTCCCCCCTACAGAACTTTGATTATGCTTAATTACAGTTTCTTGAAAGCTAAATTTGGAATGTTTCATGTTTCAATCACATTATAGGGGAGTGCAGGGCTAGTCCTGCCATTCTGCTAACTTCTCCAGGCAGCAGATTGTAGTAGACCAAGTGGCCCACTCCATAATGTTCCTCATTTACTCTATTGATGTTCCTTCCTGCTCTCTTGAAGGACAGTACTGCATATGCTCCATTAGCATTCTATAGATTGTACTGCTGGAGTACTCATGGTTGAAGGAATTGTAATGTTCAAGGTTTTGCCCATGAAATACAAATCAAAGTGATTCCCACATACAAAAAGCCAACAAACCTAGGAAGGGATTAATACAGACACCCCAGCAACCTACAAAAGGCTGCCACCTACCTAGCAAATATCTTTTTATCTACCCAGGCTTTTCAGTAAGCGATCTGGTATGCCCTGTCAAATTCTGATCAAAGTCAAGACTCGGTTGCAGATGGCAATGCTGAAAGTAGAAAAAAGGACCATGCAAACCAAGTGATATCCTAAGCAACATGCAAGAGTTTCCCTACAGAGGAACCAAAATGGAAAAGATTCTTGGAAAATTAAAAACACTCTTCCCTTCAAATACCCAGGGGCACCTTAACCATGATGATTTGTGAATACACCTTCAATGACCTCAGAGAAGAAGCTGATTTCCATGAGGAACCCAAGAGGAAGACATGAAACCTACAAATATGCACAGCAAGCACCACAGGCTCTAAGAAGGGCAAGCTTGTGGCTGTCACTGTATAGACTTTGCCTCTTTGGGATAATACGATGTAGCAAAGAAGGTGTGAATGAGGGAACTCCGAGCCCAGGTAATTCAGCTCACATTTGAAAGAAGGTTTTGCTTGTTGATTAGGTAATCCTTCTCGAGGAAATGTGCGGCACCAACTGCTTTTCATGCTAGATTAGTGCTCCCGTGGTCAATTTGCTTTTACTAATGTCAGGGCCCTACAGTGCAGGTTCATCTGTCGCATAGCAACTGCCTCAGCAGCAGTGGAGGCAGCCATGCATAAAAGATTACACATGATGGCAGGGCACAAGTGTGAAGATTTTCAAAATTAGATACAATCTCAGCATGAATATGAACTGCAGAATTGACATGGAAGGATTTTTTTTCAAGTCATCAGCTTTTCCATATTTATTAGGTAAAAGTCATTTAACTGCAGTGCACGTAAAACAGAGAAAATTCAAAGGGCAATCATTTAGGTGGAGGAAAAACCAATAACAGAACACAAATAAATGTAAACAGAAAGGCCTTATACCTCTGCTGTAGTGAGATTTTAACAGTGAGGTCTACTTCAGGTACCTTGCCCTACATACGCCCTTGGTGCAATACACATTTGGAAATATTTTTCATCACTCCCTAATATTTTCAGGTTTTTCCCTTGACTATCAAAACGGAAATGCAGAAGAATTGAGTTGTAAGTTATACTTTTAGGACCCAGACATTTCTTCCACTATAAACTAAAATTATACAGTGATAGAGCTGGAGGGATGTTTGTAGTCCCAGGAATGGACTGAGACATTTGCTGAGAGATAGATTACAAGATGGCCTCCTCTCTGTGATTCACCTACAGACGCTGACTGAACTGAAAATAAATTTATTTCAACAGTGGTAATATTTCACAAATATAACCCAGGATACATTGGCCAAAAGTATTGATGAGGAAGAACACACAAGCTTTTGCACTTCAGTTTTGCAGTAACAAAAGCAGGGCAAAACAAAGAGGGAAAGCAGGAAAGGGATAGATAAATTGGGACATTTTAAAAGCTGGTGAAAAGTTTGGACTAGAGAAGATTAATTAGGACTGTCTTGCCAGTTGGAGGACATGTATTATTGAAATATTATCCTGTTCTGCACATGGGGCAGCGGCCTACTTTAGAGCAGTGTTTCCCAACCTTTTTTTTTTTTTAAGCTGCGGCACACTTTTTTACATTTACAAAATCCTGGGGCACACCACCAACCAAAATGACACTCTAACACTGTAATACATATAATTAATATGTTTTTATATATATACATATATATATATATACACTCAGTGTGAAACCTGGACCCGTTTCGATGAACACAACATAGATATCCTGGCAGGAATGGCACATATGCACTGTTCTGAAAAAATGTGTCCATATAGCTTCAAAGCAGCCCACTAGTACTGTTCTTATGCATCAATACACCTCATGGCCCAATTATGAGGCTTCCACCTTCAATATATATGCTCCTGTATCACTCCAGGTGGGCATTAGACGAGTCCCTCGTGTATAACTGGTGAACAATGAACAGGAGAGTTGATACACAGTCACTAGAAAGGCTATCACGTTCAGCCAGGGCCGTAGCCAGGATTTTGATTTGGGGGGGGGGGCTGAGTTTGGTTGGGGGGCTGAGACTGGGTGGAAGAGGGTCTACCCTAGCAAACCTTTTGTATTGTTATCCCAATAACCCCATGAATGTGGGATATAATGAGCATGGTGATCAGATCATGATATGAATAAACATAACAGTTTAAATAATGTACCAGTAAGGCCTTTTTGCGGACCACCCTGAGAATTTCGGGGGGCTGAAGCCCCCTTAGCCCCCCCTGGCTACATGCCTGCGTTCAGCCAATGCCAAATGTAGTAATAGTTGGTAAACATAAACATGAAAACGTACCCAGTCCTCGGGGAAGCTGGCTGGAAAGAAAGCAGCCAGATGGAAGCACACTCTGAGGCAGAGAGTTCCACTGCTGAACAACTCTCACAGTCAGGAAGTTCTTCCTAATGTTCACCCTCCTACACAGACATGCTTCCCTGTGATGTTTGCTTTTCTGCCTGAGCTGTTGTGCTCTCTCCTCTCTCTCTCTCTCTCCCCCCCTCTCTCTATATATATATGTGTGTGTGTGTGTGTGTGTGTGTGTAACATTCATTTGTGGGATTAACATAACTCAAAAACCACTGGACAAATTGCTGCCACAAATTTGGCCACAAAACATACTAATACTAACCCAAGGAGGGACCATCAGTCAAAAAATTGATTTTTTTCATTTGGGAGTTGTAGTTTCTGGGATTTATAGTTAACACACAATCAAAGAGCATCCTGAACTCTTGCAACAATGGAATTGAACCAAACTTGGCATATTGAACTCTCATTACCAACAGAAAGTACTGAAAGGGTTTGCTTGGGAATTGACCTTTGAATTTGGAAGTTGTAGTTCACCTACACCCAGAGAGCACTGTGGACTCAAACAATGTTGGATGAGGACCAAACTTGGCATGAATACTCAATATGCCCACATATGAACACAGATGGAGTTCAGGGGAAATAGACCTTGACATTTGGGAGTTACAGTTTCTGGGATTTATAATTAACACACAATCAAAGAGCATCCTGAACTCTTGTAACAATGGAATTGAACCAAACTTGGTATATTGAACTCTGATTACCAACAGAAAGTACTGAAAGGGTTTGCATGGGAATTGACCTTGAGTTTTGGAGTTGTAGTTCACCTACATCCAGAGAGCACTCTGGACTCAAACAATGTTGGATCAGAACCAAACTTGGCATGAATACTCAATATGCCCACATATGAACACAGATGGAGTTCAGGGGAAATAGACATTGACATTTGGGAGGAAGGCTGAGGAAGGCTGGCAAGGGAGTCCCACAACGAACAGAGGGTGAAGAGTTCCTATATCTGTAATCTATGTATACATTATAAACACTGCGTGAACGTTAATACACATCACTATACCTATGAATGCTCACTTCCAATCATCAATGTAGTCTGCAAGCCTGATACTTCACATAAAGAATAATAAAGGGTTCACTGTGTGCACTCTGGATATCCCGGGAAGATAAAGGCAATGTTCACAGTAAATCCATGGCTGTTCCTTTGGAGAAGCAGACCCACCTAGTCAATCGCCAATATGCTGGACGCCGTCGTTGCTATAGTGATATAGAACAACACAATGGCGTATGGCGTCCGCGGTCGCCGCAGAGAGCTCCAATGAGCCTAAAGCAGCGGATTGCCGATATGTGGATATCCAACGATGTATGCTAGTATCAGCAACCCCGGCATTCCCCCCGTCACCAAACCCAAGGAACGCCGGGGTTGCAGATACTAGCATACATCGTTGGATATCCGTGTATCGGCGATCCGCTGCTTTGGGCTCATTGGAGCTCTCTGCGGCGACCGCGGAGACCAGATGCCATTGTGTTTCAAGAGATGGTTGTCCTGTCTCTGTCTAAAGACTTCTAAAGAGGGAGACCCCCACCCCCGGTCCAGTTAGGTCCAACGTACAATGCCATGTAATACAGTTTGAAACTGTATTATATGACAGTGGACATGGGATTTTTGGCAATTTGCCAGGTTTGCATATTTCAATAAATTTCTCCTAATGGACTTCTGAAAGCTACTCTTCTGTGTATTACCACCTCTTCACATGGGGCATTTTTGCCCCATTTTGCTGCTTTGCTTTGAGGCAAAGATGGGGCCTGCTGTGTGCCATCACATGGCGCACAGCAGGCCCTGCCCACATTCCTCCCAAAGTCAGGGGAAAGCACTAAAAGCTGCTTCCTCCACAACTACAGGGTCAGGCAGTAAGGTGTACTCTGGGTAGCTCTGACGGAGCTACTCACATTTTCCTCCTCATTTCTCCATGTGATGGAGGAAAGGGCAGCGGGGCAATGCATGTTGCAGCGTGTTGCTACCCTTTCTGTCATCTGTTGGGGGGAAGGAAAGGGTGCCAACACACCTTGTCCTGTCCCCTCTGAGTGATGAGGAGGGAGGGCACATGGGGTGCCATGAGTTACCCTGCATGCTTTCTCTTTCACATGTGATTGCTGTGTGAAGAGGTCCATGAGAAACTTTGGGGAATAATCATTTGTTAACCCAGTCAGATGGTATAGAGCAGTGGTTCCAAACCCCTTTTTTGACCAGGGCCCACTTAACCAGGGCCCCCTTTGACCAGGGACCACTTTGACCAGGGACCACTTGAACAGGGACCATTTCACTGGGGAACACTTTGAGCAGGGACTACTTGACCGGGGACCACTTTGATCAGGGTGAAAAGGAGCAGAAATGAAATGAAATAAAGTGAAAGAAAAGAAAATAAAGAGGAAGGAGGTTCTTGGACTGGATTTTCATGTTCGCAGCCCACAGGTTGGGAACCACTGGCATAGAGGGAGTAGCCTAGGGTGCTTCAGAAGGATCTTGGAGCTATCACTCAAAAAATAGCATGTAGCTATTCTATTATGTTTTGGTAAAGTTCCTTTACAGATTTCTATAAAAGAAAAAAAAACAGAACAGCAATATGGCTTTAGTGCTATTGTTACCCCTAACTACAGGAAACCTATGGAATCCATGGAATTTATTTAAGTATTGACCTATCACGTTCCCATTAATGTAAAGAGTCTACTGTAGTTGGTATGCTAGGATCTAGGCCAACATGTAGAACCCAAGTAAAATTGTACAGCTGAAGGAGAAGCGTGATAAAGGGTGATAAAA
Organism: Anolis apletophallus; assembly: GCA_030556195.1. Classification (NCBI taxonomy): domain Eukaryota; kingdom Metazoa; phylum Chordata; class Lepidosauria; order Squamata; family Anolidae; genus Anolis; species Anolis apletophallus. The sequence goes on along the minus strand of JARBWK010000005.1, from coordinate 88,043,723 downwards.
AATAAAAGGCTCATATGAAAGCCGTTAGAGATAATTTATTTTAATTTGTAAAATTAAAGAAGGGAATCATTCCACAAAACTTATTGGAAGTACTGAATACTGAGAATCTTTGAGATCTGGCCATGCTGGCTGGGAAAGGAGGCTGCATTATGGAAGTTGTTAAAAAAAAACCACACAATATAGCGAGGGATCTGACAAATTCACAGGGAATAGAACTATATCACTGTATATTACCTATTGATTGTTAAATGGAATTTCAGTTTTTAGAAGCCAAATCCTTCTGAATACCAGAGTCTGGTGACTAATAAGTAGAGGTTTGTTTTCTTCATGCTCCTGTTTGTGTGCTTCCCAGAAGCATTTCTGCAAATTCACTGTAATTTCATTGCCCACAGTAGGAGAGAGAATGGCAGGCTTAGTGGATCTCTGATATAAACCAGCATATCTCTAGTTCTGTTCTCATAACAAGATTATAATTCCCTTATAATTACAGTTGCGTACATGTCTCTAGTTAATAACATTTGTTCTGCTTCTTCTAATTGTCTGGAGGGCTAGTGAGCCACACAAATGATAGCCATGGTCCTACACAAGAAACACTAACCAACTTTTTCATATGTTCTTCAGAACAATATAGAAATAATCACTGTGATGAAGGCAATGTCCCACCCCACATTACATATCAATGCAATACACATGCCAAGTGTACGCCATGGGGTTTACAAAATCATGTTTCTCCGGCACACTTGGGCATACAATGACTTTTATTCTAAGGTCCAGAAACAAGAGTCAGAATACCAAAAGCAGGGTAATAGAAGCACATGGCTTCTTTTCATGTTTTGAGGCTTAGGATATTAAAATATAAACATTGTAATATTACCTGGAAGAATTCGGAGGTTTTGTATTTCTGTTCTAGCCTGCACTGAGCCTTTGAGATAAATTTGATTTTTAAAAACTCTAAATAGTAATAATAGGGGACTAAGTAGGTAGTAAGGTAAAGATTTTCCCGACATTAAGACTAGTCGTGCTAGTCGTGCTTGACTCTGTGGGGTGGTGCTTATCTCCATTTCTAAGCAAAAAAGCCAGCATTGGCCATAGACGCCTCCAAGGTCATGTGGCCGGCATATTTTTTATTTATTTATTTATTTAAAACTTTTGTACCCTGGCCTTCTCACCTCTATCGAGGGACTCAGACCAGCATAACAGCAAAAATTCAATGCTATACAGATTAAAAACAACTGCAACAACATATTAAAATACATTAAAACCCAGCATAAAACACATCGCCATTAAAACAATTCCAGTCAATCTGTAAACGTGGTCATACATTCAGACAATAGCCAATCTCAGCCTATTCTGGGAAGGCTTGGTTCCACATAACTCCATGGAGCCTCGTTAACTTCCCACCAAAGCGGTACCTATTGATCTACTCACACTTGCATGTTTCGGAACTGCTAGGTTGGCAGTTCCCAAGGGTAACAGTGGGAACTCACCCCACTTCTCAGATTCGAACCACCAACCTTTTGGACAGCAAGTTCAGCAGCTCAACAGTTTAACCCGCTGTGCCACTGGGGACTTGTGATAAGTTATCTTTTTCTTAAGTCTGGGTTTGCATAAGAATGTAAATGCTGCATGTTGTTTCCTCAGTATTTTATGTAATATATGTAGTAAAATCCTTACTCAACAACTGCCTTCCCCCTTCCCTTCTAATTATACAAGCCTCATTTGAAGGAATAAAGTAGAAGGTGGGGAATCTGTTGTTGTTTTATGGTGAGCCATGAGGCATTAAACTTCAGAGTCTTGGTTGTTTTCTTCCCAATAGGATTGAGTTATTAAATGAACAATCTGATTCTGATATGGGTTCTCTTTTTAAATGCATCGGACGTCTTCTCTCTATCTGTATTTCTCAAATGTGTCCCTTAACAGTATTTTTTTTTATTTTCATGTTTTTTCATTCTTAAAGACTGCACAAGAAAGAAGTCTACCTTTTGCTTTGATTGGGAGGACAAAAAACTCTGATCGCTCTGCAGGGAGTTTGGGGCTGCTTCTCATACACGCAAGAGCAGCAGACGGCTGAAAAGAGGGACCTGGGAGGTAAATCAGACTAATGAAGCAGTTCAGGTGGTACAACTTGCATTACTTCATTGCCACAATGACTTGAAAGGCAAGTCGCATATGGCACTAAGACTATGGAAGACTAGAATATGCTGGGGGAAGTTTAAGAAAAAGCTGTTCCACCAAGTCCTTTGGGCTTTTGTTTAACTAGTAGTAATTAACTCCCTTTCTCTTGAGTTAGGAAGGTACCAGCCATTTCTGTCCCTGGACAAATGTGTATTCGGGCAAGAAATTATATTGTGACAGTTGCTGTCTTTTGATGTTAAAAAAGTACTTTTATTAGGACAATTAGAGCTTCTTGTACTCTAGGGCAGGAGAGGCACTGAGGCAATGATGCCTCTGCGAAGAAAGCAGTTTGTTTATAATGGCCTTTTGCTGCAAAAGAGAGCAGGGCCTTCTAGATTAATCTTTGGATTACACAGATTTCCCAAGGATAAGAAGCCAAACCGTTCTCCATCTCAAAGGAGTGCAGGAGAGGAGCTGATCTGACTAATCTAAAACAACAGCTTTCCCCTTAGAGGGTGTTACTAATCCTGATGATTGGTAGATAAAATAATTGAAGTTCTCAGGGGTTACATTTGAGTACGGGAAATATTTTTCTTACAGATATGGTTTATTAAAGTGACAAAGTTACACTTTTAACATGGGGCAGCTCAACTTTTTCCCAGAGCAACCATATAAATTATACCATCCCTGGGTTTGAGCATCCAGTGATTTTTGGGGCTGTGGGCAGAAGGAACAGTGCAAGGAACTTAAAAGCCCAACAATTCACCAAGAAATAGCAAACGGAAATAGTCTGAACAGATTTGTAGGGTTGGGAGGAGGGGAGCCAGCATACTAGAAACACAAAGGAAAGTTGTGTATGTATCTTTTGGCAAACACGAAGGAAATCTCCCTGAACAACACTATGAAACATACTGCTACTACCCATGTTACAACATCTATACTGTAGAATTGATGCAGTTTGACACCACTTTAACTGCCATGGTTCAATGCTATGGAATCATGGGAGTTGCAGCTTTGCAAAGCCTTTACCCTTCTCTGCCTAAAAATGCTGGTGCCTCACCAAACTACAACTCTCACGATTCTATGGAGATGCCTGCCATAGATGCAGGAAAAAATGCTTCTGGAGTAGGGCCATACAACCCAGAAAACTCACAGCAACCTATTGAATATTTGCTTCCCATTCTCAACTAAACAATTTGTTTCCAGCCTGGAGAAGTCTCATGGCCAGGCCAAGAGATGAAGTCTGGGAATTAAACAGCAGAAAGTAACCTTTTAAGCCCATGCAATGTTTTGGAAGGAAAGGTGACTTGTATCAGTGTGGAATCATCAATAACATCATCAATAACATTTACAGTGGATCTCAGTCAACATTTCAAGTGGTTAGTCTCACTGATTTGAATGTCCTTTACTGCTGAATCCTTCTAAGGGTACTCTTTTGTCCCTGCTTCATACACACAATTTTATTCTAACAAAGAAAAGATTGCGAAGGTCTTGCCCCTCCTTGGTATCCCACGGCAACAGGTCTTTCAGTCTCAGTGTTATCTGAAAATGGTTTTCCTTGATCAATTTTGGTTTTGCCACCTTTGATATATTCTTTGAATGCATTCTTATTCTTCTTTGAGAGGAATGAATAGATGTCTCCAATCTATTTTCTCTCCTACCCAGTTACATTTCTCCTCCCCCTTTAAAAAACCACATCATTGCTAATTAATTTTCTTCCAAGGGTCAAGGTCTAAATTCTCTCAGCCTCTTCGTTTGTGTATATTATTTGTACGAATTGTATCTGATTAATGTGAATGTGAAAAGGACAGTGTATTTAGTATTTTTTCTGATGGAAGTAACTTAAGATTTTGGTTTCATTCATGTACATTTTCAAAGTCTGCTTCAAATTGGAGTGGCTAGAACTGTATACATTGACCCAGATGTTGTCTATAGACTTGTATAAGGACATGATAGGTTTTCTTTTGCATTGTTATTTGCCTTCAAACAATTTCTGATGTACAGTATGGTGATTCTAACACAGGCATGGGCAAACTTTATAACTTGGTGGGCTGGAGCAGGGTAGGCAGGCTGGGAGGAAGGGGTTCTCCCCAAGTCACCTCCCTGCCCTTTCCTCTTCTCTTTTGGAGGTAAGAAGTGGAGGAAAGACAGGAAATGTTTCGATCCCAAAAGTGTTGGTCTTGGACAGGATGAGATGGTGGAAGAGAGAGAAAAGGTGTATCAATACACCCCATATTTCCTACACCCCATATTGATATAGAATCCTAGAGCTGGAAGAGACCCCCAAAGGTCATCCAGTCTAACCCCCTTCCATGCAGGAAGGCACAATCAAAGCACTCCCAAAACACAGCCTCTACGGAAAAGCCTCCAGAGAAGGAGACACCATCACACTGTGAGGCAGCCTATGTCATTCTCCAGGAAGTTCTTCCTATTTTTTCCCCAGTCTAATCACTTTCCCTTGCATTTGAAACAACTCCTTCCTGGTGCCCTGGTCTCTAGAACAGCATAGTCAGTCTTCCCCTCCATCCTCCTCAATGGGACACCCTTTTAAATCTTGAAACACGATACTCATGTTCCCTCTCAATCTTCTCTTCTCCCTGCTAAGCATCCCCTAAGAGGAAAGGAGGAAGTAAAAAGAGCAGGGAGATAGGAAGAGAAGAATTTAAGAAAGGGCATGCAGGGAGGGAGAGAGGAAAGAGACAAGGAAGGAAGGATGAAAGGGTGGAAGGGAAGGAGGGAGGGAGGGAGGGCGAAAGAGGGAGGTGAGGAAGGGAGGAAAGGAAGAAGAAAAGAGACAAGGAAGGATAGGATGGTGTGAGAGAGGAGGGCCTGAGGAAAGAGGCCAAGGGGCTGCATTCAACCCCCTGGACCTGGGTTTGCCCATAAGTGTTCTAAGGTGACCCTGGTACATGTTTTTTGGCAAGATTTATCCAGAGGAAGATTGACTTGACCTTCCTGTGAGGCTTAGAGTATGTAACTTGCCCAAAGTCACCCAGTGGCTTTCCATGGCTGAGTAGGGATTGCAACCCAGATCTCAAGAGTGCCTTCTGTACTAATATCATCTGCCTACCTATCTCCTTATGTCACTTGGAAGTGTGTTCCACAGACGGGGAGCCACCACCGAGAAGGCCCTATCTCTCGTCCTCACCAACCGCGTTTGAGAAGTCGGCGGGAGCGAGAGCAGGGTCTCCCCAGATGATCTTAAATTATGAGGTGGGATGTAGAGGCTGATGCGTTCGGACAAGTAAGCTGGGCCAGAACCGTATAGAGCTTTAAAGGTCAAAACCAGCACTTTGAATTGAGCTCAGAAATGGACAGGCAGCCAGTGGAGCTGATACAACAGGGGGGTGGCGTGCTCCCTGTATGTAGCTCCAGTTAGTAATCTGGCTGCCGCCCGTTGGACTAGTTGCAATTTCTGAGCTGTCTTCAAAGGCAGCCCTATATAGAGTGCGTTGCAGTAATCTATTCAGGATGTGACCAGAGCGTGGACGACCGTAGCCAGATCAGACTTTCCAAAGTACGGGTGCAGCTGGCGCATGAGTCTTAACTGTGCAAAAGCTCCACTGGCCACCGCTGAGACCGGGGGTTCCAGGCTCAGCGATGAATCCAGGATCACTCCCAAGCTGCGAAGCTGCGTCTTCAGGGGGAGTGTAACCCCTTCCAACACAGGCTGTAACCCTATGGCCTGTTCGGCCTTTCGACTGACCAGGAGGACCTCTGTCTTGTCTGGATTAAGTTTCAATTTGCTAGCCCTCATCCAGTCCGACACAGCAGCCAAGCACCGGTTCAAAGTCTGGACAGCCTCCTTAGTGACAGGTGGAAAGGAGTGACAGATCTGGACGTCATCTGCGTACAGATAGCACCTTACTCCGAAACTCCGAATGATCTCTCCCAGTGGTTTCATGTAGATGTTAAATAACATCGGGGACAGTACTGAACCCTGAGGGACTGCACAAGACAACGGTTGCGAAGCCGAACAGGTGTCACCCAATAACACCTTCTGGGTACGACCCTCCAGGAAGGATTGGAGCCACTGCAGAGCAGTACCCCCAAGCCCCATTTCTGTAAGGCGACCCAGAAGGATACCATGGTGAACGGTATCGAAAGCCACTGAGGGGTCCAGCAGAACCAACAGGGACACACTCCCCCTGTCGAGTTCCAGGCGTAGATCATCTACCAAGGCGACCAAGGCTGTTTCAGTACCATGTCCTGGCCTAAAGCCAGACTGAGCCAGATCAAGATAATCAGTGTCTACCAAGAATCCCTGGAGTTGCGAAGCCACCACACGTTCCATGACTTTGCCCAAATAGGGGAGATTGGAATAGTTCACTAATTGAGTGTGGTCCAGTGATAGTTTTTTCAACAGCGGTTTTATAACAGCTTGCTTTAAGCTGGCTGGAATTTTGTCCTCCTGTAAGGAGGCATTAACCACCACCTTAACCCACTCTGCCAAACCCCCTCTGGCTTCTTTGATCAGCCAGGATGGGCAGGGGTCTAGGATGCATGTGGTAGCCTCGCTTCTCCAAGGATCTTGTCCACATCCTTGAGCTGAACCAATTGAAACGAATCCATTAAAACCGGACAAGCAGATGCTTGTGTCACATCCCCAGAGACCGCCGTTAAAGTGGTATCGAAATTGGAACGGATCAGCGCCACTTTATCCGCGAAGGCCCAAGCAAATTCTTCACAGTATACCGTCGAGCTGTCTGGGATCTCGCACTGTGGTGGATTTAATAGTCCTTTAACAACTCGGAACAGTTCCGCTGGATGGTTGTTGGCAGCGGCCACCTTGGCCACAATGGATGTATTCTGTGCGGCCTTCGTTGCTACGTTGTAGGTCCTCAGATAAGAGACCAGACGCGCATGGGCTGATCTGCTCCACTTCCGACGCCACACGCACTCTAGCCTCCTCTTTTTTCGCTTCATCGCTGCCAACTCCTCAGTAAACCAAGGAGCTGGTTAAGCTCGGTTACTCAAGAGGGGGCGTTCTGGAGCGATCGTGTCAATAGCCCTTGTCATTTCCCTGTCCCAGAGAGAAACAAGAGCCTCAACAGGGTCACTTACTGAGAAGGCGAGAAAATCCCCAAGAGCCATCAGGAATCCATTCGGATCCATAAGTCTCCTGGGGTGGACCATTCTAATGGGTCCACCACCCCTGCGGAGGTGGAATGGCACAGTAAGTCTAAACCTGATCAGGTGGTGGTCGGTCCATGGCAAAGGAATGATGGTCAATTCCTCCACTCCACCACCTTCTTCCCATCCCTGGCAGAAAACCAGATCTAACGTGTGTCCTGCACTATGGGTGGGACCCGATATTAGCTGGGACAGACCCATGGTTGCCATGGCGGCCATGAAGTCCTGAGCCGCACCTGATAGAGTGGTCTCGGCATGGACGTTGAAGTCCCCCAGCACAATAAGCCGTCGGGACTCCACGGCCAGGCCTGAGACCACTCCGGCTAGCTCAGGTAGGGAGACTGTAGTGCAGCGGGGTGGTCGGTACTCTTAAAAAATCCCTATCCTGTCCCGGTCACCAACCCTTAGGCCGACACATTTGAACATGGTTGACTGCGGGATGGGGCAACTGGTCAAGGGGGTGGAATCCTTATAGACCACTGCGACTCCCCCTCCCCGCCCTCCTGGTCTCGATTGGTGCTGTACGGAATAACCCGGTGGGCAAATCTGAGAGAGATTAACCCCCCCCCTCCCTCAGCCTCATCCAAGCAGGTCTCCGTTATACAAGCCAGGTCAGCTTGTTCTTCAAGAATTAGATCTTGTATTATTGCTGTTTTGCCATTGACTGACCTGGCATTAAACAGCACCACTTTCAACCGGGAGGGACCGCCTTCCTGGGTACTCAGCTTAGCTTTGCCAGGAGCCCGGTTTAAATTTATTAAGGTTCTTGCACAAATTTTTGGCCGGATTGGAAATTTAGAGCGCTCGCTTCTGGGTCGAATTGACAATTTACATCCATCACAAATTATAGGCCTGAATCAATAATTTGGGTCTCCCTTTCCCGCATCTTCCCCTACCTGTCACCACCCCAATGGGAGCTCCCCACCTGGGATCCATCCCTCCTGCATATTCCCTCCCCATATCACTTGACTGAACATCATGTAACAGATCTTGGTTTAATACACCCATGTAAAATATCGATCTCTCTCCTGCAACTCCCCCCACCCTGCAGCTTCCGCTACCTTCCAAGTTGCTATGAACTGTAAACAATGCACAAAGTGCAATTACAGATATAAAGTGCAACAATTTTAGACGCAACATACGTAAGATGGAGACAATGATTACTATAAAGTGCAAGGTAGGCTTCTAACATGTAAAGTGTGAGTAGATGATGTGCAAAGGGTCACAAAGGGAACTACAATTAGGGACCAGGTCTAGCATCAAGCTTGATTACATCAGCAGAAACAATAGCAGCAACCGAAGGACAATTTGTGCAAATGATGGAGTGGTAATGATAGTATATCCAATCATACTGGACTTCCCAGTGCCATAGCTTAGTAGTCAGATGTATTTGTAAGAAGCGAGTCCACTGTCCTGGGTCTTGAGTGACTGCCCACCCAGGCGGCTCATGAAGAAACAAACCAGCACCCCTTGGAGTCACAGCAACCCTATCCCGTTCCAGTAAAGAACAGCCTCTCAAAGGACTACAGATAGTAGTCCTATTTGCATGGGAATTGTCCTTGTTGAATCAGTAAGATGGAACAATTGGTAGAAAGGATTGGGTGCTCAAGGCCTTCTAAGATGGCGACAGTGACTTAGAGTTTACCAAACTGTTGAGGCACATAGGCTTCAAAGTGCTAGAAGTGCATGTTATATGGACGGAAAACATTCACACATTATATCCAGTTCAGGTCCAGTCAGCTTGGGCATAAAGTTGGTGTGCTTGGACCACCTCATACACTGATGTATTGTGGGGAAGATTTGCCATTATGATGTACGAGTATTTTATTCAAATACTCATAAATAAATAAATAAATAAATAAATAAATAAATAAATAAATAAAGGGTGTTATTCAAAGTCTCTATATCTTTCCAAAGTTGCAGCTTTCATGTGAGATTCATCTCATAGCTAGCAGGATTTCATTATGTCTAGGTGGGGGTGGAGTCTTTTGGAGTGGAATTAATTTTAATTAAGTCCTCTGTGTCTTTTCCATCTCTTTACTGCATTTTTCATAACAAATAACATATTCTAGTCATGTAATAAGTAGCAGTGACATTGGAACAGTGATATTTCAAACCTAACGATATGATTAGTTGAATGCCAGTTATAAAACTTTATCCATTTTAAGCAGTGAACCAAGTGCTACCAATGTAGCACTTCTACTGGGTTTTACTGATCTCAATCTTGTTGGCTTAGGATGCCTCATTTTTTCAAAATACAAAATTCTAGATGGGAGCATCTGTAATTTTTCCAAGCTATACTTTGTCCTGCATTTGACAGAATGTGTTTACTATATGTTGTTTTCCTATCTTCCTGATATTGGGGTGTGGGGGTGGGGAGGTCTTCAATGAGACATGAACCTAATTTTGAATTTCTTGCTCTCTTACATTAGTCAGATCTATGTGCTTTCATATTGTAGTGGAAACTTGCAGACTCATTCATATATAGAATAACTTTATTGTCATTGTTCTATTGCACAACAAAATTAAATGCCTTCCCCAGCACTCACCACAAAACAACACACCTATCTCTCCACATCCCAATCACCACAGCACAGTCCCCAAAGCCAATATATACACACAAATATATCAGCTGAACCTAGATGAAGGCAAGCTGAAACCATTGTATGGAAACCTAAACAGATCCTTTATGACTGTATCCCCCAATTTCAGCTAATTCTAAGTAGTATTGGAGTGTTTGCTTGCTCATTTTCTTTGTTCATTCTGAACTACTCCGTATTAAATGTCCTACTCCTTAGCTCTGTTTGAGATGATGATTGGTGTCTAATTTAAAAACTCAGGCTGACTAGTCCTCAGGAGGTAGACACAAGTTTCATTCACAACTTTGATTACAGAGGCATGCACTGTATATTACTCATACATAAGTCTAGAAAATTTAGTCAAAATTTGATCCCAAAATGGGTTGATCTATCCATAGGTCAATGTAATACTGTATTCTGATTAAAAAAAAGAAGAGAAGATTGCCAAAATATGAGAGCCCAGTCTGTCTCAAAAGAATCTAAAACAAACACTGACCCCTCTACTCTCTCTGCTACAACACAACTTCTGGCCTCTTCGAATGCCTAGGTGGGGAAATCACCCCTTTGGGGTGAGAAGGACAGGATATAAATACAGTAAATAAATAAAATGATATAAATAAAATAAATCTGTTCTATTTGGGGTGTTTTATAGCCCAAACCCCATGAACATAAATAAAATATTTTCGATATGGACACAGGCATTTTTGAATACACAGAAAATGTATAAAGAGCCAATCTCCTTTTAGATGTATATGTCCTGAATGGAAATGCATGTCCATATCAAACCCATCAGATCCATCAGCCAAGCTCAGATTAGAATTGCAGTATATATTTCCATTTATCAGTTCTTGAGAGTGTTCTTGCAGGAAAGGGTGTTTACAAAAAGCCATTTTAACAGGCTGCAGTATTATAATGGTGTTCTCCCATATGTTGTTGGACAGCAAATGCCAGCATTCCTCACCACTGACTATGCATCCCAACAAGATCGGGGTGGAGGTGTGGGGTGGGATGAAGGCCTGTGTCAATATCCAACTCTAATATGGTATCTAAATGATGAAGAAGGTTGTTCAGCAGAAAACAGGTTACAGGAGGGGAATCAGTTCCATAAAACTCCTTGTAGACAAATATGAAGATTTGTAACACAGTCGGAACATTCACACCTCATGTAAGTGTCTGGGAAGCAGTGTTAAGAGAAGCGAAAGTAGCTCTGGAATGAAATGGAATGGAATAAAATAAAAGAAACGAAAGAGGCCTGTGGGGCTTTTTTCTTCCCATGGAAGCAGTCAAATTCTTCTGTCTAATGTTTCCAGATCTAAATCTGCTCATTTATGGTACCAGGGACATTCAGTAATAAAACAGCTACATCCTTCTGCGTTCTAGCCACTGCAGTGTCATTTCATTATGTCATCTGTAAATTTAATATAGTCCTGTGTAAACTTAAGCAGGGGATGGACAGATGCAATTCATGGAGAAATTTCAGATCCTGTTGCTGCACATACTTCTTGGAAAAATAATCTTAGCCTTTACTAACAAGTTACTATCTGATTAGTTCCAAAGAAAATCCTATTAAAGAGGCATATGTACGAACCCCATGATTTCCTTCCCCCATTCTAATCTAATTCATGTACATTTAAGCTTTCTAGGACTTAATCTGGTCTCATAGTTAGATGGCACATTACTGACTGCATAAGATATGCCATAAATATATTACAGAGGCTTTTACTGGAAACCCTTCCCATGTCATAAACTGGCACAGTTTTAATATTTTCCAAATGCAACCATAATAAAATCAAGCGCTTTACCAGAAGAATATACAATGTCTATGTTCATCCGTCTACTATTTTATCAAAATTAGGAAGTGACTTATAATCGCACAAAACTAGATAGTACACGTGTCTGTGAGTAAACAAACCAGTTATCCTAATACTTAAATCTAAGAAAAGTTAGAATGCATAAGTGAGAAAAGCAGTTTTTTCATGAAGTTTCCAGATTTATGACAAAGGACAGAAGATTACCCTGCGTAATTCTTCTTCTGGAAAGTTTTGCAGCATTAGCACTGGGAAAAATTTCTATTTAAATCAACAAGGCCTGTCAAAAAAACTCCCAAATGGCAGAATTCATCATTTGTAAAAACAAACGTCAAAGACAGGCAGATCTCTGTTACAAACATACCTTAGTTTTGTATTGGTTCAACAATCAGCGTCTTCTCCAGTGAATTAACGGTATTGTAATTTGTTGGCAAGCTTGTGTTTGAGATACCTTCTAGCTCCTTGCACAAACTGTATTTCCTAGAATCCACTGTGGAGATGGAACGTCTATTATGGTTGTAATCCTTAACTCACTTACTATGGTGAAGTAATTTCCTCACTGAGCACAATAAGGACTTTTACTCAACAATCATAGGATAGGAATGTGCTTTACATCAGTTAAACTCCGCGATGCAGCTAAATGTGCCTGGAGTATATATCATAAATGAAATATGACCACTTTCTGGATGAAGATGAGACAACAGCTATTTTAGTAGTGGGTTTTTAAAAACCTTATCTTCAAATTTAGGTTTTCAATGTGTGAGTCATGAGATACTTTAGAGACCAACTCCTTTTCTTATAAGAAAATATAATGAAGCTTTCATGAAAGATAAGAACAGAAGAACAGCTCTTCTGGAACAGACCAAAGATCTAAATTGTCCAGGATTGTTTCCCCCGGTGTCCAACCAGATGCCTCCGGGAAGTCTACAAATGGGTTGCAGCCTCTTTAATCCATTTACCAGAATCTGAAAGCAGCTTGCTACTCTAACTCAATTTTCTGGCATCCAATGAAATAAACGGATGTATATAAACCTTACTATCTTATAAATATGACATGTGTCTCTTAGGAGCCACACAAGCTATACATTTTTAAAATAAACAACTACTAAAACAGCTTACGACCAGTGTTTTGATTGTGTTGATAATATTATCTGTCCTAGTCCTTCAGGAATAAGGCAGAATATCATTTCATAAATGAATATTGTATTTTATCCACTATATAAATACTGTATTTTATCCACTCAGAATTTAATTATCATTGTACTTTTAGGGGGAAGGTGGGAACCATATTAAAAAGCATTGCCCCATAGTATTCCAAATATTGTCACTGCAGCTGAAAGGATCCAGTTAAACATTTCAGTAAGAGCTCTTGCTTATTCATAATTAATATGCAAGCGTAAGATGGTTTTAGAGCTGAAGAAGCAATCCAATATGGTGGGGTACAGAAAGAAATAAAGTACTTCACAAACAGTTGTGCAAATTGGTTTCTTTTGGGCTGTGGGATCTGAAAAATGATCCACTCTGTGTAGGGAGAGCTGTTCACACCTTATCCTGCAAATAGGTTCAGCTTTTTGGATAGGTCCTCAAAACTTCAAACTATGGGTGCAGTTACAGTGTAGAAGGCTTGCAATTTAACTGCCATGGCTCAATGCTGTGGGATCACGGGAGATGTAGTCTTACAAGGTCCTTAGCCTTCTCTGCTAAAGAGTCCTGGTGCCTCCCCAAACTACAACTTGCCGGATTCCATAACTATGAGGCATGGCAGTTAAAGTGGTGTCAAACTGCACTAATTCTACTGTGTGGATGCACTTTAAAATATGGTGCATATTCTTCACATCACTGATGTGGAAGCCATGAGCCAAGCTTTGCCTAAATGATTTATGTGTGGGATAGCTAAAAGCCTCTTTGTTTGCTTACTATATACCCCATGAAGCTTGGTTGTTTTCTAATGTCTATATAGATCTTCAGTTCTCAGAATCATTTACTTTGTCCACTAGTTGATGACTTGATCTCATTGTTTTTATTAGTCATGCCTGCCTCTGTTATCTGTATGTGGCTGATGCTGTGGTTTTATTTGATTTAAACTTTCTTAAGGATACATATGTTTCAAAAAGGTGAAGTAATAATTTCCAAATAAATTGGTAAACCCAAAATAGAACTTGAAGAACATCTCTGTAGAATTCTAAAGACTCTGTAAAGAGCCGATTTGTGCTATCATGAGCCTGAAGAACTCTGAGCCAAGCCCAGGCAGTCACATTGCAAGAGAAGAATGCAAAAAGTCTATCTGTAACCAAAAAGAAAGGAAAACCTAATTGGATTATGGGTAAAACTCTTCAAAGGTTAAGAACGAGCAATAAGCAAAAGTAAACAGTGACAGAAATAGAATCAAAATCCTTAATGCAACTGTTCGGCGACTTATGCATAAGGACAAAGAACCTTATTATAATAATCAATATAAAGAAATAGAAGACAACAAAAAGACCTCCTTCTTGGTTTTCCACAAGCTCTGAGAAATCAAAGGAAACTTTAAACCAAGATTGTGGATGCGATATGGCCAGCAAAGGAACATACTACACAATCAAGAAGAAATAAAATAAATAAAAATAAAAAGATAGTGGGAGCAATACACTGAAGAACCATATAAAAGAAATGAAAGGATGGCTAGCCAATTATTCCTTCAAGGAAGATCCTTTCCTTGATGAACACACAGTGTAAGAAAAAAGAAGTAGAAGGAACTTGCAAGCTATTTGGAAGAATAAATCACCAGGAACAGATGGCATATCAGATCTGATTCAAACCCATTAAAATTCTAACTAAAACCTACCAGTAAGTATGGAAAGCAAAACAATGGACCATGGAAAGAAGATAACAGAGATAGTGAACCAATGTATTCCCCTATGCAAACAATGTGATACTGAAAAATTTACAACAAAAACTTTTATCTTACATGGAAGGTGTGTAAGTGTGTGTGTGATTAATGATTAAATTTTAAAAGAGGGGCATAAAAATTGGAGGAATACCAACAATTTAAGATGAGATGATACCATGTCTCTAGCAGAAAATAGAGGTGCCTTGTGGCACTTCTGCATTGACTATTTAAGCCAGTGGTTTTCAACCTGTGGGTCCCCAGATGTTTTGGCCTTCACCTCCCAGAAATCCTAACAGCTGGTAAAATGGCTGGGATTTCTGGGAGTTGTAGGCCAAAACACCTGGGGACCCACAGGTTGAAAACCACTGATTTTCAGCTATCTTGGACCCGGCTTGTCTCCTTTTTTGAACCAACTGTTTCATGAACTCATGTGATCTGACTGAAAATTTCACAATTAGATGTTGCATTTCCTTGGATACAGTAATTTAAAGTAGTTCTGCAATTTTGTATGGTTTATGAAAACCTGAGAATTTCATGTGTCGAATTAGCTATAGTTGATGAGCATTAATGCAGTTCAAAAATAGTAAAACTTGGTAGTAGTCACAGTGGCCAGGAATTAAGCTATTCTCTGAATAAAGACTTAGTCTGTGTCAGGGCAGAAGAGACACATTAAAATAATCTCAAATTATTTTTCAACACAGTCTCTGCAAACCATTTGCCAGGTTCTTTCAACTTACACCAAAAATTATTTGTGTTGTAATGCTTTATATTTGGAAGTCAAACACACAGCATGAGCTAAGCTATTGCTATAAGAGATATGTGTGATTATCCAGTGTTAGATTAGAAAATCTGATTTAGGGATTCATAGAGAAGAAGCATGTACCTTCTCTAAAGGTTAACTTTGAGTTATATAAAATGCATTAAAGATGAATGCTTTCTGCCAGTATTAAGACTCTTTAGAATTTCACAATGAATGAGCTACATGTCATCAATTATTTACGGAGGGCTCCATAGCATAGCAGTTCCAAAGTAATATTGAGATATATGTGTCCTGAAGGTTGCTGGAATGGAAGAAATGTTGCCAATGATATTTGGTGAAATAAGTACAGTAGAAAGGTCATCAGGAGAAGGTGTAAAATTTCAGGATATCTTGGTCATGAAATTCATCTGAAACAAAATCAGGAATTATTAATACGTCCTCAGAGTGAAGCAATGCACGGACAATTTTACAGTGAACTGAATTTCACTTAGGTCTTTGTTTCAAGTAAAGAACTTAAAGTGGAAGGCAGGGGGAGAATCAGCGGCACAAAGATTTAAGAATTTTCCCACAGTATAACTGGTGTTTTGACAGGATTTTAAGTTTGAGTTGGCAGCACATCCCAAAAGATTTTCCCTCACCTTTTTCTTATACAAAGATTGCAGTCAGTTCTCTCCCTCCCTCCCTCTTTCTTTCTCTCTCTCTCTCTTCATGTGTGTTTGCCTGGAGCAATCAGGAGTTACTAAGTTTTCCTAATAGCTATTCACATTTGATTTGAATATTATTGCTTTTCAAGGTTTGCAATAGTATTTTAGTTTTAATTTGACAGAAATTAATAAGGAGATAGGGAAAGAAATAGTACATCAGGTCTGCATGGCAGTAACTGTCACACTTCCTAATTTGTTAGACAATAGGCATAATCTACCACTTCCAATTTTGGCTCAGCAAAATAAACACATGTATATTAATGATCTTCAAATATTTCTGTGCAGCCAAGCATGTTGTCTTTATATAGAACAGCATCAGACCCATAATTATTGCCCATGCATTTTAATAACTTGAGTATTCATTAATATTTTTTGGTTTGTTTGGGGGTTTGGCATTTTAATGTTTCACAAGTTTTAGAAACTTATTTTATTTGAAGACTAAAATATTAATATATAAAATACCTTTATAGTCTACTAATGCTTTCTAAATGTAATATAAATCCATCATTGTAATAATAGGATGGGACTCATGGAACGCTTGCAGAAGACGTCCCACTTAGTACCACTTAGCTCAGCACATTAGTATTCTCCATGGTATTTAATTATTCATTGTTTTAGAGTTTAAATTAAAAATAAATACCATACATGAATGATAATTTGTGTACAATGATTATAATATACTGTCAAGTCCAACACGCAGCACATTCCCTTAAGGTATGGGTTTGGTCAATTATATTTTCTCATGAAATGTATACAGCTTCTTCTGGCTTGAAACCTCTGGCTTTAGAGGTTGAAGCAAGGGAGAAAAAGATGAAATTGCTGTACAGTGAAAGTTACATTCCAGCTCTAAGCACATATGAAAAGATATGAGAGTTGTTACAGTAGAGTCTCGCTTATCCAACCTTCGCTCATCCAGCTTTCTGTATTATCCAACGCAGTCTGCCTCCCACCAGGATCCACAGCTGTTTCAATACATTGCAATGTTTTGGTGCTAATTTCATAAATAAAGTAATTACTACATAATGTTACTGTGTATTGAACTGTTTTTTCTGTCAATTTGTTGTAAAATATGTTTTGGTGCTTAATTTGTAAAATCGTAAATAAATTTGACATTAAATAGGTTTTTCTTTAATCCCTCCTTATTATCCAACATTTTAGCTTATCCAATGTTCTGCCAGCCCATTTATGTTGGATAAGCAAGACTCTACTGTCGTTGTCTTTGCATGTGGACATTTAGTTGCTCAAAGATTCTGCACAATGTTGGTTTGTTTTTAATATGTTGACCAAAAAGAAGATTCCCCCTTTCTCCCCTGCAAAATTCTAGTGAGTTGGTCTATTGTAGATCTTTGTTAAATACTTCTGATAGCAAGATATTTAAATAAGGGCATGAATCTCACTTGCTTATCAGAGAATAAGTCCTACTGATGTCAATAGGACTTAATTTGAAGTGCACAAGTATAGCATTATATTGTAAGTTCTTGATCAAACTTTCATCTGAACCATCACAGTAAGGCCCCTTCCACATAACTGAACAAAATACCACATTATCTGCTTTGAACTAGGATATATGACAGTGTGGACTCAGATAACCCAGTTCAAAACAGATATTGTGGGATTTTCTGCCTTGATATTCTGGGTTATATGGCTGTGGAGAAGGGCCCTAAGGCCAAATAGATAACTATTACTATAAGGACTGCACACAAAATGTTTTAAGCAGTATGTTCAATTTTTCATAGATCTCTCTCTTTGGGAATTTGTAGGCAATTCTAATATTCCACCAGGGGCCCAAGTCTCACTTTGTATATCACTGTGAAAAATGTGACAGTAATAGCAGTATAATAATTCAGGGGATGCACATATGTTCCATTGTGAATGCTTTCCCCAGGTTGGTGCAAAATACATAGATATTCCATATCACTGAAAATATTTTGTTGGCGGGATCTGCTGTATTCTTTAAGTAACCAAAGGTAACAATTTTAGTTACTTTTGTGTAATGGAGAATCATTACACAAAGTGTTAGGCTAAGCACTTTTTGAGACTTTGAAACTATTGCTATAATAAATTGCTATTTAAAAATAACCTGGTCCTGCCAAGCTCTGAACCGGTTTACCTTTGCAATATTTTTCATAACATTACTCTATGACTATTCTAATTTGCATGTTTTGCTATTTACTACTGACATTGTTGCATACATTCTGTTGACCATATACATAACACTTGGTGGATTACATATATATAACAAAGAATGAAATTCATTAAGCAAGTAATGTCCTGTAGGATGTGCATGTAAGCACATGCACCCTTGATTCTGGTACATACTGATATTAAGTAAGCTGTGTCCGAGATAATATTTTATTACAATAGCAATAAGCAACACATTTGACAAGAAATGATATGCAGGAACTGCCTTCTGGCTATTCTGTATTGCCTGTAATGGTAGCACAGTATTTTTCCAGTTAGTCTTAAATCCTTTGTTTTGCATCCAGAGAACTTTAATAATTTCTTTATTTTAATGCAAAAAAGGAATAGAGTGGATAAAATATGCCAGTATCATCTCAGTCATTGCTAACTGGGGCAGCAAATGTAATGATTTGGTCTTAAATTAATACCAAGGGACCAAAATGTGGGACATTAATAATCTTCTCTAGATATTAGAACCACTGATAGCCTTTTCTCCGTAGTTCCATAGTTTTATGCTAAACAGTGAAAAAACTGAGCTCTGGTTATAAAGCTTGTTCTACTTTGAGTTTTGAATATTTTGCTGGTTAATATTTCTATGGAAAGAAAATGAATTGCAGCACAGATGTGTGGAAAACTTGCTAGAAAAGTCAATAATGATTAGTAAAGTAGAAAGCAGTCGGAAAAGAAGAGAATCACATTGCAGATGGATAGATTAAATCAATGAAGCTGCAGCCCTGAATCTGCAAGACTTAAGCAGGGCAATTGATGATAGGAGTACTTGGAGAGATCTCATTCACAGGATTTTTTTTTAAGTTGAAGTTGACTTGAGGGCAATTAGCAACAACAAGATTTTCTGGAACAAAGTTTTGAGGCAAAAAGTGCAGATATATATATAAATATAAATATAAATATATATATATATATATATATATATATATATATGTACACACACACACACTAGCTGTACCCGGCACGCGTTGCTGTGCCCTATTTAGGAGAAAGTCTGAGTATGTAAGGGTTGGAATTGTTGTTAGTGAATTGGGTGTTTTATGTTTGTGACTCAGCTCTTTGCCTGCAGTCCTTCGGGTTTGACTTGTACCATGGCCAGGACGGATCAGCTTGGGGAGGGCTTGTCCTGTCAGGGGATCTCTATCTTCACAGGTGCGTCCAGTGTCTGTTGGGGGACTGTTAAAAATCCTTTCCGTATCCTTTTTAGCCACCTTTCTCAAGATCTTCATGTCTAGCTTACTTTCTGCTCCTCTCTTTTTCAAGATGTCCTGCTCTGTGTCTTTTGCACCCATTGGTAGATGTCCGATGAGGCGCTGGGCATCAGAAGGTACTTGGTGATGACCTCCATCCCTTGGAGCCAGCATATCGAGGGGCTGGAGCACCCTCCTTGGCAAACCCCATTGTTGCTGGATGGTCCTCTTATTAATGTGGAATTCCAAGCCACTGGAGATCTTTTGGGAAAGGAAGAAGAGCTCCCCTTGAATGGTGTTGATCTCCATCATGGGCTTCTGATTTGAAAGTGTTGGAGGAGGCTCTGGCTGAAAGTTTGTTATGGGTCGGAATGTTCATGTTGGCTGGCCAGTACAGCAGTTATGCAAATCCGCCCTTATTGTCAGCCAATCATGTTGTCAGAATGTAGAGGCTGGGGGAGTCTTTGGCAGCCCCGGAGGATGCTGGGAAATGTAGTTTTTTACTCGTTGTTTTGGGGGCCTTTTAGGTTTTGGAGAGGAAAGTTTCTTTGCTATAAACGTACCTTGCTTGAGGCCTATTTCTGTTGGCAAGTTTTGTGTTTCTGCGTTGTAAGGTTTCTCTGTTTGAGGTAGTCTTCACATGACGGCTCTTCCTTTATATATATAGATATATATCTCTGAGAATGGGAATTGGTGATTGAAATGAGTCTGTTAACAACATTTCAATGTTTAACCAGTAAGTTTCACAACTTTTTGGCAAGACTAACTTGACATTTATTTATCTTGAATATATGATCTAGCCCCTTGAGTTGTTTATTCAGGTGCATATTTTGTACTAAGTTAGAAGGGCCTTATGCCTAAGTAAATGGCACAGGATATTCATATTGATATCTTTTAATTAAGAATGCCTTCCATGTCATATACTGCTGCAATCAACCCCAGAGCAAAGAAACAACAAAACAGCTATGGGATAAGAAAGGATTTGAATTGATTAGATATAGAAGGGGAACAGGGTAGTATTAACCAGGTAGTATTACTATTACTCTCATTATAGTAACACAATTTTCACTAACTATACTTTAGAAACATGTTAGAAACAAAACGCCAGCACCCCCTAATTTTGTTATGACTTTTGAAATTGTTTTTTATCAATCGCACATGCATAGTAGATCAGAAGTCATTTGATACTTCTATAATATAATTGCCTGTACACCACTAATATGACCACTCATATTAGCAGCTCCATCTAACCCTGTTTACACAAGTATTGCAATTTCAGTCCATTTTTCCAGTGTTTTCAAATAATGCCTGAATGTCCTCCACCTGTCATATCTCTTATTTTCACAAAGCCTGCAACTTCAACATCATACTTTAGTGAGCGCAATAACTGGTCTAAGGCATTCACATTCAAAGGTTTGTCTGCTAAAACAGAGAACCACTGTGATGCATTGCATCTTTCAACAATTGTTTTGACTATATTGCCACTGGAAATGTCTATTAGTTCATTCTGTATTTAAGGACTAGTATACTGGGCATTCATAAGCTGCAGTTTTGTGATGACTTTTCAGGTCAGTGTCTCCTTATCTGGCATGAGGTCTCAACAAGCTTTTGAAATTACTATCATTGTGTAATTGGTCCCTCTTTGCTCCCACTTAAAGTCAGTTCTTATCATCCACAAAGCACAAGTTTCCACAATTGACCAGAATTTCAAAGTGGGCCTTGACAGTTATGAACGGGCTAGACTAGGGCTAGTGCAATGAAGTAACAAAGAGCCGAGGGAGTGCAGAATTGGATCCTAACTGATGGCCAGGGTGGGGCCTGGGGCTACTCACTTCCAAGGCCTACTGGACAGCTATAAAAGGTCTGGGCCAGGGCTAGTACCACAAGGTGACAAAGGAAAGTGGGTAAAGTACAGAGCAGGATCCTAATTGATGACCACGGTAGGGCTTGTGGCTAATCATTTTCAAAGGCTTGCTGGAACCAACAAGTCTTCAGGTCCCTCAGATATGAACATTTTCGCTAACAATTTTTTAAACTTATGACATAAAATTAAAATTATATGACTATAAATCCCTGTGTGTGACAAACCAGCAGCACCAACACCGTATGTGGCTATTTTCTCCCCATTTACCCACTTCCTCAAAGCCAATATAGAATAGGCATGACTGAGAATTACCAACTTACCCAGACTACCCTGTAAGCTTCATCTCAAATCAATGCTTACCATATACATGGTTTTAGGCTGGAAAATTGTGCTAGAAAAAAAACCAAGGCAATAAGTTCTAAGCTTGCATAATACAAAAATGTGCACAATGCACTAAATTTGCATATTATAGAAATTTGCACAATATTCAGATTTGGGGAATTGGGATATGGTCACCCAAGGTTAGATTTAAGGATGCCAAAGTGCAATGCTAATATGTTGCCTAAAGTTGAGATCCTTTCCCTACTAGAGGTAAAAAATATAACAGGTACAGATTTTCCATTGATAGTAATGAGAAAGAGTGCACCTAATGAATGTTAAAGTTTCATTCACCTCTTAAGGTCTGCCAGGAAAAAAGTAAAAACCCATGTGGCATTTCCGCTACAATATTCTGAGTCCAGCAAATGCCATAATCAGAGATCAGTTGAAAAAAGAGATATCACTTGCCTACATCCAGACTCTAAACATCACTGAGTCTATTTGTTAAAAAATGCTCCAAAATAAGGAAAGGCCCAACTGAAGGTGGTTTAAAATCTCACCAAGTGGCTCCTAACAATATCTTCATATTATACGATCTGTCCCAGTAACAAATAATCCAATGTTGTTACATTTATAGTAGCAGACATGCCATTTAAAACCCTCAGAACTGAAGTATATATAAAGAACAGGAATAGTACAATGAGATACCTCCCTTCCCCAACTGTTGTCTTGTAATATTTGTAAAACTGAGAAATGTAACAACTCTCTACAAATATTAAGACTAAAATTGTCACTTTTGCCTGTATTAGATGTATTCCACCATTGATTAAGGAACATATCTCAGCAGTTTTAAAAATATTTGACGAAATCATACGATATCATGAACATGGATCTACTGACGCAAGAAATCGCCAAAAATAAATCCCTAAAGAACAACATCAGAGATACCAATTGGGGGAAATTTACTGAATATATCAAAAGGAACAAATATTAACATTCTTAAATAGTGGACTGTCGAATCACCATATAATACATTCTGATATATCATTCCCTCTCAGTGAAGAGGTAAGAATAGGAAGACTGAATAAAGGAGTGAAAACCAAAGGATCAAAGGATACCATATAGGTATACAAAAACACAAGGACTAGGAAGCTGTTATAATCATCACAAGAGTCTAGGGAGTCACGAACGTTAATGTGTGGGGGGGAGTGGAAGGGGGACGGGTGTTGGCTTGAATGTGAGTATGTATGGTCATGAATATTTGTTGCAAGTATTAATTGTCGTTATGTGTCTTTGTATGTCTTTTTTATATGCAATAAAACATTAAAAATATTTGACTCATGAAAGAAAGTCTCATAACTGCAATATGTCTTTTAGTTTCAGATTAGGACATTCCTTGGAAAGGTGACACGTGATGGTGTTTTTTGTGGGTACTGCAGAAGTAATGATTGGAACTACTGGTGATGAAGGATGTAATTTTTATCTGTTTTGCATTCATAGTATAATAAATAAAAAAGACTTTCGCCGCCACCAAAGAGCTGTGCCAGCTACTAACAGAAATTCAATTTATAGTTGCATATTTTTAACTGTGAGCTTTAGAATGCATTTGATTAAATTCTGCTTTCCTGTGGACTTAATGAGAATTTTAATTCTCAAGAGATTTCAGTAGGCTGGATGGTAAAATGAGACTATCAAGTCTCAGTGAGTGGAAGAAGCTGACTTCTTTGAACATAAATAAAATCCATAAGTGTGTCTGCATATATATTAATATTTCTGTGACACACATTGGCAGAACAATAAATAGCACAAAGACGCGGAAGCCATTCACTTCCCAGATTTCCCACTATTGAAAAATCTCTATTGTGTATGCTCTTGAGAGAGAGAACCCAACTTTTGCAGAAATCCATTATTAACAGATAATGTAGACTAGGTAATTTAGGGCATTTGAACAAAAATGACATTAAACAATCATAAAAGTCACAGACAATTGCTGTCAAATGAGTTATCCTCAGCTTAGATCCAATATAATCATAATACTGGCTTAACGTTTGTTATACTAGTGGAAATTTTTCATTACACAACTACTCGGCAAAAGAAGCACATGTATGAAATTTATTCTACAACTGCCTGCATCTTGAGGTAGAAGATGCTACTGCCAGGTTACATAAGGTGCAAATCTTATGATTACTTGAAACAAACAAATAAACACTCAGGTATGACTGAATTTTCATTCGCCACCTTTGTTCACACAATCTGAGCAATTAAAGTTATGCTATGAGGACTGATTATTTTTTCCATTGAACTCTTTTCATGTGTTACTTAAAGCATTTTGATATTATAACACTAATTGATGTATTTCTGGCATTCTATCAGAAATGCTTCAAAATCCAAAACTGCCAACATGGGTGGATGAGATAGTGACTTCCTTGCTTTCTTATGGTTCAAGATACACAATCATTGTTTCAAGCACAGTTATTAAAAACATTGTGAATAAAATTCCCTCAGACTAAGTATATAAGGTATGTGTGAAACATAAATGAATTTTATGTTTGGATTTGGATCCCATCTCCAAAATATCTCATTATGTATATGCAAATATTCTAAAATCCTCCAAAATCAAAACACTACTGATCCCAAGCATTTTGGATATGCGATATTCAGCCTATATTAGAATTCAGAGCCATAATGGAATGAGTTACAATACAATTTTGTTTCAGTAAACACTTCAATACAATCCATTTTTAGCAATGTTGAAAGTTTGTGCCAAATACGAGGGTTTTCCTTAACTGTGCAATTTTGATTCCTTCAAGAGATTAAAAATAAGTTTTTCAAGTAATAAATTGGACAAGACAGTAACAGGACTAAAATAACAGTGAATTCTAGGCAATGAAATATTAATGCTAAAATGTTAAGCTGGGGGGGGGGGGTTAATAAAAATTCGTTTTTACAGAGTTCTGTAGATGATACTAACCACTCTGCTAGTTAACTGGGAAATTATACTTTAAAAGAAAGTGTTGTTTCTTCTTGCTTCTTATTAGGGCAAAGGCCTAATAGTCTGGCTTTAGCACAGCAGTTTTAATCACCAGCTGCAGCTGCAGTAAATCTTGCCAACCAAAATGTTGACAGTTCAAAGTTGGGTCAGGGTGAGCTCCTGACCTTCAGCCCAGTTCCCTCACCCACTTAGTGGATCAAAGACAGCAATGAGAGAAGATTAATAGAAACCACATTAAGCAGGGAAGTATTTTAGGCACTGCATTTTGGAGGAAAGTTTATAAACAAAGAAAGCTCTTTGGCAAAGGAGATGGAGCGACAGCACCCCCCTGTGGCTGGAACTAAGCACAGCCTCCAAAAGATGCCAAATGATGAGAAAAAGCCTAAATATACCTCCATCTGCTGTCTGTCTTGTCATTGTATAATCGACATTGAATGTTTGCCGTATATGTGTTCTGTGATCCACCCTGAGTCCCCTTTGGGGTAAGAAGGGTGAAATATACTGTAAGTACTGTAAATAATTAAATAAATAAAAAATTAAAGGCCAGGCATATTCTGTAGCGAGACATGAAACTGCTCCAAGAATTGGTAGAAACAGAATTTCCTTGTTGTCAAAATCATGCAGCTGGGAGGTGCATTTGATAGTCTTGAGACCATAGGACCTCATCACACTAGAACATGGATCCACTTTAAATCTGGTTTCTGCCTTCTGCAAAATTTTGGCGATTGTAGTTTAGGGAGGGGCCTAACTACAAACCCTAGACTTCTGAAGTGGCAGAAACTGGATTTGAAGTGGATCTATGCTCTGGTGTGATGAGGCTGTTATACAGCATAAGGATGGGGAGCTGGGAGGGGCAGAACCTGGCCTATTTAAGACTCAGCCCACCTCTTTCTTCTTCAATTGACTATACAGAAATATACAGAGAGACCTACTGTATATCTCTTCAGGTCTTCACAAGCTGTGGCCCTCCAGGTTTTTAGACTCCAATTCGCAGAAGCCCTGGTCAGCTTGTTCAATGGTCTGGAATTTTGGGAACTGAAATCCAAAACACCTAGACGGCCACAAGTTGAAAATTCCTTATAAGAACAACAAATAAAATGTAAATTATAAAAGAAATAAAAGGAGTGAAGTAGAATGTGATGTAATTAATGCATAATTCCATTTTCAAAATATGACTGTCCCAAAACAAACAAACAAACAAGACAGCTATAGAATTAGGTAGCTGAAAATGCATGGAATAGTCTGTGATCAAGTTTGCCTGATCTATATTTTTGCTGATTTCGCAAAAAAACAAACAAAAAACAACAACAACAACAAAAAGCGAAAACAAACCTCTAGCCTTTGAGATATAGGCTGTTCCCATCTGGTTCTCTCAAAAACTTTCAATAGAAATATAGCACTACATATAAAAGTCTGGCACTTAAAAAAATAACAACAAAGCATCACAAAGATAAATTGTGATTTTGGCTATTAATGATTTCATATTTTAGGGTATTTTTAAGATAGTCTAAGAATAATATTTTGGTGGAGAAGCATGTTGTTTCATTATTTATAATTGAGTAATTGTTTAATGTCATAGAAATAACATGGCTCTAGCTGTTGCTTTACCACCTCATCAGATGGGCAGAAGCACCCGTCCTATGCAGATTTCACCCCTATTTAGGCACAGAGCCTGCCTGCTCCTATCATGCAAGATTGATTTACTTTTGGCAGGGTTCCATGCTTGAAGGGTAAAATTGGCATAGGTGGCAGTGGCAGCAACATGGGAGGCTTCCTGTGTTGCATTGAAAACAACAGGCAGCCGGGGGGCAACACTTCTCCCTGTGGGATGAGGTGAAGAGGAAGGCAGGTGATGTGGAATGTGGGGTGCTGGGTTTCCCATTCCTGCCACCAAACCCCGCCAGATTCACCATGATCCGTGGTGAATTGAGAGCTTAATGTGTTTCTCAACCTTGGGTTCTCCAGGTGTTTTGGACTTCAGCTCCCACGATTCCTAACTGCTGGTAAGCTGGCTGAGATTTCTGGGAATTGGAGCCCAGAACAACTGGAGGACCAATGGTTGGGAACCACCACTTTAGATTAACTAATAACTACTAGTAGTGGGGAAATCCTATTGAACATCAATGAGAGATTATGGCACATTTTGATGGGATGCAATATTTTCATAGTTCAAAAAGAGTTGTTTATTTACGTGAGAGAGTAAGTTAGAGTGGAAGCTAGATGAAAATGTTTTTTAAAGGAGTGATCAGCTTCTGTTTTTTCTCTCTACATTAGTGATATGAGCAATTCATTGATTTATGTGCTGAAAAATGGAATAGCAATCAATGATATTCTTTAAGCACCTTAGTAATTGGATTTCCAGTCTCCATTTGTGACTTGGCATTATATTTAGGAAATACATAAAATGTGTTTGCATTTTTATTTAAGTAAATACATTATTGAAGTGGGTTGATCACTTGCTAGAATTCAGGTACATGAGATTCTAATTAAACTCTTAAATGTAATTAATGTTGTATCCAGCTAAGGAAAATTCTGAATGATATATGAAAGGCTATCATGTAGGCTGATTATTATTGCAGTTGATTGGTGGATGGGGTTGGTCTAAGCTGGGCTAGATTGTTTTTCTGTTCCTTTCCTAATTTTTGATTTCTTGAAAAAATTCTTTATTCACTATCTATCTAATGTGTCCTCTAAAAGGTCTGGAACAGATTTTGATGAGGCAATTTTGGCATAATCAATCTTAATGGGCATGAGCTACATCCAGAAATATATTATAATGGGAAAGTGTCATATTTCTTTATAAGTTATAAAACTTCCTTGTGCAGTTTCAATTACCCAAGATCCTGCTCTGCTAATTCTTAGTTAAAAGTGACACTAATAGCAGAACTGCAAATTAATCCAGTTGGGAAATCTGAGTTTGAATTACCGAAATGCTGTGCCATATATAAATCTTTGCCATTATATTTAATGTTCTGTATAACTAGATCAAATTCTGAGGTATGAAAACCTAAAGTAGAGCTGCATTTCACCTGCAGATATCACTTATTAGGTAACAGCAGGAGTTACATGGAAACAGATAATGGTTTTGGGTGGATGTGAGTTTTCTTGGCTGTATGGCCATGTTCCAGAAGCATTCTTTCCTGAGGTTTCACCCACATAAATGCAGGCATCCTCAGAGGTTGTGACCTCACTACCTCTGAGGATGTCTACCTTAGATGTGGGCGAAGCATCAGGAGAGAATGCTTCTGGAACATGGCTGTACAGCCATGAAAACCCAATGATTCCGGCCACGACAGCCTTCGACAGATATGGTTTTGTAGCCTTTGAAAAATAATTATTATGAAAGATAGGCCAATCATGACTACTAGGCCAAATGTAGCTTAGTACTATTTCTTATCACTTAAGACAACTAAATGAAATGAGTTCTCAGGCATGTGGCAAACCATAACATCTGGCCAGTACAGTACTTTATATTTGGTGAGGTGTACAGGCCTGACCTAGGATATCTTCATTAAATGGAAAAGTCCATTACCTTGTAGACAGGAGCATATTCATTGTTTGCATCCACGAAATGCTGCATTAGCACATAATGTCCACTAGCACTTACTGGACACTGTAACAAGTATGGCTGCCAGATAGGGCTCCTCTTCAGTCAATGGTTACAGAGAATATGAAATTTCAGCAATTGTTGCTTGTCATGCTAAAATTCCCACTTCTATACAACTATTAACAGTATGTTATTCTTATCCTGTATTTCACTTGGCACCTCTGGTGACAAATGATGGCCATCCACTCAAGTATATGTCTTTTTGTATTGTTTTGAGACCTAACAGGAAAGAACCTAGAGTTTAGAAAAAGTTACCTCTTTCCCGTTATGCCTAATTGAGTAGTCTATGCACTCTGCCACACCGATACTCTTAGTATGAGTGTGACAAGTGATGCAAAAGCTCCAGTGTTTTATATGATTTGGGGAGGCTTCTATAGCACTTGGTTTAGCATTGAGTTGGAAAAAGATGGTGCAGCATCTGTGTCTGAATTCAGCTAACAACAATTAGGCCTGTGTGGCTACAGAGAGACCCAAGTTACAAATCCACTTGATTCTGCAAAAGGATGGAACTCCATGAGTATTTTGTAACATTATATTAAAATATTGTATTTTATTACTTTCTCTTTATCTGTGTTGTTAGAAAGAGCCGGAGATTCAAGCCTATGGTACATCTAAAAAGGAACTCTTTGCATCCTAGGTTAGGGATGTGCACATTGGAAATACCAACATTTTGAAAAAGGTCTGTTAAGATTAAGAAAGCATCACTTCAGATGCATTTCAAGAGCCAAACATTCCCTGAAATTGTGTGTAATAAATAAACCAAAACGTCTGAAGGACATTCAGTGTGCTTGCTTGCTCCCATTCCAGAGTGCTTGGCACTTTCAGAAAAATGCTTGCTCAGTGTTTGCCTTTGAATAATGAAACAAAAACCTGATGGTCAGCAAAGTGAAGTCATTAAGAATAAATCAGCTCTGTTTCCACCCAGAAACAGCTTAATGTTACACTTTGCAGTACACCATTGCAGCCGTTCCTGGCCCTCATATTGATTGGCCCCCACTCTTTTCACAACCGTGAACATACAGAATCAGCAGGCTTCCTTCTCCTTGCTCTGCCATATTCTTTTTTTAAAAAAGTATCTTCAGGCTTCTAATACGTGTACATGCAACTATGACACCTGGTCCCGACCAATGCATAGATGAACAAGACAAGAGCTTGCTGATTCTGCATGTTAGTTGTGGGGAAGGCAAAATGAGTTGGGAATAGCGACCTGCATCCTTTCTCCAATGCAGTTGTTCAGGATCCCAGTTGAGATCCAAACACACATTGGAAGGGGAGGTCTAAACCCATATCAAATTAAAAGCAACCTCTTCATATTTTAAAACTAGCTGAAGCAGGAGAAAGGCATCTGTTTCCGTGTAAAATGCTGCTTTAGCTTTTTAGATTGATGCGTTTTGTGGCTTTTCAGAGAAAACTATATAATTTTTTCCAGTGCTTAATTTTCATTCTACCTAATTTTGTTTGCCATGACTGAAAGCTGGTGGCAATTCCATTTGCATTTGAGATTTCTGATAGACATAATGCATTAGGGTTTCAAATGTTTGAAAAGAGCCTTTAGTTTGCACCTCTCAACTAGCAGTGTTTTAACAGCAAACGACAATTCCTCCATCACTCCTTTAATTAGACACTCCAAAAAGTGAGGAATGGCAGTAATGAATGTGAAAGTCCCACTATTAACAACTCAGCAACTCACTGTATATTTAGACATTTCAAAATCCTATTTATTTCCAGATTGCTAACAAGTGCTTTTCATGCTCACAGCATTTGTGTTAGCATACCATGTCCATTTTATAGACATGGCATGCTAACACAAATGCTTTTCAAAACTTTCAAAGCCCTGCACCATTTATTCCCGATCATAGACCCATTTCAGCAATATCCCAGAAATAAAGTTATTTTAAAATCAAAGCAACATGCTAAAATGTGTACCCAGTTTTTGAATGTAGCTTTCTGAGCAAGTACCAGAATTAATCCTTCAACAAATGCTGTTGTACACTAGACCCTCTAGCTCTGTACATTTTCATTTGTTGTTTAACATTAGAACTAACGTCATAGTGATTACTTGATTTTCTAAATGAACACAAAAAAGGCAAGTTATAACTGATCAGTGGTCAAGTTCACTGACGGGTCTTAACAAGCAAGTGCTGGCAGGCAAGCGGGTTACGCATTGTCGGGAAGTTCACCATGCATCAGCAGGAATACATGCCTGCAAAGAGTTGTTTACGATACGATGCTATATATTGATGACATGTATACAATCTAATGTATATAGTTTCTGAATTGTGTGACAAGCAGTTAAAATAGTGCAAGTATTTTAATATTTTCCTTCATTATCTTAGTTTGCAGCATGTAATGTGAATGTTGCTATAGTTGATTTTAAGAATTTTATACATTCATTGTTCAAGGTATCTTATTTACAACTTAGAAAACTAATAAATGGCTTCCATGTATTATCAAATAGATCTTCTATTTCTCCTTTTGTTAATCTTTGTCTATAAGCTAGCTTTTCTAATAGTTCTATAGACCATACCATATTTAACCAAATCTTTATTGACAAATTATCTACCTTTTCCTAGGTTTTCACTATTTCAAGTCTTGCGGAACATAACATGAGTTATATACAATTTTGTTTACCAAATCCTTATTTTTGTTTTAAAATACAGAAATCATTAGTAGGGATCCCCTGAAGTGTACTGTTTCCCTCACTATTAGCCTTATAACAACATATTTATTTACCATGTTGTAGGACGTAGGTAGATATATAGATACAAAAAAGAATGCAAATGTGTCGCTACATCTTTCTGATTGTTCACTTAAAGAAGGTAAATTTCCAGGTCGCTGTATAATTTTCTTTCTGAAAAGGGGGTGGTAGGGTCTAATATATATGAAACCTCTGCTCTAGACCAATTCCATAGTTAACTGCCCTTCATTAATTGAAAAACAACAACGGGACTTTGTGAGCCACACTTTTTTTGCACAACACTTTATGGAGCCTTTCTTCATTCCCTTCATTTCGCAAGAAAGTCAAGACCTGGCTATTTGAGCAGGCATTTGCTGATGAAATATAAGGCTTAATGAGATATATGGAATGACGACGATGCGATGGAAACTGATTTCAACATGACGCTGAGGCTGCAATTCTATGTTTTTAATTGTAAATTGTTATTATATGTTTTTCGCTGGGGGGGTTGACTTGTTGCTGTGTTGTATTGAGGGCAGAGACTGCCTGTGTAAACCGTCCCGAGTCGCCTTCGGGCTGAGAGGGGCGGTATAGAAACACGACAAACAAATAAATAAATAAATTCAGCTTTCTATAGATGTGAGCATCTGTCAGTCTCATTCTTGGAGATGTGCTCCACTTCCAAGCCCTGTTGCAGGAGTTTTGTTTTCTTAATGCACAAAAATGTGTTTATTTCTTGAAAATGCTCACTTTTCTAATGTTACCATTATTATATTTAGTTTTTCAGACACTAAAGAATGTTTCCAAGTGTTTTTCAAATATGTGTGTTTCATTTTCATACATATCTGAAACACATGTCTTTGTGCATACAAGATACCTCCAATGCCTTGGAATTATATTGCTTTCTAAAGAAGATGCTTGCTATTCTTTTTCTACTCTTAAGAGGAATGGGTATTTCCTTATAGAAAAGTGTGCTCAATTATTATCTGTTCTATTCACATTTCCTTTCCACTGCTCCATTCTCCATAGATCCTTTCCTCCCGTTCATGCTTCTGTCAGTTTCCCATCAACACTGCCTTACTCGTCCTTCAGCATCCTCTCTGTTCTTTATAAAGTTATTATGCCCTGACATATTATCGTTGTAGCAACAGAAACTCTGTAAAAAAACCTGGATCTCTCACCTAAAGCACATGTACACTGACCACCCAAAATTGGCATAAAGTGCAATTGAATGTTTGCACAGGAAATCACCACATGACAAAAGCAGGAAAGGAGGTCAATTTTTTTGTGTCAGTAAAAATAATTGCTTTTAAAACAGTCTCCCATTGGACACATGTCATGCTGTAAAACTCAACAAAAAGCACTATTAATAAAGTCAGTCAGTCAGTACTGACTTTATTAATAATGCTTTTTGTTGAGTCACTATTAATAAATGTAACTACAGTGTACCTGCTTTAAGCAATTAGAATCCCAGATCTGTGAATGGCAAAAGAGCAACCCTCCAGGACCTCATATTGGAGGGCCGGTACATCCTGGCATGTATAATGGAGACCTGGCCAGACAAGAGTGGACCTCTCACAGCTCTGCCCATTGGGCTTCATTGCCCAGCAGCAGGCAAGACCCGCGGGCCGGGGGTGTATATGTGTGTGATGATTTTTTGGAGTAACATCCCCCAGATCAGGATTCCCTTGTCTTGCTCAAATTATTTTGAAGTACTTATCTTAGAGTGGGTGGCCGGGACAGATTGGGAATTTTGTTGGTGTACCAGTGACCTTGCTGCTCAACAACCTCCCTAACTGAGTTGACAGGGTTGATCTCGGGCTTGGCCTTGAAGCTGTTGGTATTGGGAGACTTCAACATCCATGCTGAGTCAACCCTTTCTGGCACGGCTTAGGACTGCATGGCCTCCATGACAACAATGGGGCTGTCCCCAGTAATAGCTGACCCCATTGATAAGGCTAGACACATTTTGGATCTGGTTTTTATCTCGGAGAGTGGAGAGAGAGAGAGAGAGAATCTGATGTTAGAGGAACTATCAGTAGTCTCTTTGTCATGGTCAGATCATTCCTTGATCAGGTTTAGACTAACTGAAACCCTTTCCCTTCTCAGAAGTGGCAGACCCATTAAGATGGTCCACCTCAGGAGGCTTATGGATCCGGATGGATTCCTGATGTCTCTTGGGGAGTTTCCAGCTACCAGGGCAGGTGATCCTATCGATGCTCTGGTTGACATACGGAGGCAGCCAGGGCTATCAATATGATTGTTCTGAAGCATCCCCTTCCCAGATGCAGAGCTAAATTGACCCCTTGGTGAAAGAATCAGAATGAATTCGATCTCCAGAAGGTGAAGCTCCATCAAAACGTTTATAGTAAGCCACTGGGGCTGCAAAGAAACCCATGTATACAACATCAATTGCCACGTCCAAAAATAGGTCAGCAAAACTCTTTAGAGTGATCAAAGGGCTCCTAAACTATAAAGTAGAGCAGGCCTGTCCATGGCCCCCTAGCCCCTTGGCTACGGCCCCTTACCCTCCTGCAATAAATAAATAAATAAATAATATATTTTAAAAAATATTTTAAAAATATTTTTTCAATTAAAATATTATTTTTATTATTATTTTTTGGTCCTGCCCCTTGGCTTTCTATTGGCCGCCTCCTCTTCTCCTGAGGGAGGGGGTCAATGGGAGGGAGTGACGTCTCTCGGGCCCCGCCCCTTGGCAGCAAACAGGAAGAGCGACCCGGCTTTCCCCCTCAGCAGCGCGTTTCCTCCTCCTCAGGATTGCTGCTGCTCCGTCTGGGAGGCGCTCAGGCCCTCAGCACCAGGGAAGCAAAAGGGGTTTGGGAGGGAGGGAGTGTGTCTGAGAGCATGAGTGAGTGAGTGAGAGAGAGAGAGAGAGAGAGAGGGGTACCTGCCCTGGGCACACCTCTCCCCAGCGCAAAGGGAAGATCTCTCTGGCTCTCTCAGACACACACACACACACACACACACAAGCCCCTTCCTTTCTGACCCCTTCATTTGCATTTCATTTACTGTCTCTTTAATGAGAAGGAGAGAACCGGCCAGCCATAGGAGAGGGGAGGAGGAGAAAAGGAGGGAGGGGGGAATTGAATGAGAGGGAGTTCAAGGAAAGGCCTCCCACCCCCTGTCCCCCTCCTTTTCCGCCCCCAGAATTATTTACATTCTTTGCAATTACCTAAATTTACTTTGATGACTTGCACTGAATGGAATCAGCCAGGGGTAAACTGGCAGAATGAAAGCACACAGACCTTTCAACTGCAAGGCCATTCAATGCTGATCAATGTGGCCAGTCATATATTCCAGTTCAAAGCAGAGATTGTGGGATTTTCTGCCTTGATATTCTGTATATTTATGCCCCTCATGTGTTCCATCCATCCCTCCCTCTCCCCTTATTTAAATAATATAATATGTAATTGTATATTTATGCAATGCCGGGGGCGGAGCCAGGGCTTGGCCCCCCAGGTGATCAGTGACCGGAATTCCGGCCCAAGGTCCGGTAGAAGTTGGACAGCCCTGAAGTAGAGGATCGCTTGTTCCATTCCACCGACCACTGTGAGGACGTCGCCTGTCACTTCGCCAATAAGATCTTTTCAAGGAGAGGCTGTCTATTAGGAGTGCATTGATTGTGCCTTCCTGTATGGCAGGGGGTTGGACTGGATGGCCTTTGGGGTTCTCTTCTAGCTCTAGGGTTCTAGTATTCTATATCTGGAGTAGGCAATATGGGGTCTAATTGATACACCTTTTCTCTCTCGTCCACCACCTCATCTTCACCAAGGCCAGCCTTTTTGGGATGCAAATGTTTCCCACTTTCCCTCACTTTCCTCTCCCAGGTGCTTCCAAAAGAGAAGAGGAAAGGGAGGAAAGGGAGGAAAGGGAGATCTCCTCTCTTCAACTGCCTCTCAGTTTTCTCCCACATCCCTATCTCAAATGTACCCTCTTCCCTCACCATACACCCTTCTTTTTATGTAAAGGCTGAGCCTACAAGGGGAGCGGCATGTGTGTATTGGTGTTTTGTGGAGAGAAAGAAAGAGAGTGAAAGCAAGAGATGGGTATGACTGGAGGGAAAGCTTCTTTCCTCTCTGGGCAGCCAGTTGCCCTGGCCAGGAAGGGACTTGGGTAGAACCCCTTCTCTCCCAGCCCAACCTGTGACCCCCAAGTTAGGAAGTTTGTCCATGCTTGTTTTATAGTTTTGATGACATTTACTACTTTTATAAATGGTTTATGTTAGGTTTAGGTTAGGATGATGTTTTAATAATGTTGCAAGATGTATTGGGTCCAACTGGAGAAAGGTGGGGTAAAAATGACCGAAATAAAATAAAAAATAAAACCCAGATAATCAAAGAATATAATCCACATTATCTGCTTTGAACTGGAGTATATGAGTCTACACTGCCATATAATCCAGTTCAAAGCAGATCATCTGGATTTTCCAATCCAATAGGTCTTTATTGGCATATATAACAAGACAGTATATAGTACAGTGTAAATTATAAAAAGGAAACTGCTACAAGTGCAGTTTACAGACTACATTCAGGAACCTTGTCACTGATAATCTGGATTTTATTTGGCGGTGTAGAAGGGGCCTTAGTTGTCCTACTCCAGGAAACTCTATTTTATTTGGCAACTGGAAAAGATAGTGTGAGTTCCAGGGTCTGTTGGGATCTGTTCATGAGCAGAACATGAACGGTGAGCTACCTTCTTGCTGCTGTCAGAAGTGTTCATGTGTCTTCTCCCTTAGAGCCTAATTTTCACTAGTACCCAGGAGAAGACGCAAGTGAAGTTCTGCATCCTCACATACTCTACATTATTTTGCTGATAACAACTGGGGCACATATGGACAAACAAGATGAAAGTGTGGTCAAGATGGAAAATGAGGAAGAACAGGCAAGTTAGGGGAGGCTGGAGCAGTTTGCAGCTCAGTTCCCCCCCCCCTCTTCTTCTCTCCACCATTAATTAATTAATTGAATGCAAACTACTTTGGTATTTTGAACTCAGTTTACAGTAGCTGAAGTATAGAAGGTGAAAAAAGAGAGGGCATGGAAAAATTTACAAGCAGCTAAAAAGTCAAGGATTAGTCAGGATTAGTAATTGGGACTGCTTGGAGGAAATGCTCTGAGATGGTAGGTGAAGTTTGAGGTAGTAGAATGAAAGCATGGACAAGGTTGTCCAGTTGACAATAGGTCCCTTGCTATGGTGTGGGTCATGGCCGTGACCTGATATTGCTGGCTTCTGATACCATCCTTGATGCCAGAAGTAGATATTTTTTACAGTGAACAGTAAGTTTCCTTTAAAATATTTTATCCTCTTTCAGTCTTGTGCTTATTTTGCCACAAAGAACATTAGGCCTCTAATGAGAAAGAGACAACACTGGTTTCTTTTTTATTTATTTTCAATGACAGAAGCAGAAGGGTATTTACTGGTGCTTTTCCAGAGCTCTAAATTGTTAAAGTATTACAACCTGTGCCACAAATAACACATGCTGACACTTGGGAGTACATGCTGACACTTGTGACTACATTGTTTCTATCAGTCATTGGCTGTCTTCTCATTGCCCCACTTTCTAACCAGCAAATAGAAGAAATTCCACTGGTATGATACCTTCAAGGCAATCAATGCTCAAAACAGATCCACTGTTAACAAAATGATGTCCTAAGATTTTCATAAGTATATGCTCTATCTAGTCCCATAGTAAACCTACCTAGATATACATGGGTTAAAACTCATTTTTAAAAAGTTCAGATGCTTGATGGAATGAGAATTAAATGTCTATGTTCACAATCCTCTTTTTCCTCCAAAAAAATTGGCTGGAGATAAACAGATTAACCAATTAGAGATGATCAGATTTTCCCACCTGAACAAACCACAGGTAACATTGAGTTCTTCTATATAAACTGGCTTTGGCTTTTGATTTCTTTCTTCAGAGCCGGTCTGGAGTATGTGAAGCCTAATTTACATGCAACTAATTCAGTAGATGTATCCTATAAAATGTTATGTTTCCACTGTTGTACATTATTTGTCAATCTTTACAATGTGTACACATTACATATTGTTAAACTATAGTTTAAATCCTGTTTATGGATTAGATAATTTCAAGTACTGTATATACTCGAATATAAGCCTAGTTTTTCAGCCCCTTTTTTAGGCTGGAAAAGCTCCCCTCGGATTATACTCGAGTCAAGGTTATTTATTAAGTTACTCTGTTATTAACATTATTTTTATTACATTTATTTTAATCTATTTTATTATTATCGTCGTCGTCATCATCATCATCATCATAATTTGAAACACAACAAGATGAGTCCACAACAGACAAGATCAGTCTGCTGGCTGTTGAATTGGATCACACGTCGGACACTTCCCAAGTGTCTAGGTCTGTGCGATGTATCGGCGAATAATGTGTGCAGATCCCGGTAGGTGGCCTTCTGCAGCTGGTAATTTTGTCAGCGCCGATTGTGTTTAAGTGCAGGCCAAGGTCTTTAGCATTGCACCCAGTGTGCTGATCACCACTGGGACCACCTTTACTGGCTTGTGCCAGAGTCTTTGCAATTCAATCTTTAAATCCTCATATCGTGTCAGCTTTTCCAGTTGTTTCTCTGCAATCCTGCTGTCATCTGGGATTGCAACATCAACGATCCATACTTTGTTTTTAGTATGATCGTGAGGTCAGGAGTCTTATGCTCCAAAACTCTGTCTGTCTGAATCTGGAAGTCCCAGACGGGTTTGGCGTGTTCATTCTCTGTAACTTTTTCCAGCCTGTGATCCCATCAGTTCTTTGTCACAGGCAGATGGTATTTGTGGCACAGGTTCCAATGAATCATCTCAGCAATGGTGTTGTGCCTCTGCTTGTAGTCTGTTTGCACAATCTTGTTGCACAAGCTGAGGGTGTGATCTATTGTTTCATCTGCTTCCTTGAAGAGTCTACATTTGGGATCTGTCATTGGCTTTTCAATTCTGGGTTTGATGGCATTTGTTCTAATGGCTTATTATTACATTTATTATTTTACTTTATTATTATTGCATCCATTATTTTACTCTATTATTATTACATTTATTATTTTACTCTCTTTATTATTGTTTGTCAGACCCCAGCCTGAACCTCAGCCCGATTACTTGGCCAAACCAGGCCAAAGCCATGTTGATTCTGTGATGCCAGCTAGGCCAGAAAGCAAACCGCTGCAAAGCAAGATGCTGCAGAAGCCTCCAGTTCAATCCCCGTTCAAGGACAGGCGAAGCTTGGTTTCATCCCGGGCTGATAAGGAGCGCTGGGAAAGTGGAGTCAAGTTAACTCCTTTCCTTCCAGGTGCCGGCACTAATGAGGAAACATACCAATCTGATGCGGGAGGCTTGAGAAAGCCCAGCCGGAGTTCATCTCATGAGACTCAGTTATGACGCACCTTTGCGTCGTAAGGATCAAAGCCCCTGGGACCTATAAGAGTTAGGTCTGAGAGATGAGTGCCATTTCTCGTCAATGTTCAGCTTCAAGCTTTCACAGAACTTTGCCTGGGTCATTTGGCCGACAAGCCTTTGGACTTTGTTTGCCAAGCCTTTGTTGGATCCAACTTATCCTTGGAATTGGCCCATTGGGGCATTAAGACTCTTTTTACCTATTTTAATCCTGTTTTGCTTTTGGACTATTGCTTTGCAATAACTTGCTGCTTGGGAGCATCCAAGGACTTTAATTCTATCTTCTTTACTCTATTCAATTATTCTAAATAAAGCATTTAAGCACGGCTGGTCTCAAGTGGTTTACTGAGGGGTCCTTCAGGTCTACGGTGCAACATTGTTGGAAGGATACGTAAGTACATTTACAGTAAAGGTTAGAATAATGTTTTAATCAGAATTGGGCAATCTTATCTTAAATTCAAAAACATGTCACCTCCTGATGCCTCAATTAATGTAATTTTACTGTTTATCTATTTTTATTTTGAAATGTATCCATTGCGGCTGCATTTCTCACAATAGGCTTATACTCGAGTCAATACGATTTCCCAGTTTTTTGTGATAAAATTAGGTGCCTCGGCTCAATTTCGGGTTGGCTTATACTCGAGTATATACGGTATATATAGTAGTCCTCCTGAACTTTGCATGTGTGGTGCTAAATCTGGGATTATGCTGGAGCAATTGATTTGTTGAATTCATTCTTCAGTCATTTCAGATAAGTTCTAGCCCTAAATTTATACCCAAAATATTCTTAGGGCTGGGTTGTTGTGAGTTTTCCAGGCTGTGTGGTCATTTTCCAAAAGCATTCTCTCCTGACGCTTCACCCACATCTATGGCAGGCATCCTCAGAGGTTGTGAGGTCTGTTGGAAACAATGGAATGTCCAGATATATAAATCCCATTTGCCTAGTTTCCAACAAACCTCTCAACCTCAGAGGATGCCTGCCATAGATGTTGATGAAATGTCAGGAGAGAATGCTTTTGGAACATGGCCATACAGCCCGGAAAACTCACAGCAACCCAGTGATTCTGGACATGAAAGCCTTCGACAACACATATTCTTAGGGCTTTTCATGTAGACTTTTTAAAAATCATACATCTGCCCCTGATCCACAATGATTTGATTGTACAGTGTTCCCACACTTATTGCTGGGGTTACGTTCCAGGGCCTCCTGCAATAAGTAAAAAACCGCAATGCAGGGGTGCTCTATTTATTTTAATATTTATATGTTATTTTAGTAGTTATACACTATTTTAAGTCTTTATAAACTTAAAATAAAGTGAAGGAAAGGAAGGAAAGGCCCTTCAAGGCTGGAGGAAGGGAGGACTGAGGAGGGAAAGCTCCTTGGAGAGTGGCAGCAGCAAAACCCCACAAAACAGTGACAGTACCATGATATATATTTTAAATTAATATTTTTTTAAAATCTGCGAAACAGCGAGTCCACAATAAGTGAACCGCGAAGTAGTGAGGGAACACTGTAATGTGTTTCTTTGGGCTTTGAATGGCTTTAAAAAACTTGCCTTTTACTGCAAGGTTTTACAGAAAATCTGTACTTTTAGATGTATGCCTGATCATCCATGTAATATCACTTTGCTATGAAGTTAGTGGTGGGCAGAACTGGTCAAAAGGAAAAGAGCATTCCTGTTAGAAAATTCTTCTTTTTCAGATTGAATTTTTAAAAATTATTTTCTTACCAATACATACATATTAGTATACCTCCACTTAAAATAAAATGTACACAATGGGGCTAGCTTCAAGTTAACCCTAATAAGAATTTATAGCTAGAATGGAAGAGAGAAGGACATGAAGATCTTCATAGTGAAAAAGGAGTAAAATTAGATGAAAAATAAGGTTAATAATGTATCTGAGAAAGCATAGTAAGTAACCAAAACACATATTTAACATTTTTCAAAGTTTGTCTTTCCACTTTTCACTTTTCAAAGCAGTTTATAATATGCATTTTTAATCACAGCAATAACAAATGTAAATATGACAATACAGCAGTTTTAGATTACATTAGTAGATTTGGTGTTACTTAGTTTGGTGTAAAAAAGGTTCGTGTCTTAATGTGTATCTTTGGTGTAGTGCATTTATTTTGTGTAACTCTGCCTTAAGAAGTAATTAAGTCCATTAATTGTGGAAACTGAGATTGGTGGGATCATGAAATGTTTATTAGGGCAGTCTGGGAAAATATCAATTAAACAACCCTTTAATAAAATGTTTTCAGACATAACAAATTTCTTTTATTAATATTAGTTAACATATCTATATTTTAAAAATGCCTCCTTAATATTTTATTTCAGGAACAACCATTCGTTGAACCACAAATACACATATACCCACCTTCTCCCCCTTTTGGGCTAATAATATATTTTCAAGTTAGGGTGGAGCTACCCTAAGAAACTGTTGACGGTTCAAAAGTTCTTTCTTTGCTCTCACCCTACAGCCTTCCCCAACAAATTGACTATTTTTTTCCTGTGCAGTCAGAGCAAATTGAGCTTTATAATGATAAGGCATTGTACAAGAAACTGAACTGTGTGATTCTGATTAATGATACTATTCACTTTGATAGATAGTAATGTTTTCCTTCACCGTTGAAGGGGTGGAAATCGGGGTGGAGCTAACCACAAAATTCATATTTCTCTTTTTCTAGGGATTTTTCTTTTCATTTCATAGGATGTTGGCTCATGAAAGCGGATATCCCTTCCTGACATAATACCCCTCTCTCCTTATGCTGGTCTATGACCGTAATAAAGATTTGATAGTAAGCACAAGCCAGTTAGTTGCCTGAGACAAAGTGTTGTCATCCTTCCTCCCAGTGCACTTAACTGCACCACCAGGCATCACTTTGGACAAGAGGATGAGTCAATCAGCTGTAATTTTTCAGAGCCTCACAAAGACATCTTCTCATGGGCTTTCAATGGGTAGTGTGTAAGCAGAATTCCAAACTTTCCTGAGATCTGATGGATAGCATCTTCCAAGATGGCTCTTCATTAATTGTGTTGCTTAAAGTTGCAATGTGATTCTCATCTGTCTTGTGGCCTTGCTGTGAAACACTTGGTCAGTGGCTGGACTCGAGATGTGGCAAGAAATCATCCCTCATGAAAAGAATGAAGTGGCTGATATCATCACAGGTTGACAGTCCAGTTCTGGAGTGGCTAGTAAGACAATATGTGGTAGTAGATACTTAAGTAAGAGCACCACAAGGAGATAGAGAAGCCTTCCACAAGGATGATAAAATATCAAAACATCTGGGCATCCTCTGGGCAACGTCCTTGCAGATGGCCAATTCTCTCGCACCAGAAGCGACTTGCACTTTCTCAAGTCGCTCCTGACATGAAAAAAAAACCCTTAAGGAGAGGGTGCACTTGTCCTGGGCCGAGTACTCAAGGATTTGGAAAGGTAATAATAAAAACAGACTTGTTTCTTACCCCTCCAAACATGAGACAGGGTTTTTTGCACTAAAGAATTATAGCACTATGACATCACTTTTAACTTCCATGGAAGCACCCTATGAAATCCTGGGATTGAGTTTGGGGAAGAATGTTTAAAATTCTCAGCCAGAGAACTCTAGCGTCTCACAAAAATACAACCTCCGGTTTTCATAGGAAGAGAAAGAACCCCACATACGTTCAGCGCACCTCATGGTAAGATTCTGTTTCTGTGCTGGAAATCTTGCCTGTCATTTTCTCATGTTGTTAAGTACACTGCCACATAAAACACAGATTATCTGCTTTGAATGGGATTATATGGCAGTGTAGATTAAGATAATCCAGTCCAAATAAAATAATGTGGATTATCTGCTTTGATTATCTGGATTATATGGCAGTGTAGAAGGGGGCTAAAGAAATCTGAGAAGCTCTCTACTTTTTGGTAGCAAAGCTCCTTATTACACAGGCAATAATTAGGAATACTGAGCTGTTGGTAGGTATCCTCCTCCTTATTTCTCTTGAGGTGTCAAAGTTAAGGCTATGACATGGGGTCTTTAATGAAGATCCACAGCTTTTTGCCATCCTGATTATAACTGACACACTTTTTCTACCTTGTTTAGAGATCTTCTGTATGTTATGTACTTTCAGAAAAGCGAACTGTGCTCACCTCGCACAAAAAAAGATCATTTCTCACAGGTTGCTTCTGTTGTTGTACATGAGGCATGGTAGGGATGCAGGATATTTCTTTGTTGCTTGTGTGCCTTGTTGCCTGCAGAGAGGAGAGAACAGCATGATAGTGATGGGTAATGGTTAACAGGCACAGAGACATCTTAGTTGGTGGCCCACTTAATAGAAATTCTTTCGCTTTCTGCAGTTTTCTGTCTGATCATTGGTAAACAATCATTGCCAGCTCATTTGTTCCACCTGTTCCACCACGTCATATTTTGTCTCTTCCTTCTTTTTTGTTTCTTTAGTTTTGGATTTTACATTCTTCTTAGTTTGGTTTAGTTTTCCTTTATTTTTTATGCATGTTTTTGTATGGGCTTAAAATATTCATTTGTAAGTTGCTTTGTGAAAAGTTGCTCTTGAAAGGTAGGGTAAAATGTATTGCATAATTTTTTTTCTTAGTGGTGTCTGTGAATACACACATGTGGAGTGACTGCGCCTGCGCAGGCACCAATGGAAACCTTCCCAGTTTAAATTTTTCCAAGTTTTGGCGGCAACCCCACCCAGCTCCCGGCAGGGCATATAAGGCACCCTGTGTGCGCGTCTCCCCAATTCCTGAGTTTCCACCGCAAGGCTCGCATCAGAACTTTCCAGTAGTGTTTTGTTGGCTATGTCCACAACGCGATTTAAGCAGTGTATTAGGTGTTCCAGGAAGATTCTGGATTTGGATGCTCATGCTGTTGCGATCCGGCGTCATGCCTGGCTCCGCTCAAGGGGCCTCTCCACCTCTTCCAAGCAGGTGATCGAGGACTTGCCATTTTATACAATGGGCCTGTTCAACGCCGGGAACAATGACAAACTTAAGGCCAAACAAGATTTTAGACTCTTGGCGGCACGGTGTGGAGTGGAAACCACCAGTTCATCTCAGAAGACGAAGTGGTATCAACACTTCCAGAGCCGTGAGTCTTCGACCCCATCGGATCGAGAGGGGAAGTGTTTCGAAGCGGTCGGTCAAAAGTTATACTCCGGGGCCCTTCTTCTAACAAGAATGGCCAACTATGCTGCCTGTGTGGGGGCCTACCAGCACATTTTATGGGAGAAGTCTGTCCCTTTCATCCAGCGCA
This sequence comes from Anolis apletophallus, assembly GCA_030556195.1. Lineage (NCBI taxonomy): Eukaryota > Metazoa > Chordata > Lepidosauria > Squamata > Anolidae > Anolis > Anolis apletophallus. The sequence goes on along the minus strand of JARBWK010000005.1, from coordinate 88,000,238 downwards.
TGGCTGATGAGGACAGAGCTGTGATGACCACCCTGGCTCAAGAGGCCATTTCCCTTGCCCACCATCAGATCCAGATGGCAAAGCGTACTGGGGACACTTCTGGGAAGATGATCGCGCATGCTGTTGCGATCCGGCGTCATGCCTGGCTCCGCTCAAGGGGCCTCTCCACCTCTTCCAAGCAGGTGATCGAGGACTTGCCATTTTATACAATGGGCCTGTTCAACGCCGGGAACAATGACAAACTTAAGGCCAAACAAGATTTTAGACTCTTGGCAGCACGGTGTGGAGTGGAAACCACCAGTTCATCTCAGAAGACGAAGTGGTATCAACACTTCCAGAGCCGCTATGTGCAACATAGGCAGTATCCGTATAGACAGACCTTACGGTCACTGCCCAGTCCCCCGCAGCAGCATCGCCGTTCCTGCCAAAACCAACACTCCCGCCCCTGACACGCTTCAAGTAACTGACGATCTCGGTGTTGAGTTTGACGTGTTCCCGGACGATACCGTCTCCTCATTTGGTACTGATGCCGTCAACATACAGCTGTCTGCTCTTTTCCCCTCTGCACCCCCATCCAGCTTTCGGGGACTGCCTGGCCCATTTCATCGATGCCTGGTGACTCATCACCTCAGATGAGTGGTGCTCAAGGTTGTCGAGGACGACTATGCGTTAGAGTTCGAAGAGCTCCCCCCAACAGGGCTCGTGGTCAACACCGAGCCTTCCTCACCGATCTTGAAGGTCAACACCCTGCTTCAAAAAGGAGCGATCTCGCCCTCCACGGCATGCTGCGACGGGCAGACGTTCTTCTCTCGGTACTTCACCGTACCAAACCCCCAAGGCTCCCTCCAGCCGATCCTCAACCTGAGAAACCTCAACTCCTTAATATTGCACTGAAAGTTCAGAATGGTGATGGTATTGTCCATTCTTCCTCTTCTCCATGCCGGAAACTACTTTGCCATTGTAGCACAGCAGTTCTCGTTTGTGCCTGGGGGCCAGGGAACAGCACCGGGGGTTCCATTAGCATTAGGGCCTGCACCTGCTGAGATATATTCTGAAGAGGATTTGGAAGGGTTACCTGAAGGAGCGTTTCCCATCACTGGGCCTCTTTCTCCCACTGAAAGCTTGGCTTGGGATGAAGGTTGGTTTGACCCTTATGCAGACATAGATGATAACCAGGTGCAAATGGAAAGCAGTGATAGCGAAAGTTATGAACACCCGGGTGGGAGAGGCTCACAGGAGCTTGTGAGTGAAAACATGGAAGAAAGCGGCTGGGAAGATTCTAGGGAGGAGAGCTCTCATGAAGATAGAGACCCAGGTGCTGGGAGACAAGGCCGAACCTTTGATAGGAGAAGTAGCATTGAGTCCAGCAGAAGGGGATGGTACCGCAGCCTAAACAGGCCGAGGTCCGTCAGCAAAGATTGGAGATGACGAAGCCTAGAGCGTCGGGGACCTCGGCCGAAAGATTAAGTATAGGATCCGTGGGAACGAATCCCCAGTGCTTCGGCCACGTCTCTTCTGAGCAGACGGGCAGCGAAGTTGGTCCACGGAGCTAAGTTGGCTAGTGGCCATCAAGTCTTGCCTTGCATTTACCTTGCCTTGTTCCTGAATCCGCATTGCTGCGCGGAGCCTTGCTTAAGCTTTTGGATTACTCTGCCAAGTTGCTTTGGACATTGATTGCTTCAAGCCTTTGGGATTTGCTTTGCTATTCTTATGGACAATTTACCTTTTGAACTGTTTTTATATTCAATGAAGTAGTTAGCCTTCAGTCCGTCTCTGTGTGTGTGATTAAGGGGCCGGTCAAGTCCGTGCATCGTGACAGCCATGGTAGATCTCTGAGACACCTACTTCCAGCTCTCGGTTCGGCGGAAGCACAAGCGATTCCTCTCCTTACAGGTCGGCGGTCAGACGTACCAGTTCAACGTCCTGCCCTTTGGCCTCGTAACCGCATCAAGGACATTCACAAAATGCATGGCGGTAGTTACGGCCTACCTCAGAAAATTGAGAATTTGGGTTTTTCCATATCTGGATGATTAGTTGTGGTATCCCAGTCCCCTGCGGTCCTCGAATCTCATGTCTGGACCACGTTGGGCATGAGATTCGAGTCTCTCGGCCTGTAACTGAACGCCGAGAAATCCCACTTGACTCCAACAACTGCCATAAAATTCATTGGTGCCTTGTTCGATTCAAAGACCCAGTCTGCATCCCTGCCAGAAGTCAGGTTTCAGGCCCTCCTCCGAGAACTCATACAGTGCAGGTCCTCTGAGAACTCATACAGTGCAGGTCAACCCGAACAGTCACAGCCAGGCATATCCAGGTGCTCCCCGGCAACATGGCGTCGACAGTTATGGTGACTCCGCTGGCCAGGCTGCGGTTTCGGCCATTGCAGTTAGTTCCTTGACCACTTCAGTCCGCTCCAGGAACACAATTCCAAGACTCTGTCGGTACCGCATTCGGTACGGGACTCCCTTCGTTGGTGGATGTCTCGACGCCACATGTGCATAGGCGATCCTTTTCATCCAACACCCCCCCCCCATTGATCACCCTCACGACAGATGCATCGATGTTCGCTTGGGGATGCCATACAGGAGAGCTCTCCGTTCATGACCAGTGGTCTCCACTGGAGAGACTACATCACATCAACTATCTCGAGCTGCTGGCGATTTTCAAATCCCTCAGAGCTTTTGCCTCTCTGGTGACCAACAAGTTGGTCCAGATCTTCACAGACAATATGGTGGCTATGTACTATGTCAACAAACAGGGCGGTACCATCTCCAGAAAGCTTCTGGCACTCTCCCACTCGACGGTGATCTCAGCAATTCATCTGCCAGGGACCCAGAACGTCGAGGCCGATTCGCTCAGCTGGACTCAGTCGTTCTCCCATGAATGGATGATCCAACTGGAGGACCTTCAGTTGCTGTTCGGCGAATGGGGTCAGCCAGATGTCGACCTCTTCACCTTGCCGGAGAACGCACAGCTTACCCGTTATGATGCCCAACTTCCACCAAGAGCAGCGCTGGGCTGCCTCGGCGATGCTCTTCTCCTCGATTGGTCTCTTCCCCCTGTTTCCACTCTTCCTGCGGGTGATCGAGAGGATTCAGCTTTGTCGAGTCAATTGTATGCTGTTGGCTCAAGCCTGGCCAAGACAAGTCTGGTACCCAGCTCTCCTCAGCAACTCGAGAGGTTGGCATCGACTGTTCCTGTGTTGGCACGATCTCCTACTGAGGGAGCACGGTCGTCTTCTCCATCTTGACCTGTCCTCCCTGCACTTGAAGCCTGGAGGATCCAGTCCTGCGACCAGAGATCTGGTCCATCCTGTTGGCCGCCCACAAGCCAGTGACTGCCAGGGCCTACGTTGCCTCCTTTCCCCGGTTTCAAAAGTTTCTTCGGGATCGAGGCGACTGCACCTTTCTGCCATCAGTGCCGACGGTGCTCGACTTCCTCCTCTCCTTGGCGGAGCGGAATCTGTTCCTTTTATCCCTGAAGTCATACCTGGCTGCCATTTCCTGGCACATCCAGAAGTGGGGTGGGACGTCTTTGTTCCAGTGTTCCATGATTAAGACCTTTTTGAAGGGATACAACAACTTGCATCCCCCTGTGCACCCTCCGACTCCCGGTTGGTCTTGATTTGGTTCTTTCCCCCCTTGTGTCTACCCAATTTGAGTCACTGGCCACAATAGGTCTACGCCTTCTGTCAGGGAAGGTAGCCTTTTGGTGGCAATTACCTCCACTCGCCACCCATTCGAGTTGGCGGCGTTGCGTGTGGATGAACTGTACCTCCTGCTCCATGCGGACAGAGTGGTCCTTTGTATTGATGTTTCCTTTCTCCCAAAGGTGGTTTCCTCGTTCCATGTTAACGAGGACATTGTTCTACCTGCCTTTTTTTCAGTCTCCGTCTACCCCGTTGGAGTGAAGGCTGCACCTCCTTGATGTTCGCCAAGCACTGTTGTTCTACCGGGACAGGACTGCTCAGTCCCGTAGAACCCCCAAGACTGTTGGTAACTCATGCGACGAACAAACTGGGACTCCCAGTGTCGTCCCAACATTTGTCCAACTGGATTGCTGCCACAATTGAACTTTGCTACAAACTGGCACATCAACCACCGCCCCCAGTGGTGAAAGTCCGCTCTACTAGGGCAATGGCAGCATCTACGGCTTTTCTCAAGGGCATTCTTCTGGACTCCATTTGTAAGGCCGTCATATGGTCCAATCCATTGGCTTTTGTTACATACTATAGATTGGATACTAGAAATAGGCAGGAGACGGCTTTTGGTCGGTCAGTGCTCTCTGCCTGCTCTCTGTAATGCTTTTTCTCCTGTAGATTTGTCTTATACTGTGTATCCTCGATACCGTGTACCTCTTTGATACCAAGGTTCTGTTTCTCGATACCGTATCATGTTCTCTTGATACCGTGTTTTTTCTCCAGTTATACCCACTGTGCTGCTGCTAGTTTGGACAAGGTTGCTGGGGTTTAACTTGCACTGTGTAACATACGTTGGGGTATTGTTTGATGCTTATGCCACCACCATGCGTATTTCTCCTCCCCTCATGGGGATGTACTGTTTAATAAAGTTTGCACTTTTGCTCCTTTGAGCTCTTGGGGCCTGCGAACCCCAACAATTACATTTATGGACAAATGTCCAGTTATTTATTATTGTTGCCTGTTGCAATAAAATATTTTTTGGTCCTTACGTGATGGTCGGTTTGTCTTTCCCGCCTCTGGGACCTCAGCTTGCTAAGTCTCCACATGTGTGCATTCACAGACACCACAAAGAAAAATAGTAGGTTACATACCTGTGACCATCTTTCTTCAAGTGGTGCTCTGTGAATTCACACAAACCTTCCCCTCTGCAAACCTCCCCCTTTCTTGTTGCCTTGGGTTGTAGGAATTGGGGAGGTGCGTGCGGGGGGCGCCTTATATGCTCTGCCAGGAGCTGGGCAGGGTTACCGCCAAAACTTGGAAAAATTTAAACTGGAAAGGTTTCCGTGGGTGCCTGTGCAGGCGCAGTCACTCCACATGTGTGAATTCACATGGCACCACTCGAAGAAAGATGGTCACAGGTATGTAACCTAGCAATACCACATTGAGACTCTCTATGATCATTTCACCTTTTAAAATATGGGGAAGACATGGCAATTAAGGGACGAGTTTGGCAGGACCGTCAGTCCTGTGAACTGCTCTGGGCGTCAGAGAGAGCGGTATATCAAATTGAATAAATAAATAAATAATAGTAAAGGTAAAGGTTTTCCTTGACATTAAGGCTAGCTGAGTCCTACTCTGGGGGGTGGTGCTCATCTCTAAGCTGAAGAGCCGGCACTGTCTGTAGACGCCTCCAAGGTCATGTGACTGCACGGAGCGGTTACCTTCTTGCCGAAGTGGTACTATCAATCTACTCACATTTGCATGTTTTCAAACTGCAAGGGCGGCGTGAGCTGTCGCTGTCAGCCCCGGCTTCTGCCAACCTAGCAGTTCGAAAACATTCAAACATTCTCCGGTCGGAAGGTAAGGGCGCTCCATACAGTCATACTGCAGTCATGCTGGCCACATCACCTTGGAGATGTCTATGGACAACGCTGGTTTTTTGGCTTAGACATGGAGATGAGCATCCACCCCCAGTGTCAGACACAACTCGACTTAATGTCAGGGGAAAACCCTTACCCTTACCTTAGGTTGGCAGAAACTGGGGCTAACAACGGGAGCTCACCCTGTCCTACATATTCGAACCGCCACTCTTCCAGTCAGCAAGTTCTACAGCTTAGCAGTTCAACCCAGTTCGTCATCCTTGGTTATATCCTCACAATATAAAAATATACATGATTTGTGACAATTTGTGTTTGTAGCACTTTGAAAAACACTTTTATCAGGCATGCATTTCATTGTTTCTGTGTTCTTTAAATCCTTCTCCAACCCTAAGGCAAACATATCACAGGGATTTCTTGGCAAGATTTATTTAGGAGATGTTTGCGATGGCCTTTCTCTAAGCCTCTGAACATTTTGTGTGGTTTTGATGAGCTTTGGGGGGAAACGCCTCACGTTATGTAATTTGTTGTTATTGTATGGAACAGAGAATTTTGATTGTTAAACATTTGAACCTATCAGCCTGGTAGATTTGGATGGTTCAGCAGTAGTTCCGAAGCAGTTAGACATTTGTGTCATCTATGCACACCTATTCTTTCATGCACTTTCCCCACTTCTAAGTTTGAACAAAATGTATAAAATCAAGTGTTGATTCTCCTGCAGCCACACAAAGGATGCTCCAGTCTATAACAAAAGCGGATGGAATGCTAAGTCGCTTATATGTTAGTAAAATACAACAACAAAAATGAGAGAGGGAAAGAAAAAGCTTTATTTTTAAAAGTTGATGTTTGTAAAACATGAGTTTATATACCAAGTTTCTTACAGAAAAAAACTATCTACAAGATTGGGCAAATTCTCCAGCTCTGCTTCAATGGAAGTCATAACTCTGAGCATGCACATATGTGAAAGAGAGTTCAAAATCATCACAATAGTGCTTGGCCTTGGCTTCTGAGGTCTGTCAAACCCTGTTCTATTCTTTAAGAAAAGATGACTGGTTAAACAGGCTCTAAGGAATGTTTAAAGGTAACAGCAGGACTTCTTATGTATATCTAACGTACTTCACTTATTATTTCACTATTTCTTGTGACTGGCTGCATCCATCTTTAAAAATCACTGCTGAGGGGAGATTTTCCCAGGTCACTCTTTTTACTTTAAAACTACCAAAGCTGCTAATTCTTCCGAATATTTTAGGATATGGTTTCTGTCCAAAATTCAGTTTAAGGTCCCCACTAGAGCAGATCAGTGAATCAATGGAAATTTGGATCCTACATAGAGTATAAGGATGAACTCTAGCTGGCCTAGCAATTGGATTTAGTCTTATATCATACTGTGACCTTTTTGATGAGTAATACTTTAATTTATTTTGCATGCTATGTTGTACTGTAAATAAATAAGAGATGGAATATGCATAACAAAATGAAATGAAAATAAATAGTTGGAAACAATAACTATTACACAGTTCTACAATGAAACACTTGTTTCAATATTGCAGATATTTTTCAGCTATTTTTTAAATAATAATACGCTTTATTTTCTATTCCGCCTTATCTCCCCAAGACTCAGGACAGAGAATTTTTGATGGAAATTAAATCAATTTGGTTGTTACTCAGTTTGGATTAACTGTGGCCCTGTATGTTCCAGTGTACTTTCTTTTATTGCCTTTGAATTGATTATTGTTTTGTATCAGCAAATCAAAATTTTTGATACTCTATCAGAAGACTTTCAAGTCCTTTCTTTTTGTCTTATTCCTCAAAGAAATGTTCGGGTGGCTTTACATGACTTAATTGTGTTGAGGCCAATGTGCTGTGAATACTGGATCACCCCAGGATAGTTTGGACTGCCAAACCCCCACTCCCAGCAGCTGCAGAGGCCTGACTGTTCAGCCACACTGACCATAATTCAGCATTGGCAGAGAGTTACCCTTACTGCCTACCTCCTCTGCTGGCCAGCAGGTGTGACATGGGTTGTGCTGGTTGCTCAGTTACTCTAGCCAGTATCACTCCAAGTGAGCTACCAGCACGACCTATACAGTAGCACCTGCTGGCTGCCATGACAAAGAGTAGGGGGTCATCCTATGTCCCTGGGCTGCCCAAGCCTTGGGAACATGGGATGACCATGTAAACAGTTGCAGCTGCTTGTCTTGGAACTGGCCCAACTGTTTACATGGGCCTGAAGATGCTGTTTGTTATTGATTCTAGAGAATTTAGAATAACCCACGACTTTAGTTAATACGGTTCAATGATGCATTTAGATCAGCTCTATTTGTTGTTCAAGAGCTATCAAACTGATTAGCCAGTCCTTTGCACTAATTTATCATTGGGCAGATTCTCCTTGACCATATTGCTGTCTTAACACGGTGTTTTATTACCAATCACCCTGAATAATAAATTTAGACATAAAAGCAGGTTTAAATATAGTATCTACTTGTTGGTTCGTATTTAGTTCTTAAAGCTTCAATAATTATTTTGTAGCCTGCTTCAATTAAGATGGATGATTTTTAGCATTTTAGATGCCTCTGGGAGCCTCACAAGAAGTGCATAAAAGTCAGCATTGCGGTTGTTTTTCAGCATCATATGTACAGATCACAACACAAGCATGAGCATGTTCATAGGGCCGAACAGGGCATAGGGTTACAGCCTGTGCTGGATGGGGTTACACTCCCCCTGGAGGCGCAGGTTCGCAGCTTGGGAGTGATACTGAACACATCACTGAGCCTGGAAACCCAGGTCTTGGCGGTGGCTGGGAAAGCTTTTGCAGAGTTAAAACTTGTGTGTCAACTACGCCCGTACCTTGGGAAGTCTGACTTGGCCACGGTCTGGTTACATCCCGAATAGAACTGCAACGCTCTATATGTGGGGTTGCCTCTGAAGACTGCCCAGAAGTTTCAGTTAGTCCAACATTCGGCAGCTCAGTTCTTTGAGGACAAAGTCGCTTTGATCCGCTCTAGCTTTGACCCCATGACAAGCAGGTGCTCGTGTTACATCCTCAGAGACAGCCGCAGTCTGAGGATGTGACATGAGCACCTGCTTGTCCGGTTCTGTTAGATTCGTTTCAATTTGTTCAGCTCGAGGATGTGGACAAGATTCTTGGAGAGGCGAGAGCGACCACATGCATCCTAGACCCCTGCCCATCCTGGCTTGTAAAGGAAGCCAGAGGGGGTTTGGCAGAGTGGGTGAAGGTGGTTAATGCCTCCCTTCGGGAAGGCAATATTACAGCCAGCTTAAAACAAGCTGTTATAAAACCACTGTTGAAAAAAACATCACTGGACCTCACTCAATTCGTCAACTATCGGCCAGTGTCCAATCTCCCCTATTTGAGCAAAGTCCTGGAATGTGTGGTTGCCTCACAACTCCAGGAATTCTTGGTAGACACTGATTATCTAGATCCAGCGCAGTCTTTAGGCTGGGACATGGTACTGAGACAGCCTTGGTCGCCTTAGTTGATGATCTACGCTGGGAGCTCGACAGGGGGAGCGCGCCCCTGTTGGTTCTGCTGGACCTCTCATACCTTCGATATCGTCGACCACGGTATCCATCTGGGACGCCTTGCAGGAATGGACCACTGCAAGGCAGTACCTCCACTCCTTCCTCAAGGGTTATTTCCAGAAGGTGTTGCCAAGGGACTCCTGCTCAACCCCACTGTCATTGTACCATGGGGTCCCGCAAGGCTCAATGTTGTTTCCTGTTATTGAATATATACATGAAGCTGTTGGGGGAGATCTTCGGGAGTTTCGGGGTGCGGTGTCATCTGTATGCAGATGATGTCCAACTCTGTCACTCCTTCCCACCTGCTACTAAGGAGGCTGTTCAAGTCCTGAACCGGTGCTTGGCCGCTGTAACGGACTGGATGAGGGTGAACAAATTGAAACTAAATCCAGACAAGACAGTCGTAAGGCTGAACAGGGCATAGGGTTACAGCATGTGCTTGACGGGGTTACACTCTTCCTGAAGGCGCAGGTTTGCAGTTTGGGAGTGATCCTGGACTCATCGCTGAGCCTGGAGCCCCAGGTCTCAGCTGTGGCCGGGAGAGCTTTTGCACAGTTAAAGCTTGTGCACCAGCTGCGCCCGTACCTGGGGAAGTCTGACTTGGCCACAGTAGTCCATGCTCTGGTTACATCCCGTATAGACTACTGCAACGCTCTCTACGTGGGGTTGCCTCTAAAGACTGCTCGGAAGCTGCAATTAGTCCAACGTTTGGCAACCAGGTTACTAACAGGAGCAGGGTACAGGGAGCATACAACTCCCTTGTTGTGCCAGCTCCACTGGTTGCCAATTAGCTTGCGAGCACAATTCAAAGTGCTGGTTTTAATCTACAAAACCCTATACGGTTCCGGCCCAGTTTACCTGTTCGAACGATTCTCCCCTATGAACCATCAGGGACATTAAGACCCTCCGGGGAGGCCCTGCTCTCGGTCCCGCCACCTTCGCAAGTGCATCTGGTGGGAACGAGAGACAGGGCCTTCTCCGTGGTGGCCCCTCGGCTATTGAACTCTCTCCCAAGCAATGTTAGATCTGCCCCCTCCCTTTTGTCCTTCAGGAGGCTGGTGAAGACCTAGCTTTGGAATGAAGCATTCGCAGAATAGGCTGAGACTGATTACAGTTGAAATGAGTGACCACGTTTATAGATCGAGTTGAATTTGTTTTTAGTGGCGATTTGGTTTTTATGTATTTTACTTTTTATGTATTTTAATATGTTGTTGTAAAATGTTTTAAATTTGTAGAGCATTGAATCTTGCTATACGCCGGTCTGAGTCCCTCTATGGAGATGAGAAGGTTGGGGCACAAAAGTTTTAAATAAAAAAATAGGAAAACTATAACCTATTCTATGCAAAGGGATCTTGTATCACCTTTGAGATCAACCAAAAGCTTATGGCAGCACAAGGTTTTATAGACTTGTCTACTTTATCAAATGCATCAGAGACATGGAAGTGCATCTCAAAGGTACTACAAAATTCGTTTTTCATACTGGTCCATATTGATCCACACTAATATGGCTATGTCTTGGAATATAATCTACTAGCTGTACCTGTGCACGCGTTGCTGTGCCATGTCTCTCTCTCTCATCTCTCTCTCTGTCTCTCTCTATCTCTATTTCTCTCACTCTCTCTCTATTTCTCTCTCTCACTCTCTCTCTGTCTCTCTATTTCTCTCACTCTCTCTCTCTATTTCTCTCTCTCTCACTCTGTCTCTATTTCTCTCTCTCTATTTCTCTCACTCTGTCTCTCTCTATTTCTCTCTCACACACTCTCTCTCTCTCACTGTCTCTCTCTAACTGTCTCTCTCTCTATTTCTCTCTCTCTCTATTTCTCTCTCACTCTGTCTCTCTATTTCTCTCTTTCTATCTCTCTCACTCTGTCTCTCTCTCTATTTCTCTCTCTCACTCTGTCTCTCTCTATTTCTCTCTCTCTAACTCTGTCTCTCTCTCTATTTCTCTCTCACACACTCTGTATCTCTCTCTCTCTATTTCTCTCTCTCTCTCACTATGTCTCCCTATCTCTCTCACTCTCTCTATCTTTATCTCTGTCTCACTCTGTCTCTATATTTCTCTCTCTCTCACTCACTCACTCTGTCTCTCTCTCTATCTCTCTCACTCTCTCTCTCTTTCTCTCTCTCTGTCTCTCTCTCTCTATCTCTCTCACTCTGTCTCTCTCTCTATTTCAATCTCTCTCTATCTCTCTCACTCTGTCTCTCTTTCTCTCTCTCTTCCTCCCTCCCTTCCCGGGTGCCCCATCGCTGCAATCGGGGAGGCGGCGATGGGGCGCCTGGAGAGGAGGAAGGCGGGCAGCTCTGCCCAGGCCTTTCCTTCCCTCCCTCCCTCCCCTGTGCCCGTGCGAACGTTCTAAACGTTTGCGCTAGCAGCGGAGCGGCCTGGGAGGGAGTTTCGTTGCCAGTTTAAGGGGGTCGGTGTTTTGGGGTGTTGCGAGGTACTTAGGGCCGGTTTTTTTGGCGCTGTCTGTACCTCGTTGTATGGTTAGCAAGGCTGCCGAGTTTGGTGGTTTTGGGATGTTTAGTTTCGTTGTCTATATACGACATTCCACGGACCTAAGAAATATATATATATATAGATTTATTTCACATTCCTAACTTTTCTTATCTTGTGAACACTTGAAAGACAGTCTATAGATATAATGGGTGTATTCTCAACCATAATAATAATAATAATAATAACCATCTCCCCCAATGGGGACTCTGGGCGGCTTACATGGAGCCAAGCCCGAACAACAGAGTACAGTAAAATAAAAACCAAATACACTAAGAAACAAATAGCAGCATCATAATTACATAACAACACAGAAATACATTGAGCAGTATAAAATTAGAATAAACACAATCACAAAGACAATAGGCGGACCGCATGTGCAGGATAAAAAGTTAAAAATTCAGGGGTGAGATAAGGAAGAACAGGTTATTTGTAAAGGAGAGCTCAAGAAAATGGGATTGTAGAACCAAACCTTCCGGGGGGACACGACGACGACAACAACGTATACTTGTGATAGAAATGTTGGGGGAAACAGTATAGAGAAATCAATGTGTTCAATGAGATCCAGTGAATCTTTACAGATTACTGTCTATTATCATTACCTCCCAATTTAGCCCAGTATTCAACGTGGAATGGTCTCAAGGTAATTTTCTCATTAATTTCAGTGGAATAAAAGTTGCTGTTTAGTTCACCCACGCAGCATTATTAATATTTACAACATCTTGAAATGCATCCAGACTTTGCTGCCAACAGCAGTAGAAGTATTTAGCCAGCAGCTCTACACTTATTCCCATTTCACAGTGTGGACTGTTTTGTGGTATGTTGATAGCCATCGCCACCAATCCTACTAGCTTGTTTGAATTAGCACCAACTAGTACAAAGATTTGCAATCTGAATATGTTCAGATCATTCTGTGTTCTGCAATAAAGAATTACACATATAAGATATCATCCCTGGAATTATTTTTAGAAAATAAAAGTAATCACTTCTCTTTCTCTATGCTACATGATAATTCATTCTTTAAGAGTATATCAAACATCTCATTTCCAGTTACCATCCATTATTCACCAGGAGCACCTTTTGCCAATCCTGTGTAGTTATAGCGAGACTAAATTCTACAAACTGCAGACTACAGTAGTTTCCAGGTGCTGTGTATCAGACAAAGAAGAAGAAGAAAATAGAAAGGACAGCTCCAGCAATAAAACTGCAAGCTCAGCTGGAACCTAGCAATGAGGAGGCATTCCTTCCCATTTTAGAACAAGCATCTAATTTAAAAGATTTCAAAAGGGCATGCCTTGATTATGCTGTTAAAGCATTTTGGGGTGTTTCAAGCTCTTATTAATCCTCTTTAACCATCCACATGCGCACATCGGAGGTATTACTTTCTGTTTTCGAGGAGCTATTGATAGCATCATCTTGTGTTTTCCCAGTCTAGGAGATTGGTGATTAATCATGGCTTGGTACCTGTTCTAGACAGCTTACTTCCAGATTCAGGAAAAAAAACACATTTGAAAATGCTAGCTAGGAATTACTACTACTAAGGTTGGGTGTATGGCCAATTGAATGGGAGTGGAAAATGCACTGGCATGCTAAACGGACAGCTTTTATTGTACATTACATTGTTTCCAACTACTGGCACATTTTTCATTGTGGTAAATTTCATGCTATAATGCTGGCAGATATAGTAAACATTCTCTGCTTCATACTTTATTCTGGGACATGGTCTATGTGCAGGCAAGCCTTTTTTATCAACTTTGAAATAAAGTTGTTATACTTTTCATATCTTTAAATTTTTAAAACAGTGAAATATTTTATGATCGTTTTATTGATTTTATTTGTTGTACATAGGAATGAAGACACAGGACATAATTGTGACTAAGGTATAGATAGGTAGATAGGCAGAAAATCCAAATGAAGCTGATGCCTGTAAGATAAACATTTAAGTGCCGATAACACAAAAATATCCCCAGGACACTGAATGATGGGCGTTTAACTATGCGTTTTCACTCTAGCAGTTTCAATTTCTTTGTTATCACAAGAGGAATCAACAAGCAACAGGGCTCAAGAACATAATTTAAAAGTATACAAGAATCCATAAACATAAGTTTCCCCTAACAAAGAATCTAAATATAAAATAGCAACAAATGGATCATTCAACATTATATGTTTTTTTACATAATCTTGTCCTCATGATGCTACTAATAATTAGCCATATCGGGCTTCTTTTTCATAAAAAAAACATGTGTTTTATTTTACTCCAGTTTTCACTAGACCAACTACAATGTTAAATTTAGAGAAACACTAAGAATCAAAACTACCATAATTTATGATTGATTGACATGCATGAGATATTTTAACATGTATTCCAATCAGTTCTGAGCTTATTAATATATACATTTCCATTTCTCCATAAATATGTAAAAGCTGTGATTCATGATTTCTGTTATTCTGAAAGTACATTTAGTATCTCCACCAAAAAAAGAATTGTCAAAGCAATCAACATTTTAAAAATATAATCTAAGTACTGATGAATAGCTGACATTATTTTCCAATTACAACATTCTTAATTATTTCAGCTCTTGGGTGGTCTACAATGCACATGTGGTAGCATGTCTATCACAATGGAAGCAAATATGTCAGTAATACTGAAAATAATTGTTTTAATGTTTTCATAATGGTATTTATCTTTTCTTGGTGAAAATCACAACCACTTGATTGCATAGCCCAACTGAAAAATGTTTCCTGATGTTTAGGTTTTTATGCCTGATCTTGGGGTTATTTGGGGCACTGCTTTAGAAAATTGTATTGGATAGACTGCATAAGAGCTGGTTGCTTAGACATGGTTATCATGATTTTCTATGGGCAAGAAGATGGAGACTGGTATATAGTATATGTTCTGTATCTCAAAAGCTAGAGTTGTTTTTGACCTTTAAAGTCCAGGTTACCAACAGGATCGCTTTCTCCCATACAATCTGCCCCGCCCCATCCTCTGGGGGGTTGCTACTCCAACCAGCCAGAACCCAAGTGGCAACCGTCACCCAGAGGACCTTTCAATCAGCTGCCCTATGACTGTGGAACAACCTGCCAAAAGAGATTCGATAGCTAAATGAACTCTCAGAATTTAAAATAAATCTGAAGACCTATCTCTTCTGGCAGGCCTACCTCGCCAATTTTAATCAAAGATTTTAAACTCAAATCTTGCATTCCCTATATTTTAATCTTTGTTCTGTGTATTTTAATATATGTATTTATAGAAATATGTTTTAAAATGTGTATTTTATATAACTTTTACAATGATTATATGTTTTAGCTATGTTACAACTCACCTTGAGGAGGGTAAAAAATAACATTATTATTATTATTAGATGCACAACAAGATTAGTACATAGCAAACAAGATCACTATGCTGGCTTTTGTATTCGATCACACGACAGACACTTCCCAAGTGTCTAGGACTGTGTAATGTATCAGGGAATAATGTGTGCAGATCCCAGTAAGGTGGCCTTCTGCAGCTGGCAGATGGTAATTTTGTCAGCACCGATTGTGTTTAAGTGCAGGCCAAGGTCTTTAGACACTGCACCCAGCATGCCAATCACCACTAGGACCATCTTGACTGGCTTGTGCCAGAATCTTTGCAGTTAGATATTTAAATCCTCATATTGTGTAAGCTTTTCCTGTTGTTGTTGTTGTTGTTATTATTATTATTATTATACCTGATAGGGGAAAACTGGTGCCATTTTTGGAATTAGCAGGTGAAATATACCTAGAATCGAACCTAACATGTGAGGCATTAAAATGTGTGTTGGCCAGTGTTATCTTCCCTAAATTCCTTTTTGGAATTACATGCTACCACACTGAAATGCTGAAACAAATGTTTTGCAGTTTAAAAGCCAGCATCAAGTCAATGGTGTTACTGCAACAGAACCAATATATGAAACACTACTGTTAGAATGATGCAGAAAGGGACACATTTGTTGTTGTTTTCACGATCTTTTGCAATATGTTTGCTGGTTTCCACAGCCTTGTTTAAATTCAAGCAAAGACCTTTTTGCACCAGCTCTGTAGGATTTCATTTTTGAGTTGTACATTTAATTCTCCATAGCAGATGGTGATGAGTGGGTGAGGTGCTGTATATTTGCAACAGATTCCTTATACTACAAAATTAATTAATTGCTTCATACATAGATTTAGAATCAGCATTGTATTACTTCTTACTAACTCTTATGGTTTTAAACACAAAATCTGCATTTCCTTTATTGAGTAAAATGAATCTAATCATTCAGACTGAAACTAACTTGTAAATAAGTATCATACATTCTGCTTGAGCATTAGTTTTTCCAGATGTTGCTATGAAGAAGGTTGCTAAGGAAATTAATCAGTGCTCAATTATACACAGCACAATGGGGACCTCAAAGCTCTTGTTTTCTTCAAGCTTCCATATCCTACAGAGATCTTTGAAAGAAATCAAATGTGAACAAGAAAAATGGGAAATGTGAACTTTTGCTCTTGACAAAGAACATAAATGTGTTTTAAGAAAACTACCTAGAGACAATTAAACGTTTGGCTAAAATACTGCCCATATTGTCAGGCCAAAAGTTAGGCACATCTTGTCTCCAATACCCTAAATATGTGAGAGAACACAGAGAAATGCACAAGGTAACTATTATACAAGGATGAACTTTCTCATTTCTTTGTCATGTTGACTTGACGATTGTTAGAAATACTCATACATCCTCATATCCAGAATATGCCTAAAGTTCAACTAACCCAGTAGTATACTCTGATAGATAGATAAATAGATATAACATTGCTTGGGTAAATTTAATATTTGAGATAGAATATCCAGTGGCAGAGCCTCATACATTCTATGTAACCCAAATCTAATAAATTACAAACAGCAGCAAAATATATTTCACCTGAATCACAAAAAATGAACAAGACATGGGACAATGAATGAAGATGAGAAAGAAGAAGCCATTGCAGGAGAAAGTGATTGATGGGAAGAATTCAGTCTTAAATTGGAGAAAGTTAAAGAAGGAACAACTGATGAAGTATAAACACCGTGCAATTGATAGCATTCATTTACTCACAAGTAAAACAAATGAACAAGGAACTGAATTATGTCGCATCACAAAAGTTAGCCTTCTTACCCAAGAAAGGTGTCAGCTGCAGGTAAGGGCATGTCCCAATGGTGATCCAGTACAGGTAAATCCAGGATAGGTTGGTTGCACCCAGGCAGTCAGTCAACCTGAGTTGGTAACAGTTCAGGGGTTAAACAGTATAGTGTCAGATCTCAGTTTGTGATTACCAGCAAGATCTGTTTATGTAGAATGTAAACTAGAAGGTGGGAACATCAAGCAGAACTGAAAGTAGTCGAGCTGAATAGAAGAAAAGGCTGGATGTAAGAATGAGCAGCAGAGGTCACCTGTTGTCTGTCAGTTTTAGGGTAATGTGGAGCATTTACAGACAACTAGGGTAAGTAGGAACAAGTCAAAATCCCCATTGCTATAGTTCTGTGAATGTTTTCAGTACCCTGGAGCTCTCTGAACCCAAGGCTGGTTGATACGTAATGTAACTAATCTTTTTTAGGATCTAGCTAATTACAGACACACCAGTATGACTTCTGTAAAGTGCAGCTGAAGGCTATAATTATTTAACATATAAAATCAGTCTTGCGAAGAAAAAAAAATCAGAACGCAAAGTGAAGTCTTGCTTTACTAACCTGCAGAAATCTGTGAAGGCGACAACAGGTGTGGAAATAAGGATAATTCCTACTGCTCAGATTAAGTGCCTGCTGAAATTTTCAGCAAACCTTTGGATCAAAAGAAGCTCTTCTCATCAGAAAAAAGAAACCTGTGTGTTTTATTTTGAGATTGTGTGATTTCTTTGGAAAAAGAAATTAAGAGGACCAGTAATATATTGCATATTTAACACTGGGGTGAGCAAAACGAACACTATATCCAGGGTTGCAGCTCACCCCCCCCCCCCCAAACCAGGCCCTTTCTCATTTTAGGAAGGAAAAAATTTGAAAAATCTTTGTGCTGAACAAAAAAATTTATAGGCTGGGGGAGTAATATGACCCAAAACCGTTATTACCTTACTGGAAGTGACTTTTAATCACTTTTGAATTGATTTAAATTAGAAAAGAGGAACCTGAAAATGTAAAACTGACCTTGATGCCTCAAGATTAAAGTTGAGAAGGGCTTTTCAGAAAAAAGTGAGATGTAGCAACCCTAGGTTAAACTGGATGTGTGTGTCCCATAGCTTTCTTTGGGTGGCTGCAAATCTCAGATACATGTCTGTAAGGATTGAGATGTGCAAAAGGATTATAATCAAGTTTTTGGTGACATCTGTAGAGCCCTATAGGTCATGGTAAACAAGGATAGGGTATTTTCTCTTGTCCATCTTACAAAAAACCCCCCACAAATCTTCGTATTTATTGAAGAGGCTTTGAACTGGGGTGAAATCCAGCACGAATTATTCCCACTCTGGTAATTTAATCTCTTGGAAAAAAGAAAATTCATTACTAGTTAGTCCTAAATAACTGCATGCGATTATGTAATTCACTGGTATACTTTTCCAATTCTTTATTATGAACTGCTATTTTTTGTGAGATACGTATTTTTAATCAGCAAGAGAATCTGAGGAATGCAAACGTAGAGTGAGTACTGCATTTAATGGATCCATGCATTTCTTCAAAAGGAAAAGTTGCCCTTGTATAAGACAAGGCATAAATTCCATTGAACATAAAATGGATTTCAAAACCTGTGCTCCTTATTAGACTGTTCGTTGTTGTTTATTCGTTCAGTCACTTCCGACTCTTCGTGACCTCATGGACCATCCCACGCCAGAGCTTCCTGTCAGCCATCACCTCCCCAAGATCCTTCAGAGTCAAGCCAGTCACTTCAAGGATACCATCCATCCATCTTGCCCTTGGTCGGCCTCTCTTCCTTTTTCCTTCCATTTCCCCCAGCATCATTGTCTTCTCTAAGCTTTCCTTTCTTCCCATGATGTGCCCAAAGTACTTCATCTTTGCCTCTACTATCCTTCCCTCCAAGGTGCTGTTGGGCTTTATTTCCTGAAGTACTGACTGGTTGGATCTTCTCACGGTCCAAGGCACTCTCAGAACTTTCCTCCAACACCACAGTTCAAAGCATCTATCTTGCTTCACTCAGCCTTCCCTAAGGTCCAGCTCTCACATCCGTAGGTTACTACGGGGAATACCATTGCTTTGACTCTGCGGATCTTTGTTGCCAGTGTGATGTCTCTACTCTTCATTATTTTATTGAAATTGGACATTGCTCTCCTCCCAAGAAGCATCTTCAGATTTCCTGGCTGCAGTAATCTTTGCACTTAAAATACAAAGTCTGTCAGTGCCTCCACATTTTCTCCCTCTATTTGCCATTTATCTATCAGTCCAGTTGCCACAACCTTGGTTTTTTTAATGTCTAACTGCAACCCAGCTTTTGCACTTTCTTCTTTCACTTTGATTAGAAGGCTCCTCAGCTCCTCCATGCTTTTGGCCATCAAAGTGGTATCATCTACATATCTAAGGTTGTTAATGTTTCTTCAAGCAAGTTTAACCCCAGCCTTGCGTTCATCAAGCCCTCCACATCACATGATGTGTTCTGCATACAAGTTGAATAGGTTGGTTGAGAGTATACAACCCTGTCATATGCCTTTCCAAATCTTGAACCAGTCTGTTGTTTCATGGTCAGTTCTTACTGTTGCTACTTGGTCATTATACAGAGAGAGACAAGGTGATTTGGCATGCCTATACCACCAAGAACTTGCCACAATTTATTATGATCCACACAGTCAAAGGCTTTAGAATAGTCAATAAAGCAGAAATAGATGTTTTTCTGAAACTCCCTGCCTTTCTCCATTATCCAGTGGATATTGGCAATTTGGTCTCGTTCCTCTGCCTTTTCTAAACCCAGCTTGTATATCTGGCAACTCTCTCTCTCTCTCCATGTATTGCTGGAGTCTTCCTTGCAGGATCTTAAGCATTGTCTTACTAGCATTAGAAATAAGAGCCACTTTATGAAAATTTGAGAATCCTTTAACATTTCCCTTGTTTGGTATGGGGATATAAGCTGATTTTTTCCAGTCTATGGCCATTCTTGTGTCTTCCATATTTGCTGGAACATGGCATGCATCACCCTGACTGCATCATATTTCAAGATTTTGAACAGTTCAGCTGGAATCCCATTGTCTCCTGCTGCCATGTTGTTAGCAATGCTTCTTAAGGCCCATTAGACTGTATATGTTGCAAATTTGGCAAAAATCAATACCTACTCAAATTTAAATCATAGGATACCATAAAGTAATTCAGCATGCACTACTATTGTGCAACCTCTGTTCATTTCTACAAGGTTTGGAAAGTCCATGAAGTCAGTGCTTAATATATTCTGCTGACTAGGAGCAAATAAAGAAATGTTTTTGAAATTGATGCTGCAGATATGCTTGAGTGTACTGTTATGCTTGAGGCCCTTGGTTTTAGAGAGCATCCCATCACAAAGAACTTCAAGATCTTCCAAGACTCTCATTAACACAATAATTTGGGTATTATCTTTGAATTGCTAGGACAGTTGGTAACAATTCCAGCTGTCTCCAACTTGGTGCTCCAGCTTTGTTGCATTACTAATTCTGCTAGTGATATCATAGGAAATACAGTCTAACACA
The DNA here is from genome assembly GCA_030556195.1 of Anolis apletophallus. Classification (NCBI taxonomy): domain Eukaryota; kingdom Metazoa; phylum Chordata; class Lepidosauria; order Squamata; family Anolidae; genus Anolis; species Anolis apletophallus. The sequence goes on along the minus strand of JARBWK010000005.1, from coordinate 87,979,999 downwards.
CTTAGAAAACACCAAGTTGGGGACCCCAGGAAAGCATTGCTGGAGGTGGCAAGAAACTAAATTCCTTTTATCAGCTTTTAGAAAAAAGGAATGGAAAGAAAAGTCTTTGAAATCCATGGACTGAAGTGCTTTAAACTATTTTGTTCTAGGGAAAAAAATTATCAGGAAAGCAAGTTCTTCAGACGAATTCAAACCTGCAAATGTATTATTTCTCAGCGAAAACGAGTGCACTGGTGTTAGTATCTCTGTGGTCAGATGAGCCCAAAGAAAACTATGAATCCAGCATATTAGAAAGAGCAAGAGATACTACAAACCAATGGTTGAAAGAAATAAACTATTGAAAGCATGGCTTCCAGGAAATTCAGTCAAATGAAGAAGGAAGCCTCTTGCTAACAACAAGCCAGGCTGGATTATGTATACTGAAATGCTCTGAGGTTAATTCATGTGGGTAACAAGAGGATTTGGCAGCGGCATTCTATGCAAGACTATCCTCATGGTTGTCTCATCTCCACTTTGTGTCCTTTGTACTGTCAAAGGAGCAAGAGTGAAACCTGCCAACCCGCCCAACAGCTATACTTCGTATTTGTTTCTCATCACTGGAACATGCAACAGCAATTCTGTCAAATTATTTCTGCCAGGTCAGTCTATGGCCCCTGAGCAGAATGTTTTTTCTGCACTGACAGTTTCTCTCTCTCTCTAAACAACCTCCCTACTTGGGAGACTACTAAACAGATGTAAAGCAGATGCAGGTCTTTCTTTCCTGGAAATCCCCACCCAGACAATGAAGATTTGTAGTACACTGGCACAGCTTTTACAAATTGGTTATTGCTTCACGATATCAAAGGTGGGACAAGCAAATGGGCTTAGCCAAGAAATAAAAATATATATCTGTACCATTAAATGCATGCACAGTGCAGTCGTAATACCAGAAGCAAAAGCATGAGAACTACAGGGATTCGACTGATAAAGGAAGGTTCTGTGATGAAAACATCTGAACACATTTAAAAATATGGCAAGTCCATAGCCATTCTACACACTTTCATTTATTGTCTGGACAATTTAAATACAAATAATTCAAACACAACAAGGTCATGAAAAAAACCCATTTACAATATTTTTCCTCAGAAATGATCTAAATTAGCAAGTTAAACATGAAGTCATACATTGTAACTAAAATATACAACTGCCTGGTCCTAAGAAAGATTTTATTTTTAAATTTCAGATAGTAAAACACATCGTAAGAGAAAAGATTCTGACTTGCCTTTCCCACTAATGCTTAGAAAATGCATCAAAACTTTCCCAGAAAACTGCACTCAGCAGGTGATGTAGAAAGGTTTTCCCCAAACATTTGAGGGGATTTCTTTTACTTTTTTAAAAAATTAAAATTATTTCAAAATTTAAATGAACTGATGAAATTTAGGATTACAGCCTCTGCTGTGAAATTATTGGCCTACTACAAAATTTCTGCCTCCTCGGTGTGGAAAAAAAACCCAAAATGGAAGAGTATGTGGATTTACATGCAGTTAGTGGGTATAAGCATGAGAAAAGAATACACAAAATAAGCACAGATTATAAAGAACCATAACGTTTTATTACCATTAAGACTAAACTGGTATTGAAAAGATTTTATATAACAAGACAAGAAAAGCAATAGCAAATTTAACTATCGACTAGATTATGCATAGCGAGTAACTGTTTCTAGTACTCAGGGAAGAGCATGACCTTTTTTTGTTTTAAATATATAACCATACAAAGCACAAACATACGAAAAGGATCAGTGCACTGGACGTGGGAGAGCACCCCTTCAGTCATTTTGTTCCCTTAGCTCTGTTTTCCCCAATCTGAATTACATTAAAATAAAGACCCAGTTGTCATTTTTTTTCTACTGTGCAGTTAAGAAAAAAATATTCACAACAAACATGACAATATATCAAACAATATTTCTACACAGGTTACCTTGATACCTTTTGCCACTTGAGTATCATAAGAAAACATTTTAAGACATATACAAACAAAACTAGCAAAGTGTTACAACTGAGAATAAGTTAACCAAAGGAAAAAATAACTTTATATATATATATTTATATTTATATTATATATACACATACACACACAACAAAATGACACAATAATATGCTTCTTCCCATAGTTTAAGTAAACAAATAAGTAGACTAGCCAAACTAGCAATATTTGATTTTGGCATATGCGTCACATCAGCAATTAAATAAATAAGTGTTTCAAGCAACATAAAGAGTGTTTTAAATGTGCCAACACAGCCCAGTTTATATCAGTATGGGCTAAAAAGTGAATCTGAAAATTCTTAACAAATTTAAAGCAAATGTACTTCTTTTTTCCTCTAAACACATTACATTTAACTATGATACTAAGATATGTAAATAATTTTGTAGCACCTACTGCTCAAACGAAGGAAGTTTTTGATTAAAATTAATTTTTTCCCCAAAACTTTTGTTCTGCTGACATCCTCATACTGATGACTTAAAGAAAAACCATCCTGCAAATCATCTCCTTGCTTCTGGGTTTTGACTGTGGGTAACTGTGTGCCTGGGAAGAACACTCTCCTTTTCTGTACTTAATATTTTATTACATGCTATGAAAAGATACGAAGACCATCTGTTTGTAACCCATCCTTCAAAAAACAATCTACTTAATCCAGTTCAAAACACACATCTTGATCTCTAAAAAGTTACCAGTGCAGTATGAACATGACAAAGTTGTCAATTTCCCCTAAATTAGCCAGTCAAAATATTTTTTTTCTCAAATCCAGATTCTCTTGTAAAAATTCTTTATATTTTATAAAAATAGATTTTTCTTGAAACCCATTTTCAGCAAAGAGACCACCTCTTTGGCAACATTGTTAATGTTATTTAAACTGTTATGTCATCAGGTATCCCCCCTTTAATCCTATCCCTAACAGAAGACTGTTTAGTTCACATGATATAAAAGAAAAAAGGAAAAATAAAAAAGGTTGCAAAATTATATTTTCTGTTTTGCAATTTTTATTGTTCCTCTTTAATTTACGTTGGGGGTGTACCAATCTGATTGAATCAAATGTTTTGGAAAAAAGAGCAAAATCTGCTAATCCCATTCGTTTGTAAAAATGGTTTTAGTTTTTTTATTTGTTTTTCAAATGAGTGAATGGTCATCTTAAAAAGACCCACCTTCAAGGAAGGTAGTAAAACTAGCTGGCCGGGTAAAAATCCCTGCACATTGTTATCTATGTATAGTATATTCAACAACGACAGCTATGAAAGAACATTCAATGCATCAAAGATTTTTGTTTTCTAAGCATTATAAAATCCTTTCCTGTTCACAGGATATCCAATGTTTTAATACTTAGGCAACACTGGCTTATAAAGTCCATGGTTGAGTATAAGCCTTGAAGAGTTTTTTTTGTTCGTATATATATTTATATATATATATATTTATATTTATAATAATAATTATTAAGGATATGAAATTCAGGATTTATGGGTTTTGTTGGTTTTAAAGGAAACTTGCAATACTCTGTCTCCTAAGCGATATCCATTAAGGCTGGCAATTGCCATGGCAGCTTCATCGTAATTGGTCATCGTAACAAAACCAAATCCCTTGCACTTGTTGGTATTGAAATCGCGGATCACTTTGACATTGTTGACTGCTCCAAAGGGGCCGAAGAGTTGCCACAGCACACTTTCATCCGAATCAGGGGATAGGTTGTAGACAAAGATGCACCATCCAGTCCCTGTATGTCCAGGAATATTCATTCCCACAAGGCTTGTCATCCCATCAATTGTGATTGGAGAAAACCTACCAGATTAATATGGAAAGAAGACAAAAAAGAGAAGGGCTCATCTGGAGATCAAATTTGAAATGATATGAAACCAAATCCCTCCCTCCCTGCATATACTGTTGTGAAGAATATATGTAAAATTTTAACATTCAGTTATTATAACATTCAGCTATTAAATACCCCCAAAAGAGCAGCAGATTCACTAGGCGTAACCAAGCAGAACTGGCTGTTCGACAGAACTCCCATTGGAGAATACAGTGAAACAATGCTGGATCCTGCCCTAGACGAAATTCTCCTTTATACTGTAATATAGTTTATATTTTAATTTAACTAATTTGGTTCTTGATAATAAGATTTTTCTCTCATGAAAGCTTACACACGGTAAAATCTTGATGCTCAACAGAAGAGCTCATAGTAGTTCTTCTTCACTGCCGTATATTTTTTTTAAAAAAAAATCGTATACTGTTAATAGTATACTCTTCTACTTAGGGAGAACAGCATACTGAAGAGTGTGTGCGCGCATCTATATGTAAAATAAATGGCCAGTACATTTATCTGAAGTCGAAAACATAAGAAAAACATTAGTGACTCGAACTGCTATTCCATCAAGCATGTGGTGAGAAATTTGAATGTATATTAGATAGACCAGTGTTCTCTTGATAAGCATATGCAATTAAAGAAGGTATGGATTTGCCCAGAAGACTTATTCATAAAGGGCAGATTCTGCAATATATAATCACTTGTCATACTATTAACATGACAGAAAATAAGTTTTCAGACTTCATAGATTGAGATGCCCAAAGGATGTTTCATGCATTATATTTGAAGAAATAATTTTAGGTGGACTCCAGCATCCAGGAAATATATGGCAGTAGCATAAAAATGAACCCTTTGGGTATCTATATATCTAAATGTTTCCATTCATGCAGCTAAGCCCTTCCTTAGATATTTTGAAATAAAGAAAAGAGGTTGTAATTATAATTACAGAATGCAACCACATGGTTAGGCTATTCAAAGGAACTGCTAATTTGCAAAATTTCAAATACCAGGAAAACTCAGGGAACTCTCTGTAATCTCAATCTACTTTTGCAAGAAAGGTGTGTTCTTCTTAAGTGCAAAGTACTAAGACATTATGTATTTTCTGTAGAAAATGTGAGGTACAATATTGTGCCAACCCCCCCCCCCCAGTTAGATTTTATTTTCATTATCCTGTCCTTGCTCACAAAGAGCTCTGAGTAGCTGATATGTTCCCATTGTTCAGAAACTGCACTGCAAGCGCAAATACTGCATAGGGATAGTAGCGAAACATTCAAAATGGTCACAATCACATCTAGGAAACTAACAGTTACCGCCTTTATAACTAAAACTCACAATAAAGCTATATTTCAGAACAACTATTAAGATGGAAGTACCCCTCCAAAACAAAAAGGAAAAAAAACCTGTATGGAGGACACATCTACAGTAACTACTAAGATCAATGTAGAGCTGGGTCATCTCTGTGGTGGTCAAATGTGGCCTTGCCCCACATTAGCCAAAGTTGGGGGAAAGTCTGAATTCTGGCCCAGACTTAGGACTATCCCCTGATTTTGGACCTTGTTGAACTGTTGGGCTGTTTCTGGAATGGAACAAGTCACAACTGTCCCCACTGCCATCCCCTGTTTCCCAGGCTTGGGCAATTCGAGGACACAGGATGGCAGTCACTGCCCCCCTTGCCCTGCATGTTGTGGCGGATTACCTGTCAGCCATTGTCTGCAGTGATTTTGAACAGGGTGATGGGAATGGAGTGGGGAGAGGAGTAGGATTCTCCCTCTCCTCCTCCCTCTCTCTTGGTGCTCCATTGCCCTGTACAATGTCACTCTGGGTGATGGCTGACAGGCAGAGTGTGGGGAGGCAAGAATGGTGGCCATCCAGAGCGCCAAACTATGTTCAGCACCACTGGGCATGGGGCACTCCCTTCCACTTTCATAGCGGCTGGGGGACTCCCTGTGTGACTCATACCTGCGGCCCGGAGTATTGGTCAGTGTAGATCCACTCAGGGAGGGGGAGAGGGAGAGAGAGAATAAGGGAGAGAAAAAACACAGTTTCAAAATTTTTCTTTACCCATGAAATGCATTCTTGGCTACAAAAATAAGTCCAAATCTTGACTCTTGAAAGAAAAGGCTTTAGTTTCTGTGGAGGAATTCCAAGACAGAGCAAAGAAATATTTCTTGGTGTGTGCCTTCATGTCATTTCTGACATGAAGATTTGTTCAGAAAGAGTGTGCCTTTGTTTTCCTCTGAGGATGAGAGAGTGTAACTTGCCCAACTTGCAGATTATTTTCTCTCGATCAAAAAACTACAATTTGCAGATTTTCAGATTAATCTAAATGGATATTATTTATTGAAGAACATGTCTAATCTGTAGGGACATGTACAGATTCTTTGTAGGGAACATAAGGAAAGCAGCATGTTAACTTCACTCCATAATCATGTTTTTCCCTATGAAAGTCTCAAATTCTCTCCTTCCTGTATGCATGAAGGATTTCTGAATTTTTCTGACTTTTCCAAGGCTATGGTTCATGAGGAGAGCCTCCATGGATAGAAGTTCCTTTTCCGTGGAGTATTTATACACTGGCAGTGAATTGGACTAGATGCCTCTTGAGGCCCTCCCCACCTTTCAGTTTTATAGTTTTCTGTTTCATACACAAGCTAGGAGCACCAGAATAAAATAGGTATCTAAGACATACTGCTAATGTGGGAGCTATTATAATTCTGTAAGATAAGAAAGTACAAAAACTGCTCTATACACAGCAACAATAATTTGTTTTGCAAGGAATCTTTGCCGCTGACATATCCTTTTCAAATTTTACATCAATTATGCACAGAAAAAATCCAGTGTAACTGCAATTACCAGTGGAAACAGAGCCCAACAGATCAAAGACAGCAATCACTTCAGAAAATGGGCATTCTAGTGATATTAGATACCATCTGGTGCAGTTCCACATGTAATCTTTATAGATGAAGGTGACCTTCTAATAATTGATATGAGTGAACTAGCAAATAGCGATGCATAAGTGCTACAATACACAGAGGCTGCAATTTCCGATGGCACAGTACTGCTGCAAAGCCTCAATAAATTGTAATTCATGCAAGACTCAGCTGTCAGATTGCTTCTAACATCTTCTTTGTTGACCATAATATTTGGGCTTGCATCAAGGGCATTTGCTGCCAATTTGTTGCTGGGAACAATCGAATGTCCTGGTCCTAAATTACAACATTGAAAATGGTTTGCAGTCACAATACCTGAAAGAATACGTCCAAATGACCCTGCCACAGCTTAAGATTTGCTTGAATGACCTTTTGCATGTATCACCAGCCCATATAAAGAGAAGGGTTGGAAAGGAATAAAAGGGAGGGACTCGAAAGGAATAAAAAGAAAAGGACTTCTGTATGGGGGCACCCTGACTGTGGAATATTATTCCTTAAAAACTGGTTCCTTCTTTGCTCAGTTTTAGAACTCCTTTGTTCTAAACAGTTCTGAGTTATTTTAAATCAGAAAGCATTGTTCTTAATGTATTATTTCACAATATTAAATTTTTTTAAAATCATGTTAAAGTTTTAAATTGTTCATTAGTTGGGGATCTGTTTTGGACTCAGAGGCAACAATAACAACAAAAAAACAGGTTAAGTAAACCAGCTCTATATAGCTGATAGTAAAATTATTAATAAATAGATTTATAAAATAAAATAAAGTGAAATAAATACACGTGAAGACTCTTGACAGCCATTTCCTTTGCTGAAACGTTTTCCAACCATTAGAGACATGTTTCACAGACTTTTATTGACCCTAGAATGCAGCTATATTGCTATAGCTTGTTTTCAAGCTGTTTATTTCCATCTCTATGAAACTGCTTTGTACTCTGTTCCAGAAAACTGCTATGCGTGAGAAAAAGGTCGGAAATAATCACAACTTACTATTTGACTTGCCATACTATAGGCACACCCCATATACATGGTGTGGGAAAATATAATCCCCTGTCATATGACAATCAGATAATGGGGGAAATATAAACATCAGATGACAATTGAAATGATCCAAACACTCTTGGTTTTTAGATTATATTTCACTATATAAGATCAATGAGGATCTTATGATGCTATCACTATATGTGTCTGCTAACATTTTATCATGTAGCATCAAAACTATGTCTCAATTTTTTATTTACACCTCTGTGTACTTAACTATAAGCTCTCAAATATATACTAATTATTGACTTAATAAACAAACAGTGCACTCATCACAAGCATTAAAAGTAAATTCATGTTCAACTATACAGTTTGAGCATTTCTTATCTAGAATTCCAAAACCCAAAATTGTTCACATGTGGGAACAGAGATTGTAATATCTTTGCTTTCTGATGGCATCAGTGTACACGGATATTATTTCATACATAAAAATGTTAACCTTTGAGTTATGTATATGAGGTGTATATGAAGAATAAATGAATGTTGTGTCTACAATTGAGTCCCATCTTCAAAATATCTCAATATGTATGTAGATATTCCAATATTCCCCCCCAAAGGAACCAAACACAAAACCTCACCCCAAAATCCAAAATACTTCTAGTCCCAAGCATTTACATTAAAAGGATACTCAACCTGTATTGGTTTCTATATGAAATTTGACTGAGGCAGTGAATGAAAAAACATTTACAACAAAGCAAAGAAACATGTGTATTACTGCAAATTTTGTACTAAGCTTCTGAACAGGTGTTCTCATTAAAGTCAAAGAACATAAAATTATGGTTATTTTGAGTTGTGAATGATTGCTGTATAATAACTAGAGAGGAAGAGAACACCCATTTTATGGTCAGGGTTATGGCCATCTTAAATGTCTCCTTGCCTCCACTGCAGCACTTGTGGATTTTGAACCATGCAGAAACAGGTCCAGAACAATCATGCCCCATATTGTCCCACAATTTTAATCTAGAACCCACAAAATACACAAAATGTAATCACTTCTAAACCTAAATGTTGCTATAACAGCTCTTATTGGAAAAAGTTAGGGATATGGACGTATTTTATATATTTTTTTCTAACTGCCAGGAAATACAGGTACCTCACCCGGTATCGTTTCAGAGGACAAACCCAATTGCAGGTCTGAGTGATATAATCCAGGAATAATGGATGTTTAGTACTAAACCTACAGTATATCTATAACTTAAAAATGGGACACAGTAGTCACAGCTTGGTTATGACACTTTAAATTCCCAGTATATTTAAAATAATTATTCAGTATAGATCAGGCATGGACAAACTTTGGCCCTCCAGATGTTTTGGACTTCAACTCCCGGAAATCCCACCCAGTTTACAGTCTGTTAAGAATGGTGGAATTTGAAGTCAAAACACCCGAAGGGCCAAAGTTTGCCCATGCCCGATATAGATGGAGCAGAGGAGTGGATCACATATACATACAGTAAGAAACACATCATGTGCCACTGTGATTCCAAGTAGAATATACTCATTGATACCATTGATGAAAATGATACCCACTGAACTAATGGATGAATGACATGTCAAAACTTGTATAAATTCCACTGATTCAATGGGTCTGTTTTAGTTGACACTAGTTACTGGATTCAGACAAAAGGTACTAGACAAATAACAATTCAAAACTGTAAATGTGTAGAAGAAGATAGTAATTGTATTTTCTTCCATCTCCAGTAAAAACAAGCCATACCAGTGTACCTTTTTCATGACATCATAACAATATTTTCAGATTTTTACAACTAAAAACTATGAAATCAGAATAAAGCTTAAATGAAAAGATGACAAACAACAAACTCCAAATTACTGGGAATAATTTTTAAACCTGTAACAAAGAAAACTTATACTTGATTAAGGTGCATACAGTTACAGTGGTTTAGGAAGGCAAGCAGAGCAAATACTATGGAGTTCCTAATATTGTTTTAGCAAATACTTTCAGTGCTAATTTTCACTGATATAACATTTTTGTTAGTAAATTTTGATTAAGTGAAACTTTAAAAAATAATTATCGAGAACAATTTAGGGGATTCACAGGGCTTGTAGCTGTTGCACCTAAACCATCTGAGAACACCTGGAAAAAAGAAAAGAAAAAGTGAAACAAAAGCAATATATATACACTTGTGCGTGCCTGTGTTTGTTCATGGTGTTAAAGAAAATCAACTGAAGTCCAAACGAAAAGACAGAAAACATTTGGCATGCTGGTGGGAAAAAAGAAGGAATTAAAAACAAAATAAAGTTAGTGAATTAAAAAAAATTACAGCACCAATCTGTGCCAACATGGACATCTGGCAATCTGTGGAATTCTAATTACCTCTTTACGCCATAGGCCATATTAAGCAAATTGTCCAGCCTGAAAAGAGAAGGAGGGTCTCTGGGTTAATGTCTCACAGATGGCAAGATTGCTCAATGGAACTTTTATTAATAATGCTCCATTTTCACAGAAGAAACTCTCAACATTATCTCCCATACATCCGGCAGGCCTAATAATTCACCAGCTATAAAGCTACGTACACTTTTACAGTATATGAAAGTCATTTTTAGATGACCTGTTAATGAGGAAAGGTAGCGTACCACCATCTCAAAGTATGACGCAACAGATATTAACTTGTCATTGTGTTGCTCTATAAACGGAGTAACCATTACCATATAGCCAGCTATACACCATTTTATCACCATTTAACCTATGAACAGAATTGCATCACAAAACTATTATACACAATTATATAAAACATGCTAGCTTCATCCATTTAGGATTTAGCATTTATCCACACTGCTTCAGCATATTCTGCAAACATGTTACAGATTATTAAAACTTTATTTGCACCGTCTTTTTCTTCAAATCAAGATTGTTTATAACTATATTTATTCTTAAATATTAAATAAAATCAAGACTGTTTCGCTTGATTGTCAGTCATTAATAAATAAACGCCTTTCCAACTTTTACAACACACAGGCATTTTCATATTAATTAATTAAACAGGTAATCTTTCTTTCCTGACAGCTAGCTTTCAAGGCAATAAGCAGAACAAAATAAGTTGTCAAAAGAAATAAAATGTTGAAGTCCAAAACATATTTATCAGCGCTTCATGTAATCAGCAGGAATGGTTCTGCAAATATTTTAAATACTACGTAATATTCTGAAACTTTTATTTAAAATTTTGCATAGTGTAATCCACTCAAAGTACAGATGCATAAAACCTGCTTAGTATGTGCTGATACATAAAATACACATTATCATTGTTTCTTCTGCAACCAAGAACCCAAAATGTTGTCTTACAAATCTAATACAATATTTTAAGGAGGAATTGATGCCAACAAATACCAAGAAATATACTGTAATCAAAAGAAGACATACCAAGAGTGAAAACAAGTGGATATACAAAAAGCTGGTATGAAAAGGAAAAATATTTGCAACAGTAACAACAAAAATCCAAGAAGTGTGTTTGCACGTGTAATAAACATTTACCAGGTTATCGGTTCTATCATCTTCAACAACAATAATTTTTGATATGTTATGTGGGAAGAATATCTTTTGCTTTCAAGTTGGAATAGTAAGTTCTTTTAAGTCATCTCATCATAATTCCACCCACAAAGGTTTGGTGAATGACTGGTGCGTATGTGGCTTTGAGTCACCTGTTGGCTACCCCTTGACTTGTGGAGACCCATGAATTTCAAAGGGTTTTCTTAGACAAAGAGTAGACATGTTTTTGTTAGTTACTTTGAAATATAGCCTACAGTGCCTGGTATTAATAGACAGTTTCCCATCCAAGTACTAATCAGACTTGATCTTGTTCAAGTTCCAAGATCAGACACCCTCACATATAGCCTACTTTTAAAAAAGTAATTATAGTTTTGAGCAAACCTCATGTCCCAGATTAAGATATCATCTTAACACCAATTATTTATAGACAGTTACCTGAATCTCTGAGCCTGATGGTGAAGAGGTCCAGGATAGCGTCTGTTGGGAGACTGATACAGCTGGGAAAGGAGAGCTTGGCTTGTTTTTTGACTGGGGTTATTAGCAAACTTCACAGTAATTGGTTCTGTAGCACCACTAGGTTTCTGGCCATTAAGTCCCTTTATGGCTTCTTCTGCCTCTATTCTCTTATCAAAACGGATAAATCCCACACCACGAGAGACACCTTGGAAAACGAATATGGGGTATAATCAAATGAAGGACAATAAAAAAACATAAGAACTTACAAAGAAAATCCTAAACATGTATCTTGAGTCTTAATAAAATGCATCACAACTTTAATAACTCTACCAAGATAAAGAATATCAGATTGTCTTATATAAAATCAGAAAGGCATAGAATAAACACAAGATGCACATCTGCACTGGCCAATTAGATTGGTCTGGAACAGGTTTGAGGCGGGGAAGATGATACACATTCACGGAAACTAGCCTCAAGTCTGGTTTTTGACAGCCCCTGCTTGTTCCAAATTTACAAAGTGCTCCAGTGCAGGCAGGTATCAACAAGGCACTTCACATTGTGCAGAACCATTTGTACTATGCCATGTGATTTACATTTGGAGATTGCTAAAACATATTAAGGGGCTTATTTCAGATGCCAGCCCCCCACCTTGCTTGATATGCTTTAAAAAGCTGAACCTGCAGCCCCCACAGTTTAGCAGCCCCCACAGTTTGACACTAACATCAAACTGGATTATAAGGCCAGTATAGATGTGCTCACTAATCCTCCTTGTCCTCCCAAATCCACTATTTTTGTTACAGCATTGGGAAATAAAAAATAAAATGTTGAGGTCCACAGTGGGGGAAAAAGATAGCTGGGAAATCCTCCAGAGATGATGTATGAGCAGCGCTCAGGGAGTGAAATGCAAGACGTACAGTTGAGATTTAGCTTTAAGTTTTAAAAATAGTTATGGCATAGTAATTATGTAAATCTTTACTCAACAGCAAACATTCTCGTAATATTTTTAAAAGCACCCCAGGACAGAAAACAAAGGATAAATAAATACATGAATAAATAATCTGATGAAACATTATCATTTAATCAATCCCTAAAACCCACTTTAGGATTTGCAGCTAGTACATGATATACATACACATTTATACAAACACATACACAGGATATAAAAGTACTTAAAAATTGGTTTAACATCAGTGTATTCGTTCATTTCAGAAAATAGACTGAAATGTGCACATACAGACATCCAAGTATGGAATTATAAAAATTAAAGAAATCTTGTTCAACCTGTGACTTGATCAACCAGAATTCGTGAGGTGATGATGCGCCCATATTGCGAGAAAAGCTGTTCTAGCTCTTTTTGGGTCATCGTTTTTGGAAGGCCGCTGACATATAGGTTAGCATCTCTGATTGATGCAGAACTTGGACGGGCATAGGAAACCTGCGAGTTAAACAATAGATAATTATGTTTTAGACAGATACATTTACATCACATGCATACTTAACAGTCTGCATTGAGCCATGGGAGCTTGTTTAAAATAACCTTCTCACTTGATTTTACCTGCTCTTACTATAGTACCTGCTGGCATTAATTCCTCATTGAAAACAAAAGAAAATCTGGATACAATTTAAAAACAGATAGGCAGACTGAAGATAGGCAGATTAATGTCCTATCTCCCACATACCAGCTTTGTACATTTACCCCCACAAGGATGGTGGGTGTGCGGGTGTTAAAAATGATTTATTGCACCTAGTACAACCTGAATACACTTATATGCCAGTTCAGGGTTATTTTGTTTTAACAGCTGAAAACCGAAACAGATTATTTGCAGAGAGACATTTTCCCTTTTTCTATTTTCAAAATAAACCAGTAAGATCTGCTTTGACATAGACTCACAGTTTGGGATGATCCTGGATTCATTGCTGACGCTAGAACCTCAGGTTCTGGCGGTGGCCAGGACCACCTTAGTACAATTAAAACTTGTGTGCCAGCTGCACCCATACCTTGAGACCCTCTACGGAGGTTGAGAAGATCGGGATATATATATAGTTTTGAGACGACAAGATTTGGCCATGGTAGTTCACGCCTTAGTTACATCTCGTTTGGAGTACTGCAACACTCTACGTGGGGCTGCCTTTGAAGATAGTTTGGAAGCTTCAATTGTTCCAGAGATTGGCAGCCAGATTACTAACTGGAGAGCCAACATGGGAGAGAACTACTCCCATGTTGCAGCAGTTTCACTGGCTGCCTGTCTGCATCTGGGCTAAATGCAAAGTGTTGGTTCTTAATTGTAAAGCCCTAAACTGTTTGGGCCAAGACTATTTGGCAAATCACATCTCCACATACAGACCTGCTCGGGCACTATGGCCAGCAGAGGGCCCTGCTCTCAGTCCACCCCGGGTCTCAAGTGCAGTGGTGGGAATGAGAGAGGAGGCTTTCTCAGTGATTGTCGTCCTCCCCCAAAACCCGGTCACTGGAACTCTCTTCCTAAAGAAATACGGCTCTCTCCTTACTCTCTTTTTTTTAAAAAAAACAGCTAAATGCATTTATGTTCTCCTGTGTATAAAGAGGAGCAGGAGGATTAGAAAACTATGCATGGTTGTCATCAATCGGAAATGGCATCGAACCCAGGCTCTGTTGGCTGCTTCAAAATTTTAATAATTTCAATTGTATTTTAAATCTGGTTAAATCTGTGTTTTGTTTTAATGTCAGATCTGTAATGGTAGATCAGTTATGTTATAATCTGTTAATACTTTGTTATAGATGTGAACTTATTTCTGGGTTTTGGTTGGGTTGTTTATTTGCTTTTGTTTAGTTAATTACAGCACTGAATGTTTGCCTTTCTTTGTTGGAAACTAACCTGAGTCCCCTCGGGGAGATATGGCGGGATATAAAGTTTCATTTATTATTGTTGTTTGTTTCTTTTACAGCATAACTAGTGAAACATCTGTACAATGAACTGAACCCTTTTCTCTATAATGCTACTTGGAATTCAGATTGAACTATTGCTCTTCACTGAGGTGGTCACATGTGGCCCTCAGCCTAATTTCATAAGCCACCTTCAAGATTGACTGATGAGGAGGAAGACAAAGGGAAAGAAGGGTAGGCTTCCCTCCTTATGATTCTGGTCTCACTCACCCCTGGCTTCAGACCCATTAATTCTCAGCATGCAGCTATTAACAGATTGCCCATGAAGAAATGCAACCACCAACATAAAAATGGTTGCTCTCCTCTGACTTACTATATATATTCATGTATAAGTTGACTTCAAGTATAAGTTGAAGTCAAAATTATAGATTTTAGTATGAGCCATGGACAAGTCGAGGGTCACTTCATGGAGAGGGGAAAGCACCAATGTCATTTCAGGGATCAGGAGCCCCCAGTGGCGAAGGAGTTAAACCGTTGTGCCGGCAAGACTGAAGGCAGACAAGTGGGAGGTTGGAATCCGGGGAGTGTGCAGATGAGCTCCCTCTGTCAGCTCCAGCTCCCCATGTGGGGAGATGAGAAAAGTCTTCCACAAGGATGGTAAAACATCAAAACATCTGAGCGTCCCCTGGGCAATGTCCTTGCAGACAGCCAATTCTCTCACACCAGAAGCGACTTGCAGTTTCTCAAGTTGCTCCTCACACACACACAAATTCAGGAATCAACTGGTTACCGTGTCCTTTACCCTCCAAAAGTTGTTGAGAGAATGGAAGTGTATGTGTCAATGCTTTTAGGTTCTCCCAGGACAGATTATACTCTTATCTTTCATCACTCAACTCACCGAAGAACACTACAATACAGTACTCATATTGACTTGTGGATAAAGTGACCCGTGTTTTTGGGTTGATTTTTAAACGACAATTTCTAGATTTATACATGACTATATAGGTATATAAAAGTAATGTTTAATATTGGTTGGGGTTACATACATGTGACCATGTTTCTTTGAGTGGAACTCTGTGAATTCTCACATGTGGAGTGTCTGCACCTGCGAAGGCCCCAACAAAAACTTTCAAAGTTTAAAACTGTAAGTTTTGGCGGTAACCCTGCCTAGTCCCCTTGCAAGGCATAAAAGGCGCCCCGTGCGCACACTCCGCAGTTCCTACGCTGCAAAGGTAGTGAGAAAGGAGGAGGTTTGTAAGAGGGGAGGCCGGGCGGGATTGTGTGAATTCACAAAGTTCCACTTGAAGAAATATGGTCACAGGTATGTAACCCACCATTTTTCTTCGTGGACTCTGTGAATGCACACATGTGGAGACAAGCAAACTAAGGTCCCGAAGGCGGGAAAGACAAACCGACACCTTCATAAGGGCCGAAACATGATTTATTAAAGGTAAACCACAAAAACAAGTAGCCGACGAAATGAGTGTGCATAACAGAAGTCCGGAAGGTCCAAACAGTTGAAGCATAACTGTTAACATACATATGTCAAAAATACAGGGCCAACGGCAACAGCTGGACATAGTGCAAAAGAAGTAAAAGCAGCACACTTTTGTTATCACAACATTGTCAAATAAAACATTGGGTACAGGATAACCGTTTCATGACCCAGAGGTCAAACAACTCAAACAGATGGCATAGTCCAGGGCTGTCCAACTTCTACCGGACCTGTGGCCGGAATTCCGGTCACTGATCACCTGGGTGGCCAAGCCCCCGGCTCCGCCCCCTCCCCTCCCCCGGCTCCGCCCCTCCCCACCCCCTCCCCAGCTCCACCCCCTCCCGCCCCCAAATTACTAGTTGCATTATTAATTATAAAATAAATAAATAAAACAATGGAACAGAATGATTATAAAAGAATTTTAATGGGAACACTGAGGCCTATCAGCCTGCTTTACAAGGGCAGTAATGTCAACATCAATGAGAGATGGATGGATGGAATACATAAGGGGCAAAATATACAATTAAATATATTACTAATAAAAAAGGGAGATGGATGGATGGAATACATAAGGGGCAAAATATACAATTAAATATATTACTAATAACAAAATATACAATTAAATATATTACTAATAAAAAAGGGAGATGGATGGATGGAATACATAAGGGGCAAAATATACAATTAAATATATTACTAATAACAAAATATGCAATTAAATATATTACTAATAACAAAGGGAGATGGATGGATGGAATACATAAGGTGCAAAATATACAATTAAATATATTACTAATGACAAAGGGAGATAGATGGATGGAATACATAAGGGGCAAAATATACAATTAAATATATTACTAATAACAAAGGGGGATGGATGGATGGAATACATAAGGGGCAAAATATACAATTAAATATATTACTAATAACAAAGGGAGATGGATGGATGGAATACATAAGGGGCAAAATATACAATTAAATATATTACTAATAACAAAGGGAGATGGATGGATGGAATACATAAGGGTCAAAATATACAATTAAATATATTACTAATAACAAAGGGAGATGGATGGATGGAGGGGCAAAATATACAATTAAATATATTACTAATAACAAAATATACAATTAAATAAATTACTAATAGCAAAGGGAGCCCCCTGCTTCAGCCTACCTTCCCAAATGGATCCAGGAGTAGCCGGACCACAAGAGAGGCGATGACCGACCAAGCCAGGAGCCGAAGAAGGATGGAGAGATCACGTCCAAGTGGGCCGCAGGGCTTCAGCTGCCGAGATTCCGGCAACAGGAGGAGTCTCGTGAGACGCCAGCCACACGGGATTTTGATATGAACGCAGGCGTGATCTCGTGTTGAGATCGAAATCCCGTGTGTAGCTGGCGTAGTCTCACGAGACTACGCCAACTACACACGGGATTTCGATCTCAACGCGAGATTACGCCTGCGTTGATATCAAAATCCTGCGTGGCTGGCGTAGTCTCGCGAGACTTCCTCCAAAACCCGGAAGTGGGTAATATTTTTATTTTTATTATTTAATTTATTTTTCTATTTTTATTTTTTATTAAAAAGATTAGCGGGCCGTAGGAAAGGGGCTGGGGGGCCATGTACGGCCCGGGGGCCGCCTGTTGGGCAGGCCCGGCATAGTCCAAACATAACTGCATCACATTAGAGAATAGACATTTTGCATCAGTGAAAAAAGACACATTTGTAAGCATGTCATGAGTCGATTGACGCACGGTACCGACACAAAGGGTAACATGTGTCAGCAACTGTCCAGCAAAAAATACCCGGATATAAAAGTATCACGGGGGGCAGGAGGAGAGAACAGATCTCCTGAAGTCTGTGTTCTTCCTGGTCCTAATGTCCAGTCTATAATGGGACACAAAAGTCAGCGGGTTGGACCAGATAGCCGCTTTGCAGATAGAGTCCAAGGGTATACCCTTAAGGAAGGCAGTAGAAGCTGCCATGGCCCGTGCCGAGTGGGCATGGACCGACGGAGGGGGTGGACGATGAACAAGTTCGTAACAGAGTTCGATTGTCGAGGCAATCCAGTTGGATAGATGCTGGGACGAGATTGGGAGTCCCAGCTTGTCAGTAGCATAGGTCACAAAAAGCCTCGGGGATTGTCAAGCCCGAGAGGTTCTATCCCGGTAAAACAGGGCCCGACGGACGTCGAGAAAATGAAGCCTTCTTTCCATGGAGGTAGAAGGGTGCTGGAAAAAAGCCAGGAGAACAATGCCCTCATTGACATGGAAGGAGGAAACCACCTTTGGCAAGAAAAAATGTCCATATGGAGAACCGCATGGTCACAATGGAACAGCAGATAAGGCTCATCGACCCACAGAGCGGTGAGTTCGAAGGGCCACTGAGATGAAATGATCGTGACAAGGAAGGCAACTTTCCAGGAAAGAAGCTGGAGACTGACAGTCGCCATCAGCTCGAAGGAAGGCATAGTCAGTTAGGACAGGACCAGGTCAAGGCTCCAACTCGGTGTCGGGGGATGAACCGGCGGATGTAGGTTGGTATAACCCTTTAAGAAGGTTCTCACCAGGTGGTTGTGGAACAAGGATTCACCAGCCAACTGTTGGATGTGCCATGAAATGGCTGCCAGGTATGACTTCAGCAATGACAAGGAGAGGTTCTTAACAGCAAGAGGCATGAGGAAGTCGAGTATCGTCGGTATCAACGGCGGGAAGGTCTGTTCACCTTGAGCTTGAAGGAAAGTCTGGAGGCGAGCAATACAGTAGGAGTATGCCTTGGAGGTAGCTGGCTCGTGGGCGGCACGCAAGTTTGACCTAACAGCCCACTGAAGGGACATCAGGACAGGATTTCCCATGCCATCAGGTGAAAAGAAGGGACATTCGGATGAAGAAGGCAGCCGTTCTCTCTCATGAGCAGGTCCGGATGAGGAGGGAGCATGTAGCTCCGGCCTTTGGAGAGTTGAAGCAGGATGGGTACCAGGCTTGTCGAGGCCACGCTGGGGCAACCAAGATGCAATCGACCCAGGAAGACTGAATCCTCTTGACAGCTTTGAGCATGAGGGGAAAAGGAGGGAACATGTAGAGGAATCCCTTCGATCAGTCGAGGAACAGAGCGTTGCCCGGGCAGCCAGACGCAGGATCTGGGGGAAGGCAAGCTCCATAACAAGGAAGTTGAGCATTCGCTGGGGAGGCAAACATGTCGACGTCCGGACGACCCCATCAATGGAACAGTGTTGACAGCTCCTCTGGATCAAGCATCCAGTCATGGGAGGACGATCAAGTTTGACTGAGGAGATCGGCCTCGGGGTTGAGAGTGCCGGGAGTTGGAGAGTAGTGATCGAAACTGAGTGGTTGATGCACCATTCCCAAAGCGTCATGGACAAAACAAGCAGCTTCCTGGACCCTGTACTGCCTTTGTTGTCCATGAGGATCACCACCGCCCTTTTGGTAACCAGCGGGACAAAGGCCTTGAGTGCCTTGCATATGGCTAGAAGTTCCAGGTAGTTTAGATGGCGTGCCCTCTCCTGTGGTGACCACTGGTCTTGGACAGAGAGTCCCTGGCCCTGGTCCTCATCCTCCGAGAGAGCAGGAGAAGAGGACGGCATTGGAGGCGGGGGTGGCAGGCGGGACAAGGAAGGCGTCGGTGGCTGCTTTGAGGCCGAGGCCTGGGCTGCTCTAGCGAACCGTGTAGCCTGTCTTCCTTTCTCCGGCATCAAAGTGGGTGGAAAGAGTTCTTGCCTGGCGGAAGTCTGTACTGGAGCCACCCGTTGCTCTACTTGGACCACTGTCTCGACCGACTGTACCAGGGACAGTGGGAACTCTTGAAGGGCCGGTTCGTTAGGCTCTGCCTCCAGTACCAGCTGTGAAGGCTGTACCGTTTGCGGCAGTGGGAGTAGGGACGACCATCCCGACAAGGTTGCTGAAGAAGCAGTGGTGGTTTTCCTTGATGAAGTAGAGCACGACGATTAAGGGAGGGCTTGCTTCTTTGCCGGTGGTTGAGCTGAAGCTGGTCTAGAGAGAGATTTTTCCCGGGGTCGGCGGAACTGGGGCTGCTGTTGATGCCGATTTTGCTCAGCGGGACTCTTTATGGGCCCTCTTGAACGCAATTCTAACCGCTGTAGAAGATGACGACGTTGCCACAGTCAATCTCGTAAAGTGGGCAGAAAGTGCCGACGCTACCAAGCTCGTGGTCGAGGACTGCTGGGGCTGCATTGTCTCGGTTGTAAGAGTGCATGGTAATTTGGACTGTCTCGTGCGACCTGAGGCCTTTGACGTCTTCGAAGCTGTCGAGCGAGGCTTAGGTGGCAGCTTCGCTCCAGATGAGGTTGAAGGCTCACTTGGGTTCATCGATGTCGACGGAGCCAGCGATTGCTCGTAAAGAAGGCACTTCAACCGAGCAGCTGTGTTCTTCCTAGCTTGAGCCGTGAGGGTCTGGCAATGGCGGTAGGAAACAGCAATATGGCCCTCACTGAGGCAGAGTAAGCACTTGGAATGCTTATCCGAGTCCAGAATTTTCCTAGGACAGTCGGTACAATGGTTAAATCTGGTCGTTGACATAGCAAGGAAATTCCGAAGCGACCTTTGCGGCAGAAAGACAGGAATTGCGGAGGGTTCGCGTGGGGCGCCTTTTATGCCCTGCAAGGGGACTGGGCGGGGTTACCGCCAAAACTTGAAGTTTAAACTTGGGGAAGTATCCGTTACGGCCTGCACAGGCGCAGACACTCCACATGCCTGCATTCACAGAGTCCACAAAATAAAATTACAATTGCTTAATATGACTAGAGTTTCATTTGAGAAACCCACCAAATTACTTCTTGCACCGCTAACAATTCCACAGAATATAAAACATTATATTTAGTGATTAACAAATGAAACAAATTTCTGAATCTCTCCCAGTTAATCTAATAAAAAGACCTTAAGCCTTTGCTTCCTGAATGAGCAAAGATGGATAATGGCCTTTGCTTGAAGAATAAGTGAACTACAATTGAAACAACATCTGATTCTACCTTCTTCACCTTTCTTCTCCTGTATGATTTTTAACAATCTGTGTTTGGTGAAAAGCCAGTGGAGTTTCAAAAGCTTTTATGATGTATTTTGTGCATTTCTGTTTGCCAATAAGGTTTTTCTATTTTGTCATATTTTACTCAAGACAAATTTAATCCATGAATTGCTGTACTTTATGCAATAGTATAAGTCATGACTGTGAGAAGCAAAACCCTTGACTCCAAAACATAATGGATGGATATATATGTATACGTTCCCTCTCCTAAAATAGACACTGATTCAGCGCATAAAAGGACTATTTTTGTCTGCACACAGCCTTTATTTTAAGATATGTATTTTCAAATTGCTTTTAAGATGCTCATTTTACACATTGATAATGTAAAAGGGAGAATTTTAAAGCATATTTTGATATTCAGATACCATGTACTAACAAACTTTTTTTCTAAAATATCACAGCAATTTTTCAAACAAAAACACCATTAAAATCATATTAGGCCCACTAACCATGGCCAGGAGCACAAAATGGTAAAAGGGGATCAGATACTGAGGTAGGTGGTATATTACCTTATTTCTACTAGTCAAGATCCTAATAGAGAAAGTACCCCAAGTTGTGGGCTCAAGCCGATCCACACTAGGCTTGTGAGGTTAGTTATATAATTACTGGTGCTGTATCCCAAGAGTATTTGGGAGAAAGGGTTTCAAGACAAGCTGTTAGTCTTTCCCTCATGTGCAACTTTATGAAGATGTCAGAAATATCCTAATATATTTCCAACGTTGCCATGAATTTACCCTTTCTTTAATTGACACAAGGGTGTGTGTGCTTGGATCATGATGGGAAAATGAAGTCATCTCTTCTCATTATTTTGACATTAGCATATTAACATAGGTGCCCCTTAAAATGTTCTTCTAAATAATATCATGTATTAAAGAGCTATGATTCCACCCATTATTTCTTTGTGACTAATTTTTACATGTACATGTATATGGTAAAACTACTCACATACATTTACAGGCTTTGTTAGTCCAAACATATATGGGTGTCCAATGATTTCTGCTCTTAGTTAAATTCTTATAGGACTGTAACTGATTTCTAACATTCAAAGTTTAGAAAACAGGAACTCTACTGAATACAAATTAACCAAAGCTCTCTATTAATGAATACGTCTTGGTCAGTAGAGAAAGACACAGTTCATAAGCAAAAATTTGTTAAGTTCCAGGTTTGTTCTACAACTTTGGATGTATTCTTGAATGGATTCTAGAACATAATATTAGAAAGCACTCTCAAGCACAATATCTCCGGGCTTCTACATGAGTTAAATGAACACAATGGGGGGAAAAGATGACAATGAATCATCCTCTCTTTTGTTAAATGTCCACCATGCTGTGCCCTGCTATGGTACAAGATAAACCAACCCTTCATTTTCTTGTATGGATAAAGCACTCCCATGCAGGAAACTTAACCTTATCATACGGCCATGACAAACATGATTTGTTCCAAGTATTCAGTGATACAGCCATGTTAGTCTGAGCACAAAAAGATATAAACCATTCCTGAGACTGAGAAAAGGAATTTTAGCACAAGTTTCCATTAACTAGTCAGTCTACTTCATCAGAGGCAACAAGATTTGTTTGTGAAAGCCACATACTTTCTCATGTGCCTTTTTGAAATCACTTTTTATCCATTAGGAATCTTCCAGTTTGTTTTTATTGGAATTAAGCTACATTTTTAAAAGAAAATAAATTCACAACTGAGGTCCACTCACAAAGTATTCCTGTTAATGACAGGCTCATAGTAGAATAGTCCTTGAAATCCATTCATGCTTCTTAATATTCACAAAACAGAGATAAAAAGGAAATTCTACAGTATTACCAGTATTTAATTTTTTTTAAAAAGAAACAATTTTCTCCATCTTAAGTAACTTGATTAGGGATTATCTAAATATATAAAGGAGGACCCGTCATTGAACGACTGCCATAGACAGAGAAACCATCCAAGGCAGAGACACCAAACTTGGCAACAAAAATAGGCCTCAGGCAAGGAAGGTTTTTAGCAAAGAAACTTTCCCCCCCAAAACCTAGAAGGCCCCCAAAACAACGATACAAAAAACCCTACATTTCCCAGCGTCCTCTGTGGCCGCCAGCGAATCCAATTGGCCAACATCGGGCCACACAAAATGCCGGGAGGTTGAGTTCCCATAGTAACGGTGGGCAGAGCCAGCCAGGGCTAGGTTAGAATGCTGAGTGAATTGAATTTAGTCAGTTGGTGTTTGTGGGTTAAACTGTCAAGACCAAGCTCTAGGAGGGAGCAGGTTCTTAGTGGCAGTTGGAGTTTGGAACTGTAGTTCTGATAGATTGTGCTTTACAAACACCACACCCACAACATGACAGCCACACAACTCGCGATGCCTACCTCTACAGACCCACAACACAACAGACACACAACACACACAACGCATACATACCACTGCTAAACGGAAACCTACACAGTACAACCAACTAACACACCCCACCTACACACCGTACATCCACACCACACTACCACTGTACACTCACAACAACAAACTACACACTCAACACCACAAACTCTTCTCCAAGCACCATCCCACCCGCACACCACCAATCCTCCACTTTACAAACACCTCACCCACAACATGACAGCCACACAACTCACGATGCCTACCTCTACAGACCCACAACACAACTCACACACAACGCATACATACCACTGCTAAACAGAAACCTACACAGTACAACCAACTAACACAGGAGGACATAACAACTACCAGGAGGACATAACATTAACACAAATAGGGCACCAGGGACACAGGCACCACTGACAAACACATACCGCCGGAATAACACAAACTTGCAAAACCCACAAAAAAACCAACAATCCTGCAACACAAAAAACCACCCCAACCAAAATTCACAACAAACTCCACTGGCAAAAGCAACACCCCCTCCACATCACAACCAGCACACAGCCAGACTGAGACAACTATGTCACCACAACACACAAAAAATACACCCCACAAATACCTGACAACTTCCCCAACACAAAACGCAGGACTGCACTCACTACTCACCACCACACACACCTCCAAATACACACGTCCCAGGCACAATACTCCAGCAATTCCTACCCACACAACACAACACAGCTTCCTATCACAAGCCATCCCACCAACCTTACGGGACCCCGCACACACAACGCCTAACACCACCACAAACAAAAACCAATTCCACCTATACTCAGGACTTCAACATCCCACCCACCAGAACAACCCACAACGACACAGCCATGACCCCACCAAGACCGTAAGTAACATCATTTCCAACCCTTACATACTCAGACTTTCTCACATCTCCTAAATAGGGCACAGCAACGTGTGCCGGGTACAGCTAGTACTATATACAACATACAGCTTCTAACTATAGAATTCTATGTATGTTTATCAAAGATTCAATGAAAATGAGGCATATTCCTTGGGCGAGGTTGTTTAATGACATTAACTTATTATAATTAAAAACTTATAATTATAGGAATGCTATACAACTATAGGGGTAATATTAAAAATCATTAAAAAGTAAAGCTGCTGTTAACAACCTCATTTTAATGGCAATGACTAGAAAGTGGCCCTTTTGTCATTTATTTAATCACATACTTTAACACTCATTTATTTCAGCAAGGGGGGGGGTTGCTATTATTTTAATATTTTAAAAACACCTAGACGGATATGTGCTGGCATTTAAAGATTAGCTGAAAATCAGTAACAGGTGATAAAATCACAAAGCTTATAATGAATGTGTGATGAGTTCCTTTTGCCTGATGTGTTTCTGCCAATATCAAAATCACAGTCTTTAAAAAAGATAGACAACAAGTAATGCTAAGAGCATTGACACCTATGGAGACTCCACTACTCTTTCGTCAGGCTGTTTCCCAGAAAGAAGTGAGATGGAAGCAACAATGTGAGAACACTGGAGAACTGCAAATGGATGGTGCTGTGTGAATATCAGTCATGGTATTTCAAGAATTATTATTTGTCTGGAAGCTTTCTAGGGTAGAAAAATATTAAATCCAGAAAAAGAAGTTGCAACTCAATGGTAAAATAAAAAGGTGAACATTATTCAAATGGTAGCAAATTAACAACGACCTCCTTAAAAAAATTAAAGAAAAAATGATGTTTGATGGTGGATCTGTACAACACTGTTGCAGTAGCTACGCCTTAACATAATACGCAGTGCAGTGGTGGAACTCAGTGTCACGTGATATAGTGATGGCTACTAAGTTGACTAAATGGATAAATAAATCGATGCAGCTCTCCATGGCTGCTACTCAAGATGTCTATAAGTCACCTCCAGTATTGGAAGTAGTACAGATCACTATACTATTACAAAATATTCATTTGGAGGTAGTGGCATCGTAAGTATTTTATAGTATACAAGAGGTGAAAATTGCACTTGTTCCCGGAGTAGTTGGATCTGGCCAAGGTGGTACTTACCTCGGTTACATCCTGTTTGGATTACTATAATGCACTCTGTGTGGGGCTGCCTTTGAAAACTGCTCAGAACCTTCAGTTGATCTGAAGAGAGGAAGTCAGGGTATTAACTGGTACTGGCTATAGGGAGTGTACAACTCCCATAATACAACAGCTCCAGTTTTCCATCACAATTCAAAGTGCTGGTTTCGACCTACAAAGCTCTATATGGTCTGGGATCAGGTTATTTGAAGGATTAGAGCTCTTTGTAATGAATTTATCAAAATACTATTATAATCTGCACAGGGCCTTCTCTTTCTCCCATCACTTTCTCAAGTTCGTTTGGTGGAAACTTCTTTCCAAGAGTGACCATGATGACCCTATCCCTGCTTGTCTTTCATAGTCAGGTGATAACATTCCTCAGCCACGCAGCATTATGGACTGAGAGGTGAGCTTTTGGGGCCAATGTGCTTGAGATTTTAGGGTGGAGGGGGAGTTTTAATGCATTGTAATATTTCAATGGTTAAAGGTTTTAATGACACAATGGTCTCTGTGTGTGTGTGCGCGCGTGCACGCGTTTACATGTTTTTAGTTTGAATCGTTTTTATTTATTGTTAGCTGCCTGGAGTCCCTATATTGGGAGAAAGGTGGGTGAAGAATGAAGTCAGTAAGTAATTAAACAAAACACTTCAATCTGGAAAAGTAACAGACTGGATGAACAAAGTAGGAAGTCAAGAAGGCAAAGCATTGTGCAGCTTAAACAAGTGAATGCATGGGAAGAGCTTTATAGGAGAAGCAGCTGTGGAAAAATCGAAAGTGACTTGTTTATATTGTACAATGTTTCCTGGAATTAAAAAAACACCCCTAATCAAAATGTCTGGTTTGACATCTAAATGAAGCACCCCATACTAACGGTTTTGCCAGTATTTCCTCTTATTTCTTGGCAATATAATTAATTCATCCAAAAGGAGAAATATTCACATTTGAGGAGCTTAGCATTATATCCTTTGCACTTGGTCAGTGTAGAATTTGGAGGACTAATTATGATTACTAAATAACTCATAATAAAAGAGGGTATACAGACACTTCAAAGCAAATATCCAGAAATAATGACCAATCATCACTGCCCAAAACATCAAGGGCATTGCTAAGAGATATAACTGATCAACCTGTTTAGAATGAATAACCCTCAACAGGAAAAAAGCACTTAGAAAATGTTACAGAATGATGCACATGATTCAGAAATAAATAATACTTTTGGTGAACAGGAACAAAACCCATGAAGGTAATAAGACCTTAGGGACACTTAGATTCTGCAAAATTTCTTGGAAGCATACTAGGACCATTGACCACTGAACACTGGTGGGAAAGAGTTCAGAAGAAAAAGGAAGGAAGAGACAGAGGGAGCCAAGATGACCTCTTACTTCAGCTGTACCATCTACTCCAGCTCCAGGGAAGTGAAAAGAAAAGGCAAAAACAATATCAGAGACACAACAAGGGACATAAGAAAAATTAAAATCCAATCTTCAACAAGGATATTTAAATTGATTATGTCCAGAGATAAGAATGTTATCTTAGCAGGCGGTCAGTCAAATAAAATTGTGTTTATTTGCTAGCATATTTTTCCGAAATGTTTGGAGCTGTGACATGAGTGTTGCACTGAAATGCTCTGACCATTTTTTGTGATCTCTGACATTATGTCAAAATGAGATACCAGAAAGAGTTTAAAAACTAAATTACAGTACAATTTGCTTTTAATGACAACCATTTAAGTGACAAAATTTAACTACTTGTCTTCAGTGCAATTACTCTACGCTTTGTTCAAGTGGAAAGAACACAATTATTTGCTTAGGTCACTGACATACAGCTATTTATGTATTTATGTATTTATGAGACAGCAAAATTCTTGGAATACAACTAATGTAAACTAATGCTAAAAAGGTCAGGAACATTTATGTAACCAATCATAGTTATATTGCTAATAAATAAGTAATATCTAAACATATATACACTAATAGTGGATCAGGCCAGAAGAATGGTGGCTTGATTTTATTATAGTTATGATTGGTAATCATATTAGAGCTAACTTCAATGAAATAAGAAAAACACCCTGTATCTACAAAATTCTTTTTTCTTCTTCTACATCCCTGAGAGAACTATGTGCAACTAATCAAAGCACTGGTAAAATAATATGCCAAGCTGTGTCCTTTACAATAGCAAGTGAGATGTCTGTTGTGAGATGTCTTCCCTAATGCTTTTCCTTGCAAAAGATTGAAAAACCACAGAGTTCTTCAGGAAATCACTCTTCTCTCCCAAGTATCTGATATGTTCCATACTACAGCATTTTTTTCTTGTTTGAAAACAGTTGCTTCATCATTTCATATTAAAGTTCGTCCATGGTTTCATCACTCCCATGTTCCCATATATTTCTGTGATCTTTGCTTCTCAAGCTCCACTAAACGCAATCATTTATACATCTTCTCCCCACTCAAATACTACTGTCTTTCCTCCCTTTGCTGATCCTTAAGCCTACCACTGCTCCATAGATATATTCAAATGATGACATTTCACTTATTACCTTCCAATTTTGTTTTAACACCCACTTTTTCCATGAAGCATTCAGTGTAGCTGTAGCTCTACATGCTACTGCAATTACCTGTATTTACTCAAATCTAGTGTGCCATCAATTTTAATGAGCACCTCAATTTTCAAAAACCCTGGCAGGGAAAAAATAGATTTGCTTGTTGGATGCTTCACAACTCCCCTGCTTCTCTGGCCTGTCAGCTGATGGGACTCAATGGCAGCAGCCCCCTTCCACCCACGTGTTGTCCCAAGCCATCTCTGTTGCCCGACCACCCATGTGGCTCTCCTTTGCCCGCCACCAACCTGATTCCAGACACTTGCACCCTAAAAGCACCATCACTTTTTAATGTTTGGTAGGCTCTGCTCTGGGGAGAATGCAGCCTTCCTCTCTCCTTTTTTCTTTTTGGGAGGCCTCTTCTCAGGGACAAGGCAAAAGCAAATGGAGGGGGGAAGTGGGGAGGAACAAGGAGAGGAGAGCTGTTCTGAGGAGAGGTCTCTCCTTAGAGCAGAGTCTTCCAAACTCTCCAACACCTGAGCCTTCACCTCCCCGCACCCTTTGCCTTTGATTTCTTACTGGGAAGAGGAGTTGATGCAGTCTTCTACTTGTTCCTTTCCACTTCCCCACTCTGTTTGCCTTTGCCCTTTTTTGGGAAGAGCCCTTCCAAGAGGGAGAGGAAGGAGGGGAAGGAGGAGAGGAAGGCTGTGTTCTCTCTGGCCAGGTGGAGTGGGGATGGGAGCAGAGCTGTCAACAGGCAGGGTTTTGGGCATAATTCTAATGCAACATTGAATCTAATGCGCACCCTGACTTGGGAGGTATTGTTTACTTTTTTAAAAGTAAGTATTAGACTCAAGTAAATATGGTAAATCTACATATTTTCTCTCCACATTAGGAATTAGAAAGTAGTTCTGCCTTTTTCTCAACAGATTTTGTGCAGGAAGAAAAAAAGAATGAAAAAACAATGGGAGAGAGGAATGTTAGATAAAGTTAGGAGCCCCCTTGAAATTCAGTGATTGAAGCAGGGAAACGGCACAATAAGTTTCAGCATTTAGCACAAATTCTTATCCTGTTAGTCTCTAACTCTTTCACTTTCTCTTTCTTCTACTATCTTCCCTAGGTTAAGGCAGGAACCTGTCCCATTATACTTTGTGAACTGTCAATGTACATCAATTACATAGTATAAATAGCTTGCAGGTCCAGCATAAAAATGGTAGATTTAGCATGACCAAAATAAAAAAGCATATTTTTACTGGAGTTCAAAACAGGTCACACATTACAACTGATGTGGCATAGCCAATTTGTCTTTCATAACGGAGATTGCTTAACCTATTCCACTTGGGCATATCTCGAATAGAAGATGTCCTGCCGCCTGCGAGTAATACAAAATCCAATGACCCCTCTGATGGGAATGACCATTGTTGGCTCTACCCTTAAGGTCCCATGAGGAGATCCCAACTGGATAAGTCCTTGTTTCCCCAAAACTGGATCTGGTACACACATATCCAAGACACCAAAATTATGACAAATTATGATTAAAATGTGTGATAAACACAAAACAAGAGCACAGCTTTGAAACTATAGAGAATCAAAGATCTACACTGAGGGCCAGTGGGTGGGATGTCATTCCAAAGCTGACTGGTTTCATAGTGGGAACTTATTCTCCAGAATAAGATAGAAAGGAAACCTCCATTTTGCCATTAGGAATCCACCTCCTGGAAAGGGGAGGTTACCAATTTTATAATTTCCCCTGTTCAGTCCCCCAGTAAACATTTTTTTCCCTTTTCTTTTTCTGCCGAGATTCTCATATTTCACCATGTAATATTGTATTTGACCACTTTTTATCCCTTTTTGGGGGGATGAAAAAAATCCAGCTACAGGGCTTCCCTTGGCTGGAATCTGAACGAAGCCCCGTAGCTGGAAAGTGGTGGGAGGGCAAGTGAAGCCTCGCTTGCCCACACACTTGCCCCTTTTCCAGCTATGGGGATTCGCTCAGCTGGCAGCTAAGTGAAGCCCTGGAGCTCCATGGGAGAAGATGCACGGACCAGTGAAGCTTAATTTGCCCATGCAGCCGCTCCCTTTCCTTTCCTTTCCTTTAGTTTCCAATGGAATGGGCACGTGGGCGAATGAAGCTGCACTTGCCTGCATGCCCCCTTTCCAGTTACAGGGCTTTACTCATCTGCCGGCTAAATGAAGCTCTATGGCTGGAATACCATCATGGGGGCCCAAATAAGGGGTGTGCAACTATTACACAGTGATACATTGTTATTTAGAAGCCTTTTTTCGAGGGTAGCTTATTAATATTGTGAGAGTCAGCATGGTATAGTAGTTTGAGTGTTAGACTATGGCTCTGAAGACCACGGTTAAAATCCCCATTCAACCATGAAAGAACCCTCTAAGTCAGGGGTGCTCACACTTTTTCAGCATGCGAGCTACTCTTAAAGCAACCAAGTCCAAAAGATCTACCTGCCCCCGCCGCCGTGTGCTCCCACCACTGTGCGCTCTTGCCACCGCGCGTGCTCCTGCTGCTGTTTTCTGCCCAGGCAGCGCTTCTTCCGCCTGCGGGGCATTGCAGGAAGGAGAAAGCACGAGGCGGGGCATCCAGAGGGAGCGCTCCGCCCTGCCTGTCTCGCCGGCAACAGAGGCTGCACAGCTGCTTCTGGATGAGAGAGAGGCAGGGCGCTCCCTCCAGAGGCCCCGCCTCGTGCTTCCTTCTTCCTGCAATGCCCGCAGGAGAAAGCACCGCAAGAGCAAAAGCCAGCAGCAGGAGTGCGCGTGCACGCAGGGTGTGTGCGCGCATGGCAGGAGCGCCCCATCCGGCTGGTGAGGCCCGAAGATCACCTGAAAGAGGGCCGAAGATCTACTAGTAGCTCCCGAGCTACCTAATGAGCACCCCTGCTCTAAGTATTCTTGGACAAGTCACACTCTCAGCTTCAGGAGAAAGCAAGGATAAATTTAGCCAGTACACATTAGGCTTGCTAAAAGTAAAAAAAACCAAAACAAAACTTGAAAGCACACAACAGCAGCAGCAACAACAACAGTAACAACAATACCAAAATTAGTTTGCTAAATGAACAGAGACTGGAATTTCAGGAGTGGATGTTTTCTCAGGAGGATTAATAAGATCATCTGAGGTCAGTTTTGTTTTTCAACACATATTATTGGGCTCAGAAGAGGTACTCATAAAAAAACACTCAAATACCTACTGTGATCAAACTACGCATCACTACGCAGCACTAGAAATTATAAATGATTTTATATCCAAATTCTACTGAGCTAAAAGAGCTCTTTATTTTATTTCAAATGAATATTTGTTAAGTTAGCTCTGTCATACTTTAATCATACATACAATCACTACGAAACTGTTAAGGTCTATGTCCTTATATCACAGCTCCATGGAGTTTTGAGAGCAGTATACAGAACTATGTAACTCCAAAATGCAACTGGAGGACCCACATACTCTCAAGTAAAAGATACCATGCCAACAAAAACACTAGCAAATCAGGGAGTTCTAACCTAAATTGTACTTCTTAATATGTCTTCTATGTGCAGAGAGGAGATATAAAGAATATTTGCCATTTTCTCATTATGAATTTTTTTTTAGATTTTTTTAGTTTTTAGGATTCTATTTTCTATTGAAATTTGTCCTTGATTAATCACATGCTTTTTGTGTTTAAAAATGATTTTCTATACAATATATTGTACCTAAACAATATTATCTCCATAAAACCCAATTTTCTTGAGAGAAAAACTCCAAAATTTCTACACAGGCAGTTTCTTGCTCTATGCAAAACAAAAAACAAACTTCTTGGTTAGAAAGTTGAATTTCCTGTGGAAAAAAATCAATGTGGACTTTTCATGTACTATATATAGTAATTCAGAGAAGTCTGGAACTGCATTGCATTTGAAGAGTGCACCCTTTTCTCCTGCAGTGGGAACAAAAATGTTCATTCTTACTTACAAGAATTCAATAATGGAAAAATTTACATTCCTACTGCAGGGAGTTCATTATGGGTTTTTGTGAGGGGGTGAAAAATAGCAAAAAAATTTGTGCAAACATGTTTTAATAATTTCTCTCCCCCCCCCAAAAAAAACCACATGTGTGTTTGTGAGAGAGGCTATGTTAGAGTAACAAAGGTATGAATACGTTTATATAGATCTCAATGGGAGAAGGATATGAAGGCAGAGATGATCTACATGAACAAATGAGTTGAAATAACTGAACACCAACTTCTTACACAATAGACCACAGACCTGTCACAGGGAAGTGACAAAGATGGTGATTCATTCTGCTTCTCTGAAATACTTATTTCAAGATTTACTTCATGCCCTGAACTACATTAGTCTTTTAATATGTTATTTTTTTCACCAAGAACCTTTTGATAGCTGGACCCAAATCAACAGCAAGCCTTCTTAACGGGAAATATTAATAACCTTACTTACAATAACCAACATTTAATAATATGAGGGCTTTTAGATGAAGAAGCAGCTGTTCTTCCTTTAAAGAAAACCATTTCACTTTAAATAGTGATAAATACAAAATTGTTTTGGAATTTCACAATTTTTACTTCCTTGACCTAGTAACAAACCAAGTACGATAGTAAAAACTCAGCATACAAATTTATTTCTATATGTTTTGAAGAGGTTGTTGAAATCAAACTGTACATCTTAGCCAACACGTTCTAGAAATCTAGGATCTCGTTCTCTCATTGCCCAACCCCTTTTGATCACACATGATAGTAAAACAAGAAAGCAATTCAGAAATAAAATGAATGTATCCCATTTCAAGCATAACAATGATGCACCATGTGAATGCAGTGCTAAAATGTGTACATGACCATCACCTTAAAGCAAGATGGGTTACTTAAGACATGCTTTATTATTGTAAAGGGCTTTTTAATTCTCTTGTTAGTGGGCTTTCAAATTATTTGAAAACATCCATTTCTACCCAATTTGGAAGTGGACATCCAATGCTAACTTAGTATTCCCCTTCACTGCTCAGTATTTGTTAATGTTTCTGTTTTTTCAGGCAGATATTCTCCTTTTTGATATCTCACTTTTCAATAACTCACGCTTTCAAATGTTCTAAATAGCTACCCAATACTGCATATTTGAAACATGGCCTGCTCTTTCGACCACACACTGAATTAATGGATTCTGGTTATGTATAATTTTAAAAGGGTCATAAGAGCAATCCAGGAGCTGCCGCTACTACGGTACTGTGTTGAGACTGAATGATATGATGGCATTTTGTGCAATTTTTAAAAACTTGGTGCCATCTTTTGATGAATCCGTATATTATACAGTACAATGAATCTTGTGGTCTTCTCCTTCTCCTCTTCCACTAATCCCAGGAAGGACAATCCAGGGAGATATTTGACTGCACTTGGGAACGCTTGGCAGCAGCTTTAAAGGAGCAAGTGGAACATCGTGGCTCACTTCACTGAAGAGGGCACAGAAGGGAGGGAAAAAGAAAAGTATGGCATGGAAGAAAGTGGGGTGTGAAGTCAGCGCTGTACAAGAACTGATTTGTTCCTTGTGGAAAAGCAAAGGATGATTGAGGTGAAAGCACTGATTACAGGATGGGGCAGCTTCTCAGCACCTTTTCCATTCCTTTGTCTGCTGTGGTTGCTGCGACTTCTATTCCACTTCTCTAGTCCCTTGTGCCAAGCCACAGGGTAGATGACAGGGCAGGCTTTCCTGCTGTATTCCAGGCATGGATGCCCTTCACCTCTCCAACCCTATTCTCTACCTCCGGCAGGCAGAGAAGCCAAGAAAAGAAGCCTTCTTGTAACTTGCCAAAAGCTCTTTAATATAGGTGTAGAGTGCAGATTGAAAAAGAGATAGGCACCATTGCCTTGCGTGCAGAACTCTCAAGGTGTTCTCTCCTCTCTCCACTGCTTCCCATCCTTCAGAAACAAACCTTCCAAGCCAGGTGGCACATTTCTTTGCAAACACAGTGCATCATTTAGAGCAAAAAGTGCCTGATCCCAGTCACGTAACTTGCAGCTTGACATGGGGAAGATGGAGGAGAAATGTGGGAGTAGCAACAACATCAGGGAGAGAACACAAAAGCAGCGGTGGGCAGGTATCCACTCCTGCAATCAGTTTTCTTTCTACCTTAGTCTCTGCTTTCCAGAGCCAAGAAGAACAAATGTATTTGGATACAGTGCCTATTCTGTGCCTCACTTTCTCTCTTGCCTCACTAATCCCCCCCCCCCTTTCAGCACATTCCTTATCAGAGTGAGCTGGGATCCTTTGTTTGCTCCTGCAAAACAGCTTCTAATCTTAACTGAGCAATTCAGGGTGCAGCCAAATAACATGTTATTGACAGTTAGGGACCAGAGCACTATAGATTCTACATTTTGACAATGATCCCTGATCCTTGGCCTTCTGAATAAGCAAAGGAGGCCTGTATTAACAAATACAAGCAAAATATGTACCAACGGAAGGTAGACATACAGAAAGCATTTTTAATGTGTAAAATATAATAAAGTTGAAACTCTTGTAATAAGATGAAAAACATGTTTAAAAGACAAAATAAATTACCAGAATATAATTAATCTTCATTTATTGAGTTTTCTTCAGGAAGTTTTGCTTTTTTTGGGAAACACCTCCTTCAATGAACAACATTAATGTGCTACTAGAAACTGATACTTGGTTATTGATCACTCGTTTTTGTAAGACCACTAAATATGTAACTCATATGTAAATATGTAACTCTAGAGAGGGGCTATTGAATGCCTAGCAATCTCAAAGCAACATAAAGGTAGTTGAGATGAGCAATAAAACTGCACCAGTAGCCATTTTGTAAACAGTATTTTTAATTTTACTTTGTGCTATAATTTTGTCTATTAATGTTGATTTCCATTAATGTTGATTTCTGACATCTTAACCTGAAATCGTGAAACAGTAATTTAAAGATGATCTGTTATTACTATATATGAACAAACCATTGGAGGTCAAAAAGAAAAGAAAGGCACTCTCTCTACAGCTTTTTTTGGGTCTAAAATAAGAACCAGCTGCACCCTTTGGGTTATCAGGAATGCAACATAGATGAGATAGCCAGACACTGACTTAACTGCACTCCTCCTCCTTAGTTTAGCAAAACACTCTGTATTTTCTTACCTTTATGGTTTTGGTCTGGAGTCTGAGTCCATTTAAAGTGTTAATGGCTTTCTCTGCATCCTTTGGATCAATATAGTTAACAAATCCATACCCTAAACTCTGCCCTGTTGAAACATAAGAAACAAAAAAAGGACTCAGTATTCTTTGCAGCACATGTTTAAGATTTCCAGATGGGTGGTTGAAATCTTTTTCTGTGACAACTTTTTTCACCTAACACTTTCATCCCAATTCAAAAGTGAACCTGCAGACAGGACTGCTCAGCAATAGAATATTTATCATGGGAGCCTCTTCATTTAAAAGACACTAATTCTTTTAGATTTGACAGTGTCCTTAAAACTGTGAAAACTAGCTTGAGTATATTAAATATTAACTAGGCTGGTCACACTTGCTGAACTTCTACAAGAATCACAGTAAGAGAGCAAGAGACCCGTACCAGCAGTATTCAATGCACAAGGTTTATATTTTAATAAACAGACAGACCTTAATAATTAGCTGTTCAAGATGGGCTGTATTTATCTTCCATCTAAAAAAATTATTTACAATAGTCATTTACCACCTTTCAGCAAGAAAGTGGTTCATATAACAACAGTAGAAGGAAGCAGGAAAACAACCCACAAAGTACCTTAAAAACCAACTTTTAAAAAGCCAACACATCAACTTATTATTCTTTTGCCTTAATGACATGACCAGAAATGAAATATTTCATGTCAGCGTAGATGATTAGTGTGTACTCTCTGCACCATGTTTATGGGGTGACATCGGGAAGCACAAATCAGTAAAACAGCTTCTGTATTCGGATGCCAAGCATCCATTTTAGCAGCCAAATCCACAGCTTTTGGTTTATTTGGTAGTGTCAATTTTCATGTATTATAGTGCATTTTTATACAGAGGAAACAATTTAGTCTGGTAATACAAGTTGAGTATACCTTATCCGAAATGCTTGGGAGCAGAAGTGTTTTGGATTTTTTCATACATGTAATTACATATATGTACATCGTAAAATATCATGATGGTAAGACCCAAGTCTAAACATGAAATTGATTTATGATTCATACACCTTATTCACATAGGCTGAGGTCAATTTTACATACAACTTTTAAAATATTTTGTCCATGAAACAAAGGTTTTCCAATGTTTCAGTGTATACCATCAACCATCTATGTGAGCAATTTTTGAATATTTCCAATTTAAGAAATCCAAATAAAGGACTTGTACAATGTTAATATGGACAAGGCAATCGAAATTGCACCCAGACAAAATAAAAGGATGAAATTCTCAAGTTCAAACAGACAGCATAAGTGAAGCAACATATTCCAGCTGCTAAAAATACTGAATTTCTGAAAAGGGAGACCAGTTTGAATCTTGAGTCTTGTATTTGCCAAGTGGACAAGTAAGTGCTGACTCGTGTGTGTGTGTGTGTGTGTTGTAGTTTACCTTTGAAACACTACAAGCTAGTTTGAAGTTCATGCTGAAAGTGCCATATACATTCTCAGTACCACCATCCAATAATTTACAATCTCTCATTAGGCTCTATTCAGGGAATACATCCACATATCACACTTTCTTCTGCTCTGACAAGAACTGCAATCATTGTGCAAAGTACATGAAACACAACTGCACAGAAGAAGTAATTAAGGCTCAAAGGCCCTTCAACACCATAGTCAGCGTACCAGGCAGGATTTAAAAATCCAATGAACTCCTCTTCTCTTATTGCTACCCCAGAACCAGCTTTGGGATTTTTCAGCTGCTAACTAGGGATACAATGCAGATGGTGTTTCTAATATATTGATAGTTTTATCTAAAATTTTAACCAAAAAGTTGTCAAAGTGAAGAATTTGCTCCTTGCCTCTATTAGAACAACTGTATCATAGGAGAGGCATTTCGATGAAATTTTTATCCAAAGCAATATTATGCGGGAGAGTATAAAAGTTTATAAGGTATTTAAGTTACTTTATACTCTAGTATGTTATATCACATACATCCTTTGCTTAGATATTGGTGTCAGTTAATAGATACAAGGTTTTAGTCCAGTACCACCTTGAGCAATTTTTTTGACCCAAGTTCCAGGATTATAATGATTTATATGCTGCTTTAAGAGTCTATTAGAATACATACATGTTTTCTATTGCTAACACAAACACACCAAAGTGAGATACAATACCAATGAAACATAATAAAAGCATGTAATTAATCTACAATAAATCATGCAACAACATAATAATACATGTGCCATAAAAAAGGATTTGATCAAATACAGTGATACAGATTCAGACCAAGGACAGAGTGAATAAGTAGATCTTTTGTTCAACTGAAATTTTGTAAATGTGGCACCAACCTCATTTTAGGCAACAAAAATTCTAGATTTGTGATGCCATATTAAGAACAATCCACATCGCCAGATGCACTGCTGGAGTGATCCCAAATTTATTGCTTTCATATATCAACACTTAACTGACCACTGTAAACATCTAAATGACATGTCGCTCTTTGAAAATTCAGGGCAGTGGATTTGTATCTTGCCTACTTCTACAACTCAAAATATATGCATAGGCCTGATGTTTGAAGAAGTTGCTTTATATCCACAAAAGCTCATGTGAAAATAAAAACAAATTAATCTTACAGGTGTTTCTACATTTGTCGCCCCCTCCTCAAGTTTATACTATGTTCTAGCTATTTAGCTGGGAACAATACTTTATCTTATTTGGTTCATTTTATTTTATTTTTCAAGTATGTACTAGGAAACAAAAACTAGACACATTTTTTCTGAGAACTGAAAAGAAAGACTGGCAGCCTTCAGCTAACTGTTGTTGGCCCAACTCTCAGCCAAAAAATGGGAGAGAGACTTAAGGAACCAGTATAATGTTTGATCTGAAATAACTACTAAGCAGCATGGCACAACATAGTGGATTGAAACATCAGGTGATATGCTTTAAGATTGAAGAGCACTTGACCCTACCTCACCTGCTGGGGGACCCAGTTGTATGACCATGAATAGTAGATACAGTGGGAAAATCCACTGCATGTTCTCTTTGCCATCTGGAGGAGATGTAGTTGATGTTCAAGCTAAGCCCACTTCAACACACCTCAACACCCTTCCGGGTGAATTCCCAAAGCAGACGAAAAAGCTTTGCAACTTCTTATTTTCCTTAAAATGGATCTGACCCAGTGCCCAACTGCCACGAAAAGTAGGAAGATCAAGTGAGGCAATTGTTTTTGCTCTCTATGTAGATATTTCTAGATGTGCTCTGAGGAATGTTAACTGGACAGCTGTTTGAGCATATACAAAGAGCTTGCACAAAAACTGAGCACCAGGTGGAAGAGGGTTCCTATTCAAACCACTGCTAAGTGGGGCTCTGGGTAAACTTAGAATCCATATTTCCAATGTCATACAAGAGCAGGAAAATATTATTAATGATTTCTGAACAAGTCTGACAATAAACCAATAGTTAAATAGTGGCTTAACATCCTGGATTTTTTGGGAAAGTCACTGCAACAATTCTTTGGACTCAATGGCAAAGCAATACTTAATTACACACTTCTTAATTTGTTTTTCATTCTCACAAGTAAAGGGAGGAGTGACATTACTTTGTAAAGTGCCCACAAGACTTGTTCTCACTGATCTAAGATATGACTACATAGAAAAGCCATTGAAAATTGCAACATCCCCATCTATATTGCTATATGAATTTCTAGGAGGAAGGAATAGACATGAAAAGAAAAAGTTTATCATTTATAATATCTCTGTATCCTGGAGTAGGAGCAATTTAGGTCACATGTGTTAAATGCAGGACCCATGGCCCAAATCTAGTCTGCCACATCATTTTTTGTGGCCCATGAGGTTTTCAATGTCAGTGCAACATGGTTACATTTATACAGTCTTACAATTACAAACGGACCTTTGAAGGCAACCATAAAGCTGGCCGTCAGTTTAAATGAATTTGACACCCCTGATCAATATAATAAGATTAAGGGCTTTCTTTGTCACACCTTTTTAAAAAATAAGGCAGATCAGCCTGAACAGGCTATATGATGGAACAGAGGAAAATATTTGTTTCTTATCTCCTTATATTTGAACAATAATATTTTCCTACCTGTACATTAACTGCAGAAAAAAGATACAGGAACTCTACATCCCGTTCCCAGACAGAAAATAATATAGCAGAGGGTAAGTTTTAACGAGAAACTTTACTGTGACTTATGCCAGCATCTGCCTTTCTCACTTTGCAGATTTTGCAAATAACAGAGACTCTCACCCATCCACAATACTGTATGAAGTGTGAATTGATCCTTAATACACCATCACTTTCAACTATATGCTGGGTTTCTGCTGGCTGCCAGAAGATGGGTAGAGCATCGCTGACAGATTCTCTCATACAGTAGAGACTGAATGGGCAGCTGAAGGACACATGGACACTTCATCCTTAAAAGGTCACTGTTCCACATTTATCAAAGGAATTAAGAAGACTGCCAGCAGAGAGAAGGAGTGCTCCTTCTCTCCTGGGATATCCAAGTGTGTTATGCTAGACACGTAGCAGACAAAACCCTTGCATGTCTAGCACAGAAATATGGTTGGCTGGAGGTGACCGGATTGAGCACTCAGTACTTCCACTGCCAAGCCTGCTTGGTTTTTATGCTGGATGCAAAGGAAAGAACTTCGTATTCTGCATTTCCAGTGCACAAATGGAGAGGGTTGTCAGCGGCAGGTTGGGGCAAAATGTGTCTGCTATTAGCCTACATGATTTATGCCAGATTTGCAGGATTGGGCCAGACTGCTATAACAATGTAAAGGACAGCTCCTAGAGAAGGAACAGAGGTGATTGGTGCTGTTGCTGCCAGTTTCTAGTTGCTGTTGATGAGTTTCTATGCTTGTATATAGGAAGAGAACTTGTTTCCAACTTGCAAAATGTTTACCTCACTACCTTTCTATATATAAGAAGGGGGCAGCTGAAGAGGCGCAGAGTGGCCCTTCAATCTGTTCTTATAAATAAAATGTAGGCAACTATTTTTTCAGGCTTGTAACCTCTGAAGGGTAATTTACAATGCTGCCTTAGTCTCAAGTTCTCACAGGATTAATTACCTTAATATTGCCAGGAGATTGGGTAACCATGTTTGCTCCACAAGTAACTGTATTAAATACAAAGCAGTGATATCACACACTGAATGTTAGAAAACATTGTTTTGGATAGCCCTAGGAGTGGCTATTTTTTGAGGGGGCTCACAGATCACTTTGACAATTTTAGGAAAGTTACAAATCTCTTCTTTGAACATAAACAGAATTCTTGAGCTAACGGTTTTTTGAAGTTAATGTAGATAGGGATTTTTTGGATTGACTCTAAACCTAATCCTTTCTCCTCAGCAGTATTTCACCAATCTAAGTTGTCCCACCTGAAGTTTTTTTCCTGCCAGTGGGATACCCACTGAAATCCACAAGTTCCTGCCCAGATCAAGGAAGAATATACCATGGGGAAAAGGATAAGCCCCAGCTACCCCCATCATAGCTCTACTGCTCCACTGCACACAGAAGATGAGCAATTAAAGAAACTGGAAGCAATCCAGCCATGGAACGCCTGTTTCCTAGCTTGGTCCATTTCTGAGTCCCCTTCCACTTGCATTTACTATGACTTCAACCATAGGTTTCAGAATTGTATGAGATAGAGATCGGAATTGGGCCTTTCTGTGCCAGATGAAACACTTTCTGCTTGCAGTCATTTTTATCACAGCTTTTGGTGCCAAGATCACAAGGCTTTAAGAACAAAGCATCATGTTATATATATAACTACATCTTATAGCTCAGAGACTGAAAACATATTGCAGTGCCATGAATGAAACCAGAATTCTACTTTCATTCCCTCTGAAACAGTTTTCTCTTTTCTACTTTTGTTACCAAGCTTGGCTGTAGGAGGAAAACTCCATCCCACCTGTTTGAATAAGGTTCTTACACGTCCTATTTTATTTCTGTCTAGCTATTTGACATTTCCTTCTTAGCCGCATTTCTAACATAGTCACCATGTTATAAGGGCTGCATGCATTCTGGAATAAACAAAAGAAAAACCTGTTCAGGGCAACTGGCATTTGAGACGTGCCTTTGCAGACTGTTGCTACTACAGAAACACATTTATCTGTCCATGGTGCCACATTCCCTAATTGTATTACTACAATTTCTCTATGTTTAAAAAATTGGAAGCATGGCTGTGTCCAAAATGATGGTAAAATGGGAGGTGATAATGAACAACTGTTACCAAAATCAATTTGTCCTTCAACAGACAGTCCCAATCCCCTAAACACTTAGAACAAATTAAAGCTAAATATGGCTAAAATATAATTCATCAAAAATTATCTGGAGGAAGAGATTAATACTACCACAAAACCCAGAAAAAACACCCAAAAAGTGGTTCATTTAAAGTCACCCTGCAAAAACAAGAGCCACAAAAACATTACACACACACACACACACACAAGTTTTATAGGAATTTGGCATTTTAAATCTGGAAATGACCTCAGATTTTCATCATCAAGTACATTTTCACAACCTGAATTGACATTTCTAAGTTGCAAGATCTGACTGAATTAAATTAGTATTGTTGTTATTATCCTGATTAATATCATTTATTTATATTGCACCAGCAATGTGTATGGTTTTTACAAGTAAAACAATAAAAAACCAGTGGGTTCTGACAAAGGTATATAATCTAATACATAGACAATATGCACACATCAACACACAAAGGGAAGGAAGGAATATTTTTAAAAATAAAAAATAAAATACTGTATTGGTAATTATTAAAAAAAACCTCCAGATAAAATAATTGGATAATTGACTAATAGATGGTCAATACATTATATGACTACAATATAATACAACTGAAATTAGTATTTGCAAAGTAACTATGTGGTATGACATTTTATTCTGTTTATTCAAATTGATCACCCCGAAATACATTTTAAAAACTACAATATTTAAAAAGTGAAGTAGTTAAATAAATCTGTCCCTGGTACATTTAATCCTTGCCACTCTGCTTCCATTTTCTCTTGTAAAACTTTAATGCATAAGATTTTTGGGGACAGGGTACTGAACTTGACATAAACCCACATTCACTCTGATATCCATCACTAACATCAACCAATATACAGATTAGTAAGAATTACCTATTGTACCAGACAGGGAATGAACTGAGCTGCTTCCTTCAGTATTTTTTTATTAAGATGGTAAAATAGTTGATGCACTTTTAGTATAACATTGCCAGCTTTATGATGCTGCTGCCACCTCATCTTGATCGTTTTGTTGACTGCAGCACCATATTTGATACACATGACAGCACAAAGTAGGTCAGGCAAGGAGTGTGATGAAACTTGAGGCAAGACAGGCTGACATGCTGCAGAGATTGAACCAGTCCATTTTGACAACAATTAATTGACAATTTTAGTCAAATTTATGATCTTGGGTTAAATAAGCATTCAGACACACACATGGATGAAGACGCAAAATTCCAGAGTATTTTTTCTACTGCAGAAAAATAACTCTCTGCAGAAAAATAACTCGGGGGGGGGGGATCACTCAAAATTTTCATGCTGTTCAGATAATAGTCCTGGGCCCCTCTTCTAAACATGTCTTCTGGCAGATGACTAGTCACACCCTTATTCTGTTTTTTTAAAGTTCCATTGATAGCATTACTAAAGGGAGTAGAGCTATCATAAGAAGGCTTTTTGCTCAAACAAAAGAAGGGGGGTGGGAACTAAGCCAAGAGTTGCAAATGTGCCTGGCTTCTGAAAGCCAATCACAGCTTTGCCAGGATATAGCTTGGTAGGATTGGTATTCAGCCATGCTTTCAATGTCAAAATAAACATTTTGAACATGCAGTGGAATAAAATAATCAGTCTCTTAAGTTTTTTTAAATTTCCATGGCTTGTGACAAGAAACACATCATATATCATGCAAATGTGTTGCAATATGAGTGAAGGAGCAATATTGCAAGTTCAATTTGTGTCTATCATGTGGTGACTTGTATAATATAAAAACAAGCACATATTTTATGAAACTATTGATATTAAATGGATTAGAGAAACCTATGAATTGTTTACGGATGAGGTCCAGCAGAAAATACTAAATGGATAAATAAATCTATTAGTAAAGGAGAGGAGGAACATAAATTATTTAACAAAAATAGGGGAGCATTGTTGGCTTACAGCTCACATGCTAATCTCTCTTTTCTCAATGTTTTAGAAACTGCCATAGTAGCATGTGCATTCGCAAAACAATACAGTCTTTAAAGTGTTCATTTGCCTCGTATTACCAACCAGAAAAATACTTGTTTACTTGTTTGCACACAGCTACAGTGAAGTGAACATAGTACTGCCAGTTGTATAGCTATTCCTAGACTATTCTCCTTGATGCTAACAAGCCAAGACTGCAATACCGTAAAAACTAAGTCCCACTAAATCAGTCTTCCTGCTGAGTAAACAAGCTCTGAATATCTTAATATCTAATAATTTGGAAAAAGATCACCAATTCACCTTGAAAAACTTGTATGATACTACAGCTGAAATATGGCTGTACTATATACAGTGATAGAAGAGGCCTGGGAAGCCTTTGATGATAACAACAGGGTCCGGACAGTAAGATAGTTTAACCCTAGGATCTTGACGGTCTCAACTATTCCTTTTTTTCATTACGCACACCATAAAAAGAAGGGAATAAAGTGCAACCTATTCAACATAGAAAGAAACAAGAAAATGTAATCAGCTGTGCTGTGGTTACATGGTCAACCACAATCTTATGATAGAATTCTGGGCATGAACAACAAATTATTCAATAACATGCAGTAACTGAAAATAGATACTATCCCTATGCCTCGCAGCTATAATATGTTGAAGAACTTTCCCAAATCTATGCAGCATTTGATCATACTCAAAAG
Source organism: Anolis apletophallus (assembly GCA_030556195.1). NCBI lineage: Eukaryota > Metazoa > Chordata > Lepidosauria > Squamata > Anolidae > Anolis > Anolis apletophallus. The sequence goes on along the minus strand of JARBWK010000005.1, from coordinate 87,935,792 downwards.
TATCGAAGCATATACAGTATATACCCGAACCATCTACATCTATCTGAAATCATTCTTCTTTGCTATATCTGGATGCAACCATGGGTCACATAGATTGAGGTTGGGATTTTAGTGAGACCTCTCTCTTTTGAGTACCTTCTGTCATTAGATAGTTCAACAGTAATTTGTACAAAAGTAATTCATCAAGGCCATTTAATTAATTGTATACAAACGTAAATGAAAAGGAGTTGTAGTTATCACTGAGAAGTGACAAAACTGGACAACACTAATCAGTGGAATTCCTGGGAAATGTTATGCTAGATGAGCAGGATATTTTACAAGGCAGAATAAGGAGTGCTAATGCAAAAGTAAACATGAGATAAGCACTTTGGTCTGGGATCCTACAGGCTTCACTAGAGTAGTTATGTTAATGGTGGGAAGCAAAGGCAGTCACAGTGGGCAGCAAGACACACAACATGAAAAGTAAATGAACCCTTCCACCCTCAAACTGCTAACCTTCCCAGGAAGGAGAAGGGTGTTCCTGGAACCAGGACAGCATGGGAGGGCTATATTGGACAAGTGCCTGTCTCATACTGCCTCATGATAATGATACCCCTGCTTCTCCCAGAAGCCATTTCATTAATAGGTGAGTTCCTTCTTTCCTCTCTGCTGTCTTCTCCTTGTGCAAGTCCTCAGAAATTGCAATCACTTGCAAACAGGCTATGTTAGCATACTTCCCGAATCCTAGTCATGGTTCTCTGAAATCCATTCAGTGCTAGAATCTAACAGAATCCATAGCAATCAGTTGAACTTATAATTTTAGTCAACAAAATTCAGGACAGCCTCCTTGTATGCAAACACAAGCACAATACACTATTTGTATATAGATATTAATATTTGTGCCCAGCATACATCGAAAGAATCCACCGACAAGAAATTTCACCTATCTCTAATCTAACTAGGGTCATATGAATACTCAAGAGATAAAAAGATGCCAACTGCTTGAAGACTAGAGTTAAAATAATCTCATTATTTCAAGACCACAAATACAAGATGTCAAGGATGATAGCAGACATGCACTGTGATCAAGCATTATGTTAATTAATGTCACAAACAGGGCTTGCTTACAACTTACAGTCTGTCCACCTGCACTTTTCTTTAGCCTCTGACTGACATCCAGCCTGGGACAAGGAAACATATCTCGCCCTTCTTGGTCCTATTACTTCTTTATGAACCATTCACCTTTGGAGTGGCCTATATTTTTTTAATTCACAAGGTTGGGCTAAACTGTAAGGAGAAACTTTCTCCTAGCACCCTTCATCAGCAAGCGGAATATGTGGCACTATGATCATAGGGTGAAGTATGCGTGAGAAATTAATTTCAGTTCATTTTTATCTGAATTTTCCCAACATTCACAAAATCCAAATGTGTGATAAAAAAAACAGATGACTTCCCCATCTCCTACACAAGGGAGGAAGTTTTTGTTTCAAATGAAAATATGCCAAAATGTATGAAAAACTGAGTGTGACAGTAAAACAAATGATGGGTTTACTTACACCTGAAATGTGCATATCTTTAAAAGCCTTCACATTTTATGAATAGATGTGACAAATCATGTTCAGAAATCTAAAGCTTCTGATTATGTTTGCTTAAAATTCCACCATGCCCTTTTTGTTTGTCTTCATCAATGATCTGTCAATGAAACTGATTCCAACAGCCCTCAAAATTACCTCACTCTTGTCTTGGTTGGCAGTTTTATGTTGTCCCTCCCACACTTTGAGAACACCAATGAAAGAAATGGACTGGGCATGCCTGATTTACGTGATAAGTAGATCCTGCTGACTTAACTGGGACACTTAACAACTAAGAAAAGAAAACAAAAGCCTGAGTCAACCTCAGTGAAATTTAACCTATATTTACTGCTTGTTGACAACACTCAATTTATGCATAATTCCCAGGAATTTAAGAAATGTTTTTGGTCTGGGATGCTTTGGCCATAGTGATCCAGGTACTGATAATATCAAGGCCGCAAAGTGCTCTGTGTGAAGATACTTTTAGGAATATTCTAAACGTCATGGCTGGTACAGAAACCTTCAGCTAAGCTGCTGAATAGGGGTGCATTGAGACAGTCCCTTCATTGCGGAAATTTCTGCAATAAAAAGGGGACTGTCTAAATGATTATCTGGCCAATCCACAAGTAATTTGCCACAAACCAGGAAAACCCTGGTGTGTGGCAAATTAATTAGATAGTGGATTTTTTCTTGGAAGGCGAAGGTTAAAACCCACTACTTCCGGAATAAATTGTCCAGAAATCTGTGGGGATACCACCCTTTTCCCAAAGCCCCCAAACTTCTTTTAAATGTAAGGAAAACATACCTGTCCTCCATTACAGTGTTACCAGAACTCTCCCAGCGTATAGAGATTATGTGCCAGAAGAGCTGGGGGGCCGGGGGGAGGGAACGGCCAATCCCGGAAGAACATCTGGACACCCACTCCAGAAAGCGCATGCTTTCTGGGGTAGGTGTGGATAGGGGCTCCTGGAATAAAGGAATGTGTGAAAGTGCCCTAAGACAATCTTGGGCAGCATGTAACACATGCTAATGGAAATTTATATCTCCCAACCTTTTTTGTATCATGACCCCATTTTATTTATTTATTTATTCAGTTTTATATTCCGCTCCTCCCTGCAGGGTAAGTGACCCACAACACCAATACATTAAAAATAGACTTTTAAAGAGGGTAAATGTAAACATATCAAAAACAGAATTTTCAGTATAATACAATTCAAAATAGTGTTAACTGCACATGAACCTGAACCTTACAACAAGCTAACCCGACAAACGAAAGATCATTACACATTTACACAAAAAAATCTCTGTGCAGGATGCAATTATACAATTTTCTTTTTTCCCTTTAAAAAAATTTCACAGAAAACCCTTCGCAACTCCATTTGGGTTCACAAGGAATGGGTTGGAAACCACTGGCCCATAACCTACCAGACCAGGTTTCAAGATTTGATGCTCTCTAGCAAAATGCTCCTGTTGTGACACATATTTTCAAGGTCTGGAAAAAACATTTGCCATACCGATGATCGTGATATGGAATATCTGTGCCCTGGTATTAATTAGGCCAAGTAAATTTTTATATTTTAAATTGTTGTTTTTAAAAATGTTTTACTAATTCTACCCCAACTGAGGATCTGCTGATATTGAGTGGACTAGCCACAAAACAAACAGAATAGAACTGTTGTTCTGCTAGCAAACAGAAGACAACGGGGAAAGGAGTAATGGGATATGTAATCCAATTATGTAGTGCAATAGATGTTTTGCATTCAGCTATTGCACTACATAATTGGATTACATATCCCATTACTCCTTTCCCTGTTGTCTTCTGTTTGATTGAGTGGACTAGAACATGATAAATATAACCAGTTGTTAGCTTTTAAAAATAAATATCCACCAAATCACCACTATGACATTGAACACAAATACTTAACGGATAAGGAAAGTATTTCATAACAGGAAGTGGAAAGATGGGATGAAGCAAAAGGAACAATTCAGATTATCACAATTTAAAAATTAGTCTGGGGAAAAAAGGAGTCTAATAAATTCAGTTTACTGACATTAGTGAGAGATTAGGGATGCAACCCCAGACCTGGTATTCTAAGAATGTGCTGAACTAAAACTCCTATCATCACCAAATTAGCAAGGTTGAATTATGTTATCTCCACTCAGACTTATCTGCCATCACATAGCCTATGCGACCTTTCAAACTTCACAACTATAATATTTGTATTCCACTTTAACTGCCATGGATCCATTGTATGGACTCATGGGATCTGTAGTTTTGTGAGGCATTAGCAGCACTCTCTGGCAGTCAGTGCGGTAATACCTCATGCACCTGCAAATCCCAGAATGGACTTGAGTCTGTGAAAGTGGCATTAAAATGCTATAATAGTGTAGTATGGAAGAGCTCTAGGACTGGAATTTAATAGTAAGTCTCTCAGCCTCTCTCTCTCTCTCTCTCTCTCTCTCTCTCTCTCTCTCTCTCTCTCTCTCTCTCTTACTGTAACTCACTCTCTGGAATCAGATGATTCCAACAAAGAGGAGTCAGGTGTCCAAAAATGTGCGCCTTCTGATGATAGTGGTCTCTCCAAATCTGGGGAACTAGAGATTGAGGCAGTGGGGGCCCCTGCTTCGAAGAAGATTATAGAATACAATGAGAACTGTGAAGACATGCCACCACCCTTTTCTGAACAGTATAGAACAGTGGCTCTCAACCTGTGGGTCCCCAGATGTTTTGGCCTTCAACTTTCAAAAATTCTAATAGCTGGTAAACTGGCTAGGATTTCTAGGAACTGTAGGCCAAAACACCTGGGGACCAAAAGGTTGAGAACCACTGGTATAGAGAGTACGACAGTATCAGTAGCTGTTAAATAGGAGATCACCTGGTACTTTAAAGATAGCTGTCCATAAATCTCCAGGCAGCTTATTTGCTCCTTATTGCATCAGGACAAATGACTTACAGTAACAATTCCTAGACCAGCTGACAACCGCTTTCTTGTTTTGACTTTCATCTTGTTGGATAACCTATGACTGATCTGGGTTGAATTAACTACTTGATAGCTGTTGTATTCTAACTTGATTCTGCATCATTTGCTGTCTGAAGCATAGGACAACTCTCTAGCCTCAAAATTTCTGCTGGGTTAGTTCTGGATGAGGGAATTTGAGTGGAGTTTCTCCCTCTGTTGTTTTCTCTAGTTGGCTTTTTTTATTCACTCATTCTCCCCATGATCCTTTTCTTCTCTTTCAAATCTTCCACTGTCCGGAAATGGTTGACAAAAAAGCTACAGTCCTCAGAAATCCCTATGGCAGCTCCTCTGGGCAAACACATATTCTGCTCCAGGCACCCTGTGGGAAGGGTAACAAACCCACATCTTCCCTCAACCAAAGCTGTGATGCCGAGCCCAAAGGATCACATTCCATAAGTTGAGGAATAGGTACTGGCGTACAGAATCCCTTTGTGATAAAAGTCATTTGAAAATACTTGAATGAAGGCACCTTTCTGTCTTCAAGATAAAAAACTAAGCATGCAGAAAATGCTTTTGCCCATGCGCTGCCAAAACTTTTAATGGACAGATCTCTACTAAGCCAATGAAAGATTGCCTCTCATTAAAGTACACAAGTAGTTTCACAGAAAAAGAACAAAGAAACCACAATATCTATATCTGTATACCTTTATAAAAAGGAATGTTTGTATGTGTGTATGCGGAGGGCGGGAGGGCAGAAGGGTGGAAGCAGCCACTTTCACAGGCCAGGGTGGATATGTGGCAGCCACTTTCACAGGCCAGGGCGGATATGTGGCAGCCACTTTAACAGACCAGGGCGGATATGTGGCAGCCACTTTCACAGGCCAGGGTGGATATGTGGCAGCCACTTTCACAGGCCAGGGCGGATATGTGGCAGCCACTTTCACAGGTCAGGGCGGATATTTGGCAGCCACTTTCACAGGCCACAGCAACCAGCGCGGGTGATGGACCTGCACCAAACTTGGTACACATAACCCCCCTAGCCCCCTTTACGTCCTGGCGCGGGTCGGGGGACATGACCCACAGATTATGGGATTTGTAGTACTTTCCAACACTTTGGTTTCCACACACCACTGAGGCCACCAAAAAGGACCAATACAGACCACACTCAGCACACACAGCCCCCATTACCCACTCTACGTCCTGGTGCAGTTCGGAGGAGGGTGGACCATGGATGATGGGACTTGAAGTGCCTCTACTCACTTCCCAAGTCCGCTGCAACCCTCATCCAATCACTGATTGAGACCAAAATTGGCACACATAACCCCCATGACTGCCTTCATGTCCTGGTGAGGTTCGGGGAAGGACTGACAATGGATGATGGGATTTGTAGTACTTTTACACCCTTCTGTTCCCACAGACCACTGTGGCCCCCAACAAACACTGATAAAGACCACACTTGGCACACAGAGCCTCAGTGACCCAGTCGACATCCTACTGAAGTTTGGAGGGGGACAGAACATGGATGATGGGTCTTGCAGTACCTTCCCTCACTTTCCAAGACTGCTACAAACCTAATCCTATGATTGATCAACACCAAACTTGCCACACAGAGCCCTCATGACCCTCTACATTCTGGTGCAGTTCGGAGGAGGGTGGACCATGGATGATGGGACTTGAAGTACCTCTACTCACTTCCCAAGTCTGCTGCGACCCTCATCCAATTACCAATTGAGACCAAACTTGGCACACATAACCCCCATGACTGCCTTCACGTCCTGGTGAGGTTCGGGGTAGGACTGACAATGGATGATGGAATTTGTAGTATTTTCACACCCCTCTGTTCCCACAGACCACTGTGGCCCCCCAAAAACACCGAGAAAGTCCGCACTTGGCACACAGAGCCCCAGTGACCCACTCTACATCCTACTGAAGTTTGGAGGGGGACATAACATGGATGATGGGACTTGCAGTACCTTCCCTCACTTCCCAATCCTGCTACAAACCTAATCCAATGACTGATCAACACCAAATCTGGCACACAGAGCCCTCATGACCCACTCTACAGCCTGGTGCAGTTTACTGTGAGACGGACCACAGATGATGGGACTTGAAGTACCTTCACTCACTTCCAAAAAAGAATGCATCCCTCATCCATTCACCAATACAGACCAAATTTAGCACACAGAGCCCCCATGACCCAATCTACATCCTACTACACTTTGGGGGGACAGAGATGATGGGACTTGCACTACCTTCAGTAATTTCATGATACCACTGCAACTCCCAATAATGATGGATCAAGACCAAACTTGGCACACAGAGCCCCCATGACCCACTCTACATCCTGCTGCGCTTCACAAATAACCCGGGCAGGGCCGGGTCCCGAAGCTAGTCCCTAATAAAAGTTTTAATATGTGTGTGTGTGTGGCTGGAGTGCCCATTTCCGCAAACAGGCTTCCATAAAGCTATGATCCCCACCTATGAGAAGCCACCAAAGGCCCTCCCTCCAATGACATTGCAGGTTATAGCAAGCACTGTGAACATGTACAACCCCTCCCAATGTCCCCCACAAACACAATACAGCCCACCACTCAAGTGAAGGCTTTCAGACAGGGGCAATATCATCCAAGATTTGTGTTTCCTCCACCACAAACATCTCAGTGTTTTTTACTCTCTCCGTTGGTGTGGAATTTGAATGACCCCACTCACTGCCTCTCCCGTAACCCTTTCCTACTCTTTTCTGCAGGGAACAATAAACAGAGCAGAACCAGTCAGCAACTACTAAACATACTGGAAAGAGTTGGGGACTGACTCAACATGTTGGAAGTTGTAGTTCACCATGCATCAAGACAGAGCACTATCACCCCCACCAACAATGGACCTCGACCACATTTGGCACACAGAACCCCCATGACCAACAAAAAATACTGGAGGTCTTTGGGGAGAATTGATCTTGATTTATAGGAGTTGTAGTTCACCCACATCCAGAGAGCACTGTGACCCCAAACAATGATGGATCTGGACCAAATTTAGCATGCATATCCGATATACCCAAATTTGAATACTTGTAGGCTGTGAGGGGAATTGGCCTTGACATTTGGGAGTTGTAGGTACTGGAATTTATAGTTCACCTGCAATCTAAGAGCACTCTGAATCGAGCTAACAATGGACTTGGACCTAACTTGGCATACAGAACCCTCATGACCAACAAAAAATACTGGAGGGCTTTGGGGGGAATTCACCTTGATTTGGGGGAGTTATAGTTCACTTACATCCCAAGAGCTATGTGAACCCATACGACGATGGATCTGGACCACACTTGGCACACATACCCAGAACACCCAAATTTGAATACTGGAGAGGTTTGGGAGAGACGGACCTTGATTTTTGGGAGTTGTAGTTCACCTACAACCAGAGAAACTGTCAACTCCACCGACCATGACCCTGGATCAAACTTGGCACACAGAACCGCCACGGCCAACTGAAAATACTGACTTGGGGGGACTGACTTTTCTTTCTGGGAGTTGTAGTTCACTTACATCCAGGGACACTGTGACCATCACCAATGACAGATCACTTGTGCCAGAATAACTTTGGCGAGACACCGGAAGAATAAATCTACCCCTAATATCGAAGAATGGACATTGAAAATACTGGACATGATCCAGATGGACTCCCTCTCTCAGGCATTATGTGACAAAAAAAAAACAAGACAGACTGGTCCGCTTTCAGATCTTATATGCAGAATAAAGGAAGCAAAATTTTGCTTGACCTAAATGAAATATAAAGGAAAAGATCGACGAAAAGCATTTAAACGATCTGTAAATAATTTTGTAACAAGATATTGCATTCTGGAGAGATGCTCGGGAAGTCTTTATGAACTTATTCTATTTGCCTCCCCTACCCTAAACCTGTTTATTCCCCCCTCCCCCACACCCTTTCTGCACCCCCTCCCCCGACATCCTTGTTTTCTCTCCCCACTTCCCATTTCTATCTGTACACGGAACATCGTAATATATATATGTCTGTATGTATATATGTCTATTATTTCTCTGAAAATCACAATAAAGATTTTATATATATATATAAACCAACCAATGACAGATCTGGACCAAACCTGCACACAGAACCCCCTTGACCAACTGAACTTACTGGAGGAGTTTGAGGGGACTGACCCACCATGGTGGAAACTGTAGTTCATCCTGCAGCCAGAGACCCCACATAACCCACTGATGATGCATCTAGAGAACAAACTTGCCCAACATGACAAGCTTTAAACACTGATGCAGTTTCAGGGGGTCAATCTGGCATGATATGAGTTGTAGTTCACCCACAACCTTATGCATTTTGTAAAATAAAAAAAATACTTTTTCAAAAACCAGGGTAATGCTGGGTACCCAAGGTAGTATAACATAAAATCAAAATGGAAGACACGTATTATATTCATGTTAGACATTCTCTTCTGAGGTTGCTGCACAAATGTTCCATTTCAAAAAACTAAAATTCCACTATTAAGTTGTTCAGAAAGGCAATATATTACATATATCCTTGCCAGCTATCCATGCAATGAAATTAGTGTGATGTCAGCTTCTTAATTCTCACTTCCCCATGTGTGTAAACAAACATTTTGTCTTGACACAAATAAGTAGATACACATGTAAAAACAGTGAAGTAATTTCTTCATTTTCAGTTGGAGACTCTGCCCTCAAAATCACTGGAGCACTAAAATGTTCAAATGCATATTTTCTTGACTCCACCAGTAATAAAGTGCAATGGCACATGAGGAAGAGTATGAATGACTCTGCTGAATAGATAGTTTGTGTGTGTGTGTAAGCTCATAATGTGGAGTCAGTTTTAAAGCCAAGTACAAGTTCAAAAGGCTGAATAAAAACTGTGTGTTTGAGGTGTCAAGTTAACTGACTTTTGACCATGCTCAAATGTCTAGTATTCCATTTAAACTGTCCTTCAAATTTCCCTTCTCTGCAGGTTTCCTTAAATTAATAATCTCCAGACGTGTCATATCAAAATGCTTATCATACCTAGCTCAACATGAAAAACAAACCTAGATAGTGCTAAATTTGGGGAAAGTGGCAAAAGACATAATTTTTAAAAACGTATGTCGACTCGGCTGATTACCTCACATTTCTTGGCAATCATGTTGTTTTTAATAGCAAATGTATATGGGTCATCGACCAAGAAGTGGGTTGATCAAAGCCAGGATCCAGGACCCATGTACTTGGGCCAACCCCATTTATAGTTGCAACCAATAAAGATGTCGCCTTCTTTTTGTTAATAAGTAATGCTGTATGTGTTGTTCTTTATCATATGGCACAAACTTGCACTGAATACACAATTTGTGTCTACTCAAATTATTTAAGTTGAATTCCTAGTTTATCCTTGGAAACTGTCAGTAATTCAAACTACAGAGCAGTATGCTCCCTTCAATAAAAAATATTACCAAGAATACAGCATCCCAATCAAGACATCAGTTGTGTGTAGGGAGAGTGATGGAACCACAAGAATGGAGGCCATCCCTTCCATAAACTATGTTCATGATTTGCAGCCCCCTGGTTTGCTTTAAGCTTAAACAGAGACACAGAATGAAGCAAGGAAACCCCAATTACATAAAAGCAATAATAACTTGGACAAGTTAAACTTGTCAAATGCCTAGAATTTCCTGTCCTAGTCAAGATATTACCATCTTGGCTGTTTACTAGAATGGGAAAATACAAAATCAGATCCAGTTTTAAATATACAGTTCCATGAAGTTCTGTCCCTCAATGAGAAACCTGTGGAAGTAGCTTGCACCATTATACTGTATATTGAGTATGTCTGTGTTTTGATGTGCGAGCTGTGAACAGCTTCATCAGTATGCTGAAAGCAGAACTTCAACATACGCCCCTGAATCAAATTACTTCCTTCTATCTCATTACACTTTTTATGCACAACTCAGAAAGTTACTTTTAAGAATGAAAGTAATAACATACTGGAGCCATATGTAATTCAACAGTAGTGGTAGGATACTGCTTTGGGTCCCAGACTATCATATCATTGCAGCATGTTATTAAATTTATTTTGTGTTAAGTAATTTTCTAAGCTGTAAGGCAATATCTATAAGGCCATTGCTACTCTATAAAGCCACTGCTACTCTAGATAGAGAAGCTCCTGCAGAGAATATCAGATGACAGTATTTGCAATAGGCGCTCTACACGTATCCAGAAGTCTGTGAAAGAAGTAGCAAGACTTTATATTCATAGATGTTTTATGAAAAAAAAACCCCATAGAGCTATAAACAAAACACCAGTCTCAGAAAGTCCTTCCATAGAAAATTCTAGTTTATTTCAAATCCCTTCCATTTTCTTAGGATCATACTTTGATGCTAATAGTAATGTGCACTCTTTGTGATTACCACGTTTTTCCTCTTGCTAATAAGGTGTCTTTCAATGACTTTCCCATCATACAGCAAAGGAAGCTACATTAAAGACACCCAGATGGGAACAAACATGTGCTGTGACAGTCAGACATCTTTCTCCACTTGAGAGAACACTCTCCTAAATATATTCTAAATATATTATTTAGTTTGGCCTTTAGAGTGGAGCCCATTTTGTTGTTGCTCCTGTCAAACAATGATGAGCCCCAAATTCTTGTTGATGTGCTACAATCATTCAGTCACCTTTTCCTCCCACTTATTTTCTTTATTATCTGACATAAACCTCAGAGAAGGAGGGACGGTGGTCCTTCAAAAGGCAGAAGTTTCTGAATTACTGTAATAATACTTGTTTGCTACTATTTTAGAAAAGAGAGGCTTTAAATAGTCCTCTATTATTTAGCATCACTTCATTTTTTGAACTGCATAAATGTCAGTCACAGTACAGTGTTCCCTCACTTATTGCAGCGGTTACGTTACAGGACCTCCCGCAATAAGTGAAAAACGACAATGTAGGGATACTATGTTTATTTTAATATTTATACATTATTATAGTAGGCTCTTCAAAGGCCCTTCAATGCTGGAGGGAGGGAGGACTGAGGAGGGAAAGCGCCTCAGAGAACGACTGCGGCAAACCCCCGCAAAACAGAAAAATACCACAATATATATTTTACCTTAATTACTTTTTGAAAACCGCAAAACAGCGAGTCTGCTAAAAAGCGAACTGCGAAGTAGCGAGGGAACACTGTACATTAAGGCTGGTACTAATGTCAATGCAAGAGAGAAAAAAGAGGGTTTTTATATCTAAATACATTTTTAAATAACATACCTATTCTTATGAATGTACCAATACTATACCTAATTACTACCCTGCAAAGGTGAATGTTTAAATGTTTCAGTAAGTGTGTATTGTAAAGGGAAACAACCAAAAACTCTTAGGTATCTATAGAAATTTTATTTACAAAACATGATTAATCTGAAAGGGATTCAAGCTTCTGGTTTTTTAAAAATTATTGTAATCCCGGAAAAAGAAGGTAGTAGTCATGTGATTCAGGCCAAAAGGAATACTGTTCTTGGGACTGTTTTTGTCTGACCCCTCACATTTGTTTACCAGAAAGTTACCCGAAAGAGAAGGGGTGTTTTCCATTCCATTCGGTGGAGATTTGGATCATTGACTACAATAGGAAACTTTAAAGACTCAATCTTCAGCCTATCTGCATGAAACCTACCTCAGTTGTAGATCCCATTTACAACTGCAGACCTGCCAAGTTTCAAAACAATTCACCAATCTACTGATTTTTTAAAAAAGAATTATTTTAAGTTTTAAACATAACTTTTTAAAAATAAGATGAACCGTAAGAGAGAATTCTGGGAATTGTAATCACTGGTTGTGTCCATTTTCAGCCAATCAGAGAATGGACACCACCAGGCTTTTTATTGGCTGAGGAATACAGAGATAAAACTTCCATTCCCATCATGCTATGAAAGGAACTTTCAATGGCCACTCTATGAAAGTGACACTGGGAAAGCAAGATCTAAGGGCCCTCTCTGGAAGAGAAGGTAACTTTCCAAGAAAAAACGTTATTCTGCCCGGGAGAGAAAAAGACGCCACAGGTCCCCCTGCCTCAGGTATTTTGTAGACTTAACTATTTCTGAAAATATTGTCTTTCTGAAATCATTTAACTTGTCTTTCTGTGTCACTCTTCTCCTTTATTTTTGGAAATTACACAAAAATGGCCCTCGGAAAACTACAAATGTTTTAGTTAACAGTGATTTGGCCTAACTTTAGAAGGTAGCATGAAAGCTTACCACCCTTATTACAAAATAATACAATCTCATCTGATTATTTTTGGATTTGATTAAAAATGATTTCTCTATTAATCTCTATGTGCTCCAGTGCAATTAACTTCTGTCAGAAGTTGACTACAGTCATGCTGGAGAACATAGAGATCCCCAGAGAAAACACTTTTCTATGAATCACTAGGTCATCCGGTGCAATTCTATGGTCAATTTCCAGTAGAGCCTTACTAGAAGACCTAGATTCTTAGAAAGGTGTTCTTTCATGTAACCCCCCCCCCCCCAACAATAATTATTTTATTTGTAGTTTTTCAATTTCATTGATGTCCTGTGTTCCTAATCCCAGCAACTGTGGAGAGCTGACTGTATTTGTTATTTACTATAAAACAACCAATTTCTTCTCATGCATAAGAAATATATAATGAAGGCAGGAGTTGGGTAGGCATGGCAGTCAGAGCTCAGGGAATGCTGTGAAGCAAGGCCTATAGGGAGAGAAAAATACAGAACTGAAACTGAGAAGGTAAATAGGGGAGAATGCATAAAGATAGGGGAAAGCTGTAATAGAGATAGGACAGTCAGTTGGGGAAGAACTGAATAGTGTCTTTGGAAGCTGCAAATGATTAAACAGTTCAAGGGATCGTGTGTGATCTAACCCAAATTTCTATGTGTTTACACTTTTTTTTTTACTATTGACTGTTTCTACTATGTTTCAATAGAGACTGTGTCCATGGAACAACGCTTCCATTGCCACAGAAAATCTACCAAACAACACTTCAATTGATCCATATGGGGCCCAAGTTCTCAGGGAGGGGTCTTGAAAGGAAGGGATCAAGGTTGGTGTTAGAAGCCCAAGGGTTTGGAAGTGCAAAAAGAAAAAAAAGCCTGGAGAAGAGACCTGTCACAAAAAATTGGACTATAAAACAGTTCAAGGGCTTACCCATCATGTCTTTAAAAAGCTGATCAGCTTAAGCAGCGATCATAACAACAGAATGCATCCAGAGATCTCTTCCTTCTCAGAGCCCAGGGACAACAGTATAAGATTAACCAGAAGTCCAACAGGAGTATCAAATATGCTAGGGCCAAGGAAAAGGAGGTATGGACCCAAAGCTTCTGGAGCCCCTCTCCTCACATGGGTTCGATCAGTTTAGAGCACAAACAACACCAATAGCATTAAATACAGCTTGCTGCTAGCATTCCAAACTGAGCCCTGACTACACAAAGTTTCCCTTCCCTGGTACATCTTTGGTAGCATCAGTACTTTAATTTAAGTGAAGTGAGAAGGATCAAGAGCAAACAAGCAAGTGGATTGATATTATGTGCAAGCAGATGAAAATAGAAGTTAATCTGGTCCATGTTAACAGAAGCAGAGGTCAAGGAGAGCAGGAGGACAATCAATTGACAAATTAAAAGCCCTGCAATGCATTTCTAAAAAAGCAGAGGGGAAGAAAAAGGTATATTCCCTAAGATAAAAACATGCCTTCTCCAGCAGTAAAGCAGCACTGCCATATGGCAGCAATTCTCAAAGGCATCCTCCAATTCTTGAATGTGTTAGGAACCACAATTCTATTAAAAAGTGGGAATGGTTGAAAATCTGATTCCAGTCTTATATTTACTATTTTATTGACTTATATTTACTACATGAATACTGTACTATAAGTACACATATTGTACAGTACTGTATCCAAGAGGGACTGCGCACAATTTCTACAATGCATCATGAACATAGACTGAATGAAAAAGATGACATCAAGTCAACTGAGAGAGCAAAAGCAGCATATCAAGTTGATTGAAAGCATACCAAGGACTGAAAGTATGGTTCAGATTCTAATTTAGAATGGCCGAAATAGCAGGTCATTAAAAATGAGTCATAAAAATGTGGGGAATGTGTATACAGACTAGTATCCCGTCCTTTCTGCTGAAAAGCTTAGGTATGAGTTGACCAGGAAATAGGCTGATACAAATATTGTTGTTTATCCCTAACTTCCTAACATTAAATGTAACCTTAAAGCTTCCTTGCTTTTGCCTTGATCATCTATCTGGGTGAGGGCAATACAATCAGTTAATCTGAACACAGGAAGGAAGTCCTTCTGCCATTATTTATAGGGGAGCTGCAATAGTGAACAGGAGCTAACGTAGCTCCTTCTGCTATGTCAGATTCTTGTGCTGGCTTGGTTATGACTGACTATGTATTTGCTTCACAGGGACAAGGACTTTCATTAGAAATTGTTACACTTTGTGAGATAGGACTTTGTGCAGCCCAATATAAGTGTTAGGAGAGCCAATGTGGTGCTTTAGTTTGAGTCTTAGACTAGTACTCTGAGGCCCCTTCTACACTGCCATATAATACATATTATCTGCTTTGGATTGTGTAAGTCTACACTACAATATAATCTAGTTCAAAGCAGATAATATAATCCGAGCCATCCGCAAACTGAGATGCTTTACTGTCGCACTGAAGACTTGGCTCTTTGACAGAGCGCTTGATTAGTTGTTTTAATTGTAATTCTTTTAAAGTGTTTTATTTTGTTTTATGTTGTAAGTCGCCCAGAGCACCGCTGGTGGAGGGCAACTAAGCAAGTAATAAAAATTGATTGATTGATAATCTGGATTTTATATGGCAGTGTAGAAGGGACCTGGCAGACTAGGATTCAAATCGACCATGGAATCCACTGCCTTGGGCATCATGTCACAATCCCTCAAGGTCA
The DNA here is from genome assembly GCA_030556195.1 of Anolis apletophallus. Taxonomy (NCBI): domain Eukaryota; kingdom Metazoa; phylum Chordata; class Lepidosauria; order Squamata; family Anolidae; genus Anolis; species Anolis apletophallus. Next base: position 87,920,353 of record JARBWK010000005.1, on the reverse strand, counting down.
GAAGAAGGCAAAGACCCTCTCTGAAAAATCTTGTCAAAACTCCCCTCATAAATTCTCCTGAAGGTCACCATAATCTGAAACAATTTGACATGCCTATAAAAGCTTCAAAACAAGGAATCTATCATTGACAGCCATGGGTAGCATAACCCTCCATCCCTGTTCTCAATTTCACTCATCTACCTAACTTCTATAAGTCTCTTCCTGTAAGGTATGAATTTCCTCTCCCCCCAATCTCCAGAGTAAGCAAGCAAAGTAATAGACAGTGAAAGAAACATAAATGGCCTAAAATAAACAGAAATAAAAATTCTGACTAACAACTGAAGCGAGTAGTTAGGGATGGTGTTTTTTAAAACGTAAAAGCAGGCCATATAGAGGTTCTTCCTTCTTCCAGTATGGTCTTTATACAAGTTAAACACTCCCTTTCTCAAATTCCCTGTCTGAAAAACGTAAGGTAGAGCACCTTGGCCAGGGCACACATATAAAGCAAAGAATATCAAACAGAGTATCAAAACATCAATATTTTTGTGAGGATCCTGACAACTGGAGCAAACAGGGTTTAATAATACTGATTCTATTCACATGTTAGGAATGGTAAAACTCCAAGCCACGAGTCTTACATAAAAGACATCAATGTTGCACTCCAAAAAAGTGCAAGATCTAACATTATACAAGAAGCCCACATATGACTGAAGCCTGCTCAAGTTTCTTTTGCCACTACATATAATTTGAGAGTTGCACAACTTTCAAACAGACAAAAACTGCAGCCATGACACTGATTGCTTCATTGTGTTGTTTGTATCAAGGTACAGTGTGCAATACAATGTTGCATTTTTACATTTTATAAAAAATATAAGCAGCTGAGGACATGTTTTCTTTGGAAGCTGTGCCATTTCCTGTGGAGAGCAAAAAAGTGGGTTTAGGTTAATAATGCAAAGCTGCAGTTTCTTGCTCTGTTCTCAAACTCCACAGTTTTATGATGCATTGAAAATAATAATAATAATACTTTATTTGCATCCCACCCTATCTCCCCAAGGGGACTCAGAGCGGCTTCCAACATAATAACAGGCAAATATTCCATGCCTATATAAGCAAAGGAGTAAAAAATTAAATGAAAACAATAATCAAAAATACCAACAATCAAAATTGTACAACAAGTAAAAAAGACAGTTACATTAACTTTAAATAATTGTCATTGTGTTGTGTCATTTTCCTTCTCACTTATGTTTTTTTTTGATGGGTTAGAAACTCAAAATTCAACCCCAAGTTGGAAAACTACTGAATTTCTATTCCAACCCCAATAAGCTTCATGCATTAAGAGAGTAATATAAATAAAAGAAATAAGAAATAATAATTGCAGAATGGCACAGCCCTATGCAGATTGGCCTGATAAAAGAAAATCCTCCTTGTTCAAGCTGTTTAGAATGGGACATAAGGTATTCATCTTAAACATCTTCTTAACCATGACCTTCCTGATCTTCTTCAGATCCAAGATAGAACCCTATTCAGAAAAGCACTCTAATAACAGCTTATCCACTACCTACTGTTCTACAGCTGGCATTTCTAGATGGTGCTCCATGGCACTGGAGATCCTAGAGTGCTCTTCTAGATTGCTTGAACATGGAGAGGAGATACACTATTCAAGATGACATCGGAAACTCTATGAAAGAGCTTTCTCTTTCTTGCCATTTTTAGGATTCAAATGTCTGCAGGTTTTGAAACCCTCTTCCTTACTAATAGTCAGGAGGTGGGGAGGGGAACAGGCAGGGAAGGTCATCAGATTCAAGTTTATATCTCATCTTTCTCCCAGTGCTAGTTGCTGGGCTGCTTGCATCTGATTACACAGGTAGAACTAAGGAGGCAGTAAGTTATAATATTAAGACACAATTCAGGAGATTATGATTAAAATTAAAATATATTATTAAAATCAGTTTAAAAGTCCCACACTTCCTATGGAAAACTCATTTATATCTCTCTTCATGGCTCAAATTATCACATCAGTATGGTTGTCCCTGCTTTCACTGTGAGAACGAAACATTTTGCTTGCCCACTAATGTTCCTAGCCTAGGGACAATGCTGTGAAAGAAAAATCACAATTTTCTAGGAGCACGTTGTATTAAAACACTTTGTTTCATAAATTAAATTAGCAGTACAAATACTGTATTCAATTATTCAAAGTTTAAAAAGCAGTAAAAATACTGTCATAGTAGCTAAACTAAGGATATATACTGAATATTTCACACACACACTATACCATTTGTTTGTAAAGGCATGGAAAGATAATTTAAATGAAAATTACTCATGGCTCACATATGCAGAATTATTTAGAATTCACTCATTTCAAAATAACAGATAGCTATTACAAATGGAGTTCAATTGTTATATATACTCTTATATACGTCTAGAAAATTGAGTAAAAAAAATGTGACCCAAAAACCTGGATAGACTTATCTATGGGTAAATTATGCTAACTAAACTTTAATTTTTTAAAAAAAAGAACCATCCCCTTTTCTGAAATGTGAAAGGCAAGCTCTTGGTCTGTCATTCTCGACTCTCTTCTGGTCCCTTTTAATGCCTGGACAGAGTTGGTTTCCCGCTTGAAATGGTGCTGGTGCTTATCCTTCTCTGTAGAATGACCTTTGATCTATCTACAGGTTATATCCATAACTGTGGCCGCTAAAATATTGACTTATAAATGAGCTGATTTATAAACAAGTATATATGGTAGATAATTTTCAGGGCCACATTCATTGCTAAATTGTATGTTTTGCTATCCAGAATAGGATTGGGCCATTTGTGAAGTGATGGGATTGCTTCGCTCATCACCCTGCCCAAACTCTGTTCAAGTAACTTGTCAGAGCCAGTTCAGCTTACTGGGGGCATAGCAGGAAAAGGAAGACAGAAGTGTACCACCAAGGCTTCCTGAAAATTTGGGATTTTCTGAAAGCAGAGATTGATAGAAGGTTCCTTTCTCTGAGAGAGATAATTCTGACATCTTTTGTTGGGTCCTTGGGACAGGAGGGGCACAACGCTAGGAATATAAGATTGTCTCCCATGGTTATCTGTGTTTTTTAAATCTATGTATTAATTCCTTTTGAAAACAACTTAAGCTACATCCCTTGGTCTGATGTAAGGAAAAGGGACCTTGTAGCTCTACAGATATTGCTGGACTGTATGCCTCAACAGAAACAGCTATGACGGCACATTTTGAGGGTGGTGGTAGGACAGTTCAAAAATACTGGAGATGCTGCACATGCTCCCTGTATTTGTTCAACAGGATGTTCATACTGTGTAGTGTTCATTGGACAACCACAAGTTCTAGTACTTTGAAACAGGAAGAAAGGAACCTCTGTGTCACTCATTCTTTTTTACATGTATCATATTAGTCCTTGATCATACAATCCTGTACATGCTTATTCAGAAATAAGTCTTGTTCTCTTACTATTTCCTACTGTGTCAGAAAAATAGCTATAGAATCACATGCTATCTCATATTTTTACCAAAATATACCCAGTTATTTTGGTTTTCCTTGCAGGAACCTTGACCCAATACTGATTTTTTGTTGTTGCTGCTGCTGCTGCTGTTGTCAGCTTTCACACAATTTTCTAATTCCTTTTTATTTCTAAGAATGTTCTTCTCCCTTAACCTCAAAAAGAAAATACAAATACTCAGAATACTAAGTAAACTGGAGAATAAATGTTTCCTTTCCTACCCTCCGTTCCTTGAGCATATTTGGAAACTATATTGGATGGCAGTTTTAGAACATTTTCTTTGGCCTCTTTAAAGTTTAAAAATGATTGGGGGGGGGGGCACTAAATAAGACGGTATTTTATTCATCATTTCAAGAGAAACTATTCTATAATCAGCTTCTTTTATTTTTGTCAGGAAAGGGGTGTGGAGAAATGGGAATTTTCCCTCCAGCGCCCACATCTCTAAATTTTATTTTCAAACTAGGCTACTTCATAACAATCCCTAACATGAAATTTATCTTGGCTGCAACAAGTGAACAGTGAATTGACACCTTAATTGATACGATGTCTGTAACATTTCTTTTTGGAGTGTCACAGCCTATTCATATTCTACCCATGTTTATGTGATGCTGGAATTATTTTGTGAAATATGCCTAATATGCAGCATTTAACATATAGTATGTGTATACATGTGTGTATTTATGGCACTCAATTGCATATTTCTCTCCACTTGAAAAAAAACCCTTCCTTTATTTCTTCTATCTTTTATCTAATGGCTGTTATGTTTTTGAAAGCGTTTTTGTCATTTAGAAAACTTTCTGGATAATTAACTATACAATATCTTCTGGGACCTACAAGGCATTGTCAGATATACAGTGTTCCCTCACTTATTGCTGGAGTTAGGTTCCAGGACCTCCCAGAATAAGTGAAAAACCGTGATGTAGGGATGTTGTATTTATTTTAATATTTATACATTATTTTATTATTTATACACTATTTTAAGTCTTTATAAACTTAAAATAAAGTGAAGGAAAGGAAGGAAAGGCCCTTCAAGGCTGGAGGGAGGGAGGACTGAGGAGGGAAAGTACTTTGGAGAGCGGCGGCAGCAAAACCCCACAAAACAGCAAAAAATACCATAATATATATTTTAAATTAATATTTTTTGAAACAGCGAGTCCGCAATAAGCGAACCGCGAAGTAGCGAGGGAACACTGTATCTCCATTTATAGGTTCCAGAGTAAATCTAGTGGTTAGGGAATAAGGAATAAGTCCCGACTCTACCCTTTATGTATGATTGGTTTCCAATGGAGGGTAAAAACAACTTTATTCTTAGTCCAAGTAGTCAAGGAAGGAAATTCTTGAATTTTCTAAGCACAACCCCTCCACCCAAAATCTGTGAGTTTTTTTCCAGGATCAGTTCTCTTCTACATAATTATTTAACAATATTAATGTATTAATCCTTGATAACAATTTTCATGAAATTCTAGGATCCAATCAGATACTGGGAAATTAAATGCACAGAATGTACTTGCACAACACTTCACAGTAAGACTGAACATGCTGCCAAGAAACTAAAACGATTTATTTTTTCTCTATCCACTGCTATATGAAGCTTCTTCAATATATCTGGATAATATGTATCTCCCCCATAGTAGAAGAAAAACAATACCAACTATGGCACTTGTATTAATTGGTCCACAAGAACTTAAGATAACACAAAACAGTTCAAGGAAATACTTTGAGAGAAACCAATCCTCCTGGTGAAGGCTGGGAAATTCAAAGCGAAAGACCGACCATCATCATCTGTCCATAATATTCTTCAGAGCCTTCCCCCACTTAATAGGTGTTTTGTAGGAGTGGACAAGGAGCACCCCCCTCTCAATACCAACTTTGGAGATAGATAAAGACCTGACCTTTTCAAAAGCACCTGGAATTAGTGTCCAGGAACTATGAGGTCAGACATGAGTAACTAAATTTTAGCAAAAACAGTGCAAACTCCAAAACTGTGAATACGCACTTAACAAAAGTACTAATAAAATAAAATAAATTTGTTAAAGTCTTAAGTCCATGATAATTACATAAAAACAAACATCATTTTTCAACTCCAGTTGCATTTTAGATAAATGTGATTGCTGGATATTTTAAAGAAATTACTGTAACATGAGCTACTAGCAGCATTACATACTGTGGACTTCCACATGTGACACATGACTAGGAAATGTACATGAAAAAAAGCTTGGTTTTATTTAAAACATAATCTCAGAAATCGATATAATTGACAAGTGATATTGTACTTGTAATTCTAAAACAGAACTATTCAAATCCAGCTTGGTTGGTGCTACTACTGACCACAAGATAGAGAACAAAACAAATAAATCTAGATATACAATTATATTAGAGACTGACATACTTTTAAGCCATTAATTTCAGGCTCTCATTCTGAATAACATTTTTTTCCAGTATTTCTCATTCCAATACAGTTCTTTAGCTAAGGATTTTTGTTTGTTTGTTTGTTTCTGTTTTGGGAGAACAGCTGATTAAAACTCACAACTGGGTTATTGGACAAAATATGCTGTAGCTATGAAATGATACAGCAGGGACCAGTTTCACTGTTAATTTAAAATGCTAGAATTAATTAGGTAGTGGAAAGGAAGAATTTAATAAGCACACTTTACAACTTGAAGTTCTGCTTTTATTAAACATCCCTTGCCAAATGAAGCTAAATATCACTGGCCTGTCTTGCTTTGGTTTCCTCCTTTGTATTTTTTCTATTAAAATGCTAGAATTCTCCAATTCTTCTGACTACAAACTTTTGAACATAATTAAATTTTAACAACTGTATCGATTACAAGTAAACCAATGGGCTTTCTACTTGTTCTAGGAAACCTTTTTGGAAAAATTAAGTTTTAAATTTTTGTTTTTGAATTAAAGGTTGTCTCAGAAATGGTCACTTCCAGTCAACTTGGATTGACATACTAAGAAATTAGCATCTCTCTCAAAAAGATATGCATATTTAATAAAGTTGTTTTGCCAAAATGCCATATTCTGGTTTTTAAATCAACTTGTAAGAAATCTACCATCTAAAAATCACTATAAAGACAATCAATGATATTATTTAGCTGAAATTTGGGGTGAGGGTGTGATGAGGTGTGTTATTTGTGTGTTAATGCATATGTTATATGTTAATCATATGTTTGTCTAAGTGTTTAAAAAAGGCAGTCTTTAAAAGCCACAGAGAGTAGGCAGTAGAATGTTCGCAGCAGCAAGCCTCAAACAGAAGCTGTTGCCATGACAACGAAAGCCACTCAAGCTTTAGAATGTTCGCAGTTTGAAATGACAGTTAGGATTTGGCAGTTGGTGTGGAGCAAGCTGTCTGTTAGAGCTGCAAGTGTGCAGTTCAGTTCTGTGTGTGGGGTTTAGAGAAACCCAAGTGTGGGACAAGTTTAGTCCTAGTTAGGGTTGACAGTAACCTAGTAGTAAGCAGTTAAGTAGTAGAACTGCTGGTACTTGTGCTAGTAACTGTATCAGGGGAAGTTAAAACCCCAGTGTTAAATTGTTTGGAACTTCAAGTCTGTACCTCTTTGGAGCTTCCTGAAACCACCTAAGCTTTGTACCCGTTTGTGAAATAAATTGTTAAACACTTTCAACACAACATCTGTGGAAGTCGTTTGTTAATAAAGACCCTCACATCTAGTGGTCAGGACAGGATAAATGGTGGCAGCAAGTTAAAGAGAAGAAAAGCCTTGACAAATTGGTGTCGAATCTACACAGGGGGGAATGATAAAATTCTGCTATGAGCATTATCAGTTTAAGGTACTCAGGAACAGTTATCTGAGATTTATTCAGCTTGGAATAAATGAGTATTTGAAATAGCAAAACTGTAGATTTTACAACTTAAACAGAATTTATCTCAAAATTGTCAATTTTTGAGTTTGAGTGGCATTTTACTAAAATCTAGGTACTTCTCAGTATGAGAAATTTACTGAGGTTTTTATTATGTCAGTCTGTTTTGGAAATATTAACAATCTGAGATCATGCTACTTTGTCAACTGCAATATTTATTCTTCAACAAGAACACAGATGGGCATGCTGTCAAAAAGAAGTCACTGCTGCAAGTTAGAAACTTATCAACGCACTACCAAAAAGTTAAACTGTATAATAAACGAATCCAAGTCTACTACAATTCATTGGTAATGCAGAAAGTTTCAAGGTGTAGGAATCTGGGTCATTACATGCACTGTATTGTCCGAATCTCCAAACACTGCAAACAATAATTCTGAGGCTGATACTTTCTACCAATGTAGGTCAGCAGGCTTTTTTCCCCTCAGGAAACCCAAAATCATCTTAGCGTCCGGCCAAACACAAAGGTATTGCTTATCAATAAGGTCAGAGAGACCTTTCCTTATACCCATGCTTCATAAAAGGCCAGGCCACCTTACTACCTGGCTGAAAAAGAAAAGGGTTAAACCTGCATTTAGTTAACAAGGCAGTTAGTTAATAATGCCCAACTGATTAAATTCCTGATGGGACACAGCTAACGAGAAGGGATTAGTATCTCTAAAAGCTTGCTTGCTATTTAGCAGAGAATGCCAGATCTAACTATCCCACATCACATTTGCAGGACCTTCACGCCTCTTGAAGGTGGATGGATTTCTGTAGGGGTTTTATTGGGGGGGGGGGGGAATTAATCAACATTCTTTAGTTTGAGGGGTTCTTACTAACACATAAGGTGGCTCTTTCCTACTACTACTACTACCACCAATAATAATAATAATTTATTTATATTCCCCGAAGGGGCACAGGGCAGCTCACAAAAGCACTCAATAGTGCAAACATATAAATACAAAGCACATATACAAAATAACACAATAACACTGAAGTTCATATAAACTAATTACATGAAACATCATACACTTCTCTTGGTGAAGCTTTACATTTCACATTTAGTCACATTTTAAAACGTGAGTTTCATGTGGGATTGATAGCAAGTAGATGTTTGGTCCCTGAGACATGAGCCTTTTGAAGACTCATCACCTTCACGGCTAACTCTATAAATAATACCTGTCAACCAAAGGAAGACTATAATACCAAAACCTGTAGGGGTAACTGTCCTCCTATTTAGACAAAAGAAGGGTAACTTCTTAAGAGCATGGTGCCACACCACCATCAGTTTAACATAGAATCATAGGGTTGGAAGAGAACACAAGGACCATCCAGTCCAACCCCATTCTGCCAGGCAGGAGCACACAAAGCACCCCGACACATGGCCATCCAGTCTCTGCTTCAAAGTCCCCAGAGAAGGAGACTCCACTACACTGTGGGGCAGCATATTTCATTGACAAACAGCTTTTACCGTCAGAAAGTTCATACCAATGTTTAGGTGGAATATTTTTTCCTACAATTTGAATTTATTGCTCCATGTCCAAGTCTCCAGGGCAGCAGAAAACAAACTTGTCCCCTCCTCACTGTGACACCATTCAAACATTTAAACATGGATATCATGACCTTCTTTCCTCCAATATAAACATACTCAGTTCCCTAAGCTGTTGCCTGTAATGCTTGTTTTCCAAACAGTTGACCATTTTGCTTGCCCTTCTGCCAGTCTGCCCTTGTTGCAGTATTAGTAGTAACTGGTAAAATCTGAAATGGTTCCGTATAATTGCAAGAGGGAACCAGAGCACTTGTAACACAACCTTTCTGTGTTACAAGGCATCATGTTTCCCATCTCCCTATAAGGAAAGGGAATGGAAACGACAAAATTTTTTGAGTTGCTACAATTGAAAATTGAAAAAGATCACTGATTTTAGCAGGGGAAAATGGGTTTTCAGGCAAGAGGATTTCATAGAGCTTGTGGCCTACATAGATTTAAATGTCCTGTGGAACAACCAAACAATTCTTCTTAAGTCTCCAAAATCCTGATTGTTCCACCTTAGCCTACCTTCAGATCTATTCATACATTAATTGGTTTACCATAAATCCTCATCTTAGCTCACAAGGATTATGCATGGGTCAAAGAAAAATAACATCCAAATTCTTTAAGTTGGGTCCCATGCTGCCAATAGTGTAATATCATTTTAAAGGTGATCTCCTTTTCATACGCATGAAGAATGTTTAGTGGTCTGAGACTCCTTCTTCATGATGCTCTTGCTGGTATTTTTCATTGTGCCTGCCATAGAATAAGCTTAACGTCTGCTGTGTTGCAGCCTTATCAGTGTGTGAGCCTGCTTTATAAAAATTCACATGATAAAGCATTATATTGCTCCTCATAATTTAATATATCCTAACTAGAGTTTAATGCCACCTCCCTTATTTATTTTGTCAGTAGCTGCATTAAAATAGGAACATAGCTCAGGAGGGAAAAACACATGCACTGCATGAAAAGGTTCCAGATTAAATGCCTGACATTTGTAGTTTAAATTGGGAAAGACAGCTGACCCAACTCCTTGAAAACTGCTACAAGTCAATGTACTGAACTAGATGAATCCACAGTTTAATTTTGTGTAAAATAGCTCCCTTCCTATGATACTGTGACACAAGTTTGAAACTTTCAGACATACCTCCATAGGGTCAGAGACAAATGAATCTATTCTATGTCCTCAAGAGGGTTGACAATGTTGCAACTACAGGTGTTTCTTAAATCTGTAAGTGAATAATGCAGTTTTTTCCCTTATAGATGCTAGAGAGAAAGCCAGCTGTATTAACACCTTAAAATTCTCTTCAGTATAAGACATTATTCAGGTGGCATGTTTATTAAAATATGCTTTGGGTTCAACCTATCTTCTCCTTCTATGAACCAGCACGGACTCTGAGATCTGCCGGGGAGGCCGTTCTCTTGGTCCCACCACCGTCCCAAGTACGGTTGGCAGGGATGAGGGAGAAGGCCTTCTCAGTGGTGGCTCTCCGGCTCTGAAATGTCCTCCCACGAGAGATTAGGTTAGCCCCCTCTCGCCAAACCTTTCGGTCTAGCCTAAAAACATGGCTTTTTAAATGGGCCTTTGACCTTGAGTAGATTTCAATGGTTGCATGTGAGGACTGATGGTTCACTCCGGCACTTTCGCTCATTAATTGAAGACAAGACAATTTTATCCGCAGGCACTACTGCATTTTATAAATTTTAAAATTCTATTATGTGATGTTATGTACATTCATTGTGTTTGTGGTTGCAATTTTTTGCCGTTATTGTTTTTATACTTATATATTGTTTATTTTACACGCAGTACTCTGGAGTGCTTTTGTGAGCCACCCCAAGTCCCTTCGGGGAGATGGTGGCGGGATATAAATGAAGATTATTATTATTATTTATAAGCACCTCAATAATAGCAATAATAATAACTAAATAAAACAAAAATAGTAACTAATAGAATTGACTTCTGCTTACATTACTTAAATGATCCAGGACGACCCCAAGAAGGCATGGTGAAAATGCCTACTTTGCTAAAGGAGATAATGTGAGGTGATAAAATGTTAACTTTTTTTTAAAGAAGTGGGTGTGTTAGGGGAGTGTGGCCCATTAAGGTAAAGCTAATGAGGTCCCTGTCCTTTCCCATTTGTTTCTTGCCCCAAAACAGTGTATTTCCTTTTATTAGTGGGAACAAGGGACTCTAACAAGTTTATAATCTTCATTTTCCTTTCTTTTCTACGTGCCAGTAGCAAATGCCGGTATGTTTGTAGTATTCTTGATGCTAGGAAAGTATCTGTTGGGCTGATGCAAGAGTCAGTGAAGTAAAGTTAGAGAAAGATGTTGAAACTTCATTAAGTTTAGGGATAGCCTGCACACACATACACAATTTCTGCTCCCAGCCTACGTTCAGAGATAACCAGCTACACATGTTGTGGCCATCACTCTTCTAGATTTTCCTCTTATATATCAACCCTCTCCCGCCTGTGCCTTATTAGCAATTTTAAAATATTTTCCTGTTAAGTCCTATCATATTTCATTAATATTTTTAAAAAATTTGTCCTTCTTTGCAAAAGTCTGCCATCTTCAAGTCCATTGTCTTGCCCTTACCTTCTTAATGCTCAAACCAGCCACCAGTATTCCCTGTGTCTTATTAATTTTTTTACGCTGAAAATAGCTGTCCCTTCCCTATTTTTATCAAGCCACATCGATTTTTGCTTTCATTATCTCGATGACCCATTTCTTATCAAACCCTTTCCTGACTCAACTGGCATTACCAAATGCACCACTGGTGACATCAAACAAGGCATCTTTATGATACTAAGAAGGCAAAGAAGGGAAGGGAACACGCTATTGTTAAAATCAAACTGAATTATCACCATATTTAGATCTGTGCTTATAGGGTTTTATGAGGTCAAAAGCATGAGAAACAGGCAGAATATCAAGTGACTTAGAAGGAAATATACATCCTGATCCTATTAAAGACAACATTCTGCTCATTTTGAAAGTAAGGTGAAACCACATATCTAATTGTGATCTTGGGCATACCATTTGCTTTTTGCCACTATGCTCATCTTCAAGGTTCCAAAGTCTCAAATCAACTGTAGTCCCTATTTTGATTTTGTGGGATAAAAAATGTTATCCAACCCACATGGTAGTCTCCTTAACCTTTAAGTATAAGACACCTCATCACATGCATGGTTACTGCCTACAAGCTCATCTGGATGATATCCTTTCAGCCAAGTCCACAGTTCATATATTGAGCCAAGAAAATGCCTTTAGCTCATTCTATCATCCCACACAAACATGCATTATTTGTTCTCTTTCAAGATAAATATCTAGTTCACACCATTGGTGTTTGAATGAACAAGACAGCAATTAGTGGGAAAGGTGGCTATCGTATTTCTATATTAATGGTGAATGTAGCTGTTGTATAAATAGATGTAATAAAGTTGTAAAGGGAACATGGAAATGGAAGTTCAAAGCACACAAACCCCAATCTCAAGAAATAAGGGAAGGGGGAAAACTCCAATGAATCCATTTACCTGTAATTTTGTCTCTCACAAGCTTGCAGGATTCTATTTCACCAATGCTGCCAAAAAGGCTCCTGAACTCTTCTTGCGTCATGTTTTGGGGTAAGTAGTTGACTATGAGGTTGGTTTTGCTGTCGTCTGTAGCAGCTCCTGTCTGCATAGGAGAAGGGCAGTTCCGACTGTTGCTGGCAGGTCCATTGGTTGTATTGGATGTTGGGCCATTGGACACCTGAGGCTCCATGGTGCTAATTATCTAAACAGAGATGGAAAGAGGAAAAATGCCATCTTAAAACTCAGATACAGTTGCTATTTTTAAAAATACACTTACAAATGAACACGTAGGTAGCATTCATGGCCAATTTAAGACAGTTAACCAAAAAAACCCCCCTATCCAGCTTCATTCTTTTCCTATTGTTGTAAAGTAGGTCATGCTAGTCTTTGGCAGAGAGCACATACTAAAATGCAGAGGCAAATAAAACCTCCTTTTTGCTTTTTAATGTTAATGCAAAGATAATTTCTTTTTCCATGATGCAATCGTTTTTCATAAATGTATATTTACATCACACAAATTTAATTATGATCAAAGGTATAATAACGAAGATTGAAGTTATAATTTAAGGGGAAGAAACTCATATAGAGGTAGCAATTTTGTAAAGGTAAAAATACATTAGCTTACTTAATTACTGCAACGCCCAGCACTGTGACAGGCTTATCTAGGCCAGTCATGCTATAGAAAACTGTGACTGTGATCCGCTTGAAGCAATAACCTCTCAGTTTTAGCAAACGCGCTTACTTGCATCACTGAAAGACCTGTATTCTTCAGTTACATTTGTCATTATAGGCTTCTTTTGATTTTTTACTAAATAAAGCTCCGAAACTGCTACTTTCTATATGAGCCAACATTGCACATGTAAATAGTCTTTAATATGCTCCCCATAGGGCATAGTTTCCAGACCTTTGATCATTTTAGTCGCCCTCCTCTGGATATCTTCCAGCTTGTCAATATCTCTTTTGAAGTGTGGTGCCCAGAATTTGACACAGTATTCCAGGTGAGGTCTAACCAAAGCAGAATACAAAGGCACCATGACTTCCCTCGATCTAGACACTATACTCCTTTTGATGCAGCCCAAAATCCCATTGGCTTTTTTAGCTACTCTGTTTCATCCAGACCTTTGAAAACGGAGGGCGAGGGAAACAATTGGAAACTTCCTGGAACTTATTACATTCTATCTCATTCCCACAACTGTATAAATAACTGCTATTTCGATCATTCTAAATTATAGCCATATACCACATACCGGTATTTGACATGTGGGTTCCTCTTTCATTATTGTTTGCACAATGGTTCTGTAAACAAAGCCCTTCCTGCCCCTCCCCCCACAAGCAAGCATGCAAGACCACAGAGTGAATCCCACTCCCACAATCTAGTCTCCACCCTACCTGGCCGCCCAGCACCTCCCAGTTGTAGCCATGCTGCCTGTTGCTGTGCCCCAATACCCCAGAGCAGAAGCCCACCGTGGAGAGGGAGGTGACTTTGTGGTCTCCTGAGGGAAAAAACAGAAGCCTCACTTTGACATTTGTGCCACAGTATGAGGTGCAGAAGTCAGTGGCAGCAGCCAAAACAATCGAGGGAGAGTGGTTGGCAAATGGCTAGCTTGTTGGCTTTCTAGATTTTATTGGATTGCAGTTCTAGTAACTTCCATGAATCCCTGCCATCATGGCCATTAGTCAGGATTAGTTAGGACAGTGTTTCCCAACCGCTGTGCTGCGGCCGATCATCAAGTGTGCCATGGAAGGAGGAGGAGGCTGCTATGGCTGCTGTTGTTATTGTTGTCCTATCCTTCCCCTCACAGTCCAAAGGAAAAGCAGCGGCGGTAGCGGAGGCTGCTGCCTCCTCACCCCGGACTGCTCTTTCCCTCGCGCTCGCTCATGTGTGAGGCGAGGGGGCGGCTCCTCTGTGCAGCCGCGCCTTACCCTCGCTCGTGCGCTCTCTCTCTCTACCGCTGGGAGTTGTAGGCCAAAACATCATGGAGGAGGGGAAAGGGCGGGGACTGTTTTGAGCGCTGCAAAAAACAGAGAGGGGTGAAAGGAAGTCACTCCTCAATTGGTTGAGCTAATAAAGAAAAATGCAAGAACTTCACAAATCTATTCATTGGTGTTTAACTTTTCTTCGGGGAGAGAGGGGGAGAAGCCTTATCGCAAATCTCACGATAACATGCTTCCATTTAGCGCAAGATTTTGGCAGTCCCGCTGCACCGAAACACGGACCGCACAGCAGCCACTATAGCCGCTTTTTTCCTGTGTAACATCCGAAACAGCTTTAACATCTACAGCAGCTTGATCTTCCAGCAAGTAATTATTATTATTTTACACTTCACAACATAAGATTATATTCTCCACGTACTCTGAGAACTCTGAGCATGCACCAATTCATGGATACTTTTACTCAATACTGTACTATTACATGTAATTGACCATTCAGGAGAACCTTTGAGAGTATATCATTCCTCCTTTATTTTGTCCACATAGAACATAATTCTATCTTGGGGTTGCTACATTGAATTAAGAATATATGCAGGTACTTCTCCATATTGATGGTTCCTGATGCTTTCTTTGTATATCTGCAGGTTATTTATATCATTGAGAATTTTGTACTATTTAGTCAATGTACTTTGTGACATATTGATATTTGTAATGTTATGATGTTATATATATTCAACACTAACATTTCCCATATATGATTATATCTCCATACTGCTTATAGTGTACTTTTTGGATACTCAATTTGTCTCATTTGATATGATTCCTGCAGTTCTAATAGAAAAGCAATGTTTATAAATGTGTTGAACTTACATATCTCTCCAAAGATTGATGTACTGACATATTGAGATACTGTGTATATTGTCCTTTTGAAACTTATAGTTCATTGAATTTTATATGACTCCTATAATCTGAATTGCTATTGATTGTGTGTTAACTATAAATCCCAGAAACTGTAACTCCCAAATGTCAACGTCTATTTTCCTCAAACTCCATCTGTGTTCACATTTGGGCATATCGAGTATTCATGCCAAGTTTGGTTCTGATCCAACATTGTTTGAGTCCCCAGTGCTCTCTGAATATAGGTGAACTACAACTCCAAAACTCAAGGTCAATGCCCACCAAACTCTTATAGCATTTTCTCTTGGTTATGGGAGTTCTGTGTGGGAAGTTTGTGTCTTTCTGCCATTCCTGCCAGGATATCTATGTTGTGTTCATCGAAACAGGCCCAGGTTTCACACTGAGTGTATAAATGCATTTAAAAACATAATAACTATATGTATTACTGTGTTAGAGTGTCATTTTGTGTCATTTTAGTTGGCGGTGTGCCCCAGAATTTTGTAAATGTAAAAAATGTGCTGTGGCTCAAAAAAGGTTGAACAACACTGAGTTAGGAGCTGCAGTCCAATTGTAAGCTACCTCTTTCCTATCTCAAAGTTAAGGCTTAAAAGTGTGTTCCACAGTGCAGCATAGTCAGATTAAGTATTTGCATTGTCTGTCTGAAAGACTACAACTGCAAGAATATTTTTTCTACATATTTTAATAAATGCATGTATGTACTTATGTACCTTAGTAGCCTCTAAGAAAACAAAGCACTCAAAATGAAAGATGCAGCAACATAAATATGCATCTATTTTCAAAATATGTTTAGACATTCTCCTAGAAACTAGCAAAACTAGGGTCAGACATTCAACCTTAGCCCTTTACATACATGTGGAAGATTATGTTTTTTTCTTCGATAAATTTTCTTCTGTCTTCATTCCACCCACTCTTTTCATGACCTTCAAAATTCTTCAATTACAAGACATTTCTTTCATCATAATTTGAAAAACATGTTGATTAAACAGTAGAATCACTATGGTGATAATATCATTTCCTACAAATGTCTTGCATGTGGAAAATGTCTTGAATGAACATGTGATCTTAGAACAAACACTATCTCTCAAAAGAAAGAATAATGTATTCAAGTCTTTGTAATCTGATAATCAATACTCTTGTTAGACAAAGTACATTTCATGCAAAATCAGAATCATAATATTATTTGTTTTTCAATTATTTGCCTAACACTCAGACCTGTCAGTACTTCTGCATTTGACATAATGAAGCTGCTGGGGAAAAAACTCCTTTAATTCACACATACAAACACACACATACCGGTACACAAATGTATATTCTAAAAGAAGTCGTGGAACTTCTGGGTGGAGGAGGAATCTATCTGCTTGCCAAATAATATTTTCTCCATCTTTTAATACTAAACAGTAGCATCAACATGATTTCCTGTAGATTTCTGGATCTTAAACTTCATAATTTTAATTTTCTTATTTAAATTTATTTTTTGCAGTTTTGGCCCTCCATATCCACAGGTTCTATATTTATTTATTTATTATTTCGATTTAATAAACCGCCCTTCCCGAAGCTCAGGGCGGTTTCCAGCATATATATCTATGGATATAGATGGCTATAGCCTGAAAATATCAAGGTGCAGCCCTTGATTTTGCTGCATACACCTTAAAAAACAACACCTGAGAAAATGTTACTTTTTATTTCTGCTTCAGTCTATGAATAAAAAGGAGTGTGGAACATGAGATCAGGTTGCAGACTTTTTTTTAAAAAAAACCTCTTAATACAACAATGTGTCTACTATTGAAATAAAACAGAAGAATTACTTTCATTTTATAAAAAGGAGATTGATGACCAAGTGGTCCAAGCTCTGACTTTTGGGAACCCAACTAAAGACCACCCACCATTTATATCCATCTGGCACTTCAGTAGCATCCACCCACGTTGTCATAAAGGACTGTTCCAGATACAATATCAATTCAAATACTGACATTTCAGTACACAAAAGTTTAAGGAAGACATCAGAAAGCTGAAATGTGCCCAGGAGAGCGGACCAAGATGGTAAAGAGTCAAATAATAAAATCATAGATACGTTTGTGAGAAACACAGACTATAAATTCAATAAATAGGAACCTAGTGGTTGAGGGAACTGTTGTATTTAATCTGGAGAAGACTGGTGATGTAATAGCCATCTTATAATAGCTGTGGAAGACAGAGTAAACTTGATCTGTACTCGTTTTTGAAAAAAAACCTGCACTTTTTCCAGATACTTTCAATATCATCCATTAGGGTGAGGTTTTGGGCAAACTACATCTGGCCTGCAGAGAATACTGGAAATGTGGACTGAGATAAGCTCATTAAATCTTGGACTGAAATCAAATTCTTAATACTTCATTGGCAATAGCTGGCATACTGTTCTGTATGTGAGACTAACAGCAGCTGATAATTGAGGAGAAAGAGATCCAGAGAATACGAGATACTTTTCTTCACGCATAGTGCATGAGTAGAAGAACAGATCATCCACCCCCCCCCCCTTATTTATTTACATCATTTCTACCCCGCTCTTCTCACCTCCTTCATTTTGCCATGTTTACAAGATAAAAATGTTCAATGGTAACCTAGTAAAGTTTACATGGATTCAGAATTTTGAAAAAGGACAATTAAATAAATTGTGGTACATTCCATGTTTCCTACCCACCCAGAAAAAAACACAAATTGGACAGATTGGCACACAGAAACCTTTGGAAAAGGACATAATACCATTCCATTTTTAAAAAGGATAACATCTTATCTTAAATATTTTAACTAGTTGTAAAAAATGAATGCTTTTTTCTAAAATATTCATTTTTATAATAAAGTGTAAGGTGTGTAAACATCAAAATAGCAGCGGTTTAAAAAAATCAAATTAGCAACAATGAGATGTTTTAGTTGTTCCCAAAATAAATATATCAGTTTCATCGAATATTATGAGGGAAAGCAAATTATTTAAAATCTACATACATATAGGTTATTTAAAATGAAAATGCTTTTTGGGGTACTGTCTATTTTCAGACATGAGTATTGAATGGTAGAAAACTTCTGGCTTGTATTATAAAATGTTTAATGTATAGAGAATAAAAATTAATACATTTCTCATTTTATATGAATGTGCATGCACAAATATATATTTCTGATGGACAAAATATACAGAAATAAAGGAACCACAATTATTATAGCAAGCCTGAGCACCATTTACAAACATGCGATTCTCAACAAGCAAGCAAACAGAAGTGAAAATATGGTAGTAAAAGAATGTTCAAGTTGGACAAAGAGAAAATGATAGTTGAAAAGCATATAGGAAAAATTACTGTGGCACAATAATAATGAAAAATTCAGAAATAATGGTTTCAAATTCAAAATGTTACTTTATGAACACAATTAGATTATTCCTTCAATGAGTAATATTATATTGATAAACAATGCAGGTGTTTCATTTAATGCCATTGTAATTTGTTTCTTCAGCACATCAACAGAATATTTTGTATTTTTTAATTTTAACTACTAATTGTATTGTTTTTATATAGTGTGTATTAATTATTGTTGTATTTTATATTGTGGCATTCGTTGCCATATGTACACCGCCTCGAGTCGCCTTTGGGCTGAGAGGGGCGGTATAAAAATATAGTAAATAAATAAATAATACCTTCAAACAGGATATAGCACATGGAAAACCACATTTCCAGTCAGTCCTACTGACTGCAATGAGTCTCTATAAAAACATATTGCAGATTGCAATTATCTTAATTTCTTGATCATCTGGATTCAGTCTGAATCTCCATATATCTATTTTTAAACTACATCAGATCTGACTGATAGATAACCTACTTCCAAGAAGTCACATATTCTAAACACCTACCTTATAATTCAGTTACCCTATATACTCATGTATAAGTTTAGCTTTTTTTGGGTCAAATATCAGTTTTGAAATCCTGGTTCAACTCATCGACCGGTACACAGTATCTTAGCTCTAATCAAAAAAGAAACCACCCCCTCTCCGAAGAGATTGGTAAAAGGCAAGAGCTTAGGCCATCCTGGGAAAACATGAAAGAAGCATTCATTACTTCTACTCTCCATATGGCATTATTTCTTGCTTTTTTGAACACCTGGTAAGGGGAATGATGGTGGCCAACAAGATGGCTGGTTCCTGGAGGCAACATTTGTTACTTTCTCCTCTCTGCAGAATGACCTTCTATTTATCTACAGATCTTATCAAAATCCATATTGTTGGTCCCCAAACTTTCCCTTGACTTATACATTAGATCAACTTATGCATGAGTATATATGGTAATATTCTCAGTTCATGTTTCATCCATGAGTTAGATGAACATATAATTGATGATTAGTTGTTCCTTAGGGTTCAATGAGCACTGATTTTTACCCTCTATGTGTTTCTATAACACCAGGTATTAGTATCATTTTAAACAGCCAAGTAATATTTGCCAGCTACATGGCAATTCATCAGTTCAGATACCTCAGCTTGATATTAGTTAAACATTTTACTATTTCTCTTTTTTCTCCTTTCTAACTAATTTTAAAATGTTAGTCCTGGGGAAAGAAGGATTTCAAACCAAAATCTTCAAAGCTTTAATCTTGGGATGCCACAAAAAAGTCACTAACCCAAAGAGTCAAAGAAGTATTGCAGAATCATATCATGGCAGAGCAGAAATCAAATCATGCCTGACACTCACTGTACATCTGACCAGCAGAGAACCCTTGTCCCCACAGAAGAGTTTAGCTCATGAGTCAATCATATTTGCATACTTTTGCATCACAACAATTTGAAAGAATTAATCCATAATCCCATAATGATGCGTAAGGCCCACTGAACCCAAGGCATCTTCTTTCTGAGTAGGTTTGCACAGAATTGCACTGTTAGGTGTTCATAGTCTCTCACCCTAATCATTCTAAATATTTTCATGTAAACCACTCCTAATGTGCTAGCAGGCTTTCGTACAGTGGGGGTATAAACGTGACTGAATGAATAAACTAAAAACACCCTGTTCCTAAATTAGGATGACATTTGAAAAATATAACCCAGAAGGGTTGGAAACAGCTTCTTTGTGGGACTTCTGAAAGCACATTTTCTTCTCAGTATAACGTAACTGCCAGGCTTCAGTGTCAATTACTATTTTTTTTTATTAAAGCTTCTCCACTGCACAACCAGAAATGCTATTATTTATTTAATAAATACATCATGAACACAAAATAAAATGAAAAAACTAAGTTTCAGAGCAACTCTGCCTCCAGGCAAATCCAATATTCCAGAAATAAATCTTTAACCCTCTGCATTTTGACATAACAACCTGCAAAAAGAAATGACTGTTCGTACAAAGATGTCTCCTGCATTTTCTCAAATAACTAAGCTCTGGATTACAGTTCTTTAATTGTCAAAATAACCTATTAAGTAAAAGAAAAATAATTTGAACAAAGATTTATCCGTATTTGGATGTACGAGTGACAAGAACCTGAAACTAAGTCCATAACATAAAGAAATTAAAAACTGACCCTTCTATATTGCTGTTTATTTTACACAAACATAACTGCTGATCCAAGCATATAACTGCAATGTACCGTATTTTTCGCACCATAAGACACAGTTTTTTTCCTCCCAAATTAGGAAGAAAAATCAGCCGCGTCTTATGGAGCGAAGATGCAGGCAAGGAGGGGGGGGAGGCGCTGGAGCAGAGGGGGGGCGGCGATATACTCACCAAAAGTGTCTGGAGACCACCGCCTCTGTCGCCGCCTCTCCTCTTCTCTGGTCCGTCCCTTTCCTTCCCCCCGCCCTTTCTTCCCTCGAGCAAGGGCGGGGGAAAGGAGCAAGAGGAGGAGCGAAGCAGCGTCGCGTCAGGCGTCTGACGCGACGCGTTGCTTCGCTCCTCCTCCTGCTCCTTTCCCCTGCCCTTTGCTCGAGGGAAGAAAGGGTGGGGGGAAGGAAAAGGAGCAGGAGGAGGAGCGAAGCAGCGTCGTGTCAGAGCGTCTGTTTCGTGAAGAGCCGCCTGCCTACCAGGCCCCTCTCTCCATGAAGATTATTTACCCCCTTGAAGAGGCAAGAGAGACAGAGAGAGAAGCGAGGTGCCCAACCCTTAATGCTGGCAGGATGATAGAGCGTCTTAAATCAGTGTATAATACAGTCAAGCCCTCTAACAGTCAGTATCAAAAAAGCAACAAAGAGGTAATGTTGCTTTTTTGATACAGGATGATAGAGCGTCCCCAGGCCAGAGAGGGAGAAGAATATGAATGCCCAGAGGCTTCAGGGAGGCTGATAGCGCAGCCCCGCCAAAAGCGACGGAGCAGTTCCGTTGAGTCTGTAGGAGCGAGAGCGCTCGCCAGACCTACCCAGAAGAAGGCACAGTGTGGGAAGAGCTGCTTCTCCAATGAGAACCAGAAGTAAAACCAGGGGGCAGGAAGCAAGGGAAGAGGAAAAGGTGGAGAGAGGGGCATTACAATGCCCCATCCGGCAGGTCCCGCTACTAGATGTCCATAACCGGGTTCAACAAGCATATCAAATTGTCCCGTTTTCTTCTTCGGACATTTTTAATTGGAAACATAACACCCCCCCATATTCTGAGCAACCTCGTGCTATGGGGGATCTGTTGGAAGGGATTATGGCCACCCATGATCCCACCTGGTGGGATTGCAAACAGCTGTTAAACGCCCTGTTCACTGCGGCAGAGAGAAGGTGCATTGTCAACCAAGCCAGACTGATAGCACAAGAGGGACATGGGCAGATGGAAGCTGTTGCATTTGGGAATATCAGATTCCCAGTGGAACGAGACCCAGAGTGGAATCCAAATAATGCAGATCAGAGAGACAGAATTAAAGACTATCAGCAAATCCTATTGCAAGCCATCAGAAAAGGCCCTCCCCGGCCTTCCAGTATCCAGAAGATACTGGAGTCCAACAGGATAAAGTTGAGACGCCTGCTGCCTTCCTCGAGCGTTTGGAGGAAGCTTACAGAAAATATAGCCCTTACAACCTAGAACAGAATGATGGGAGGGTTGCTCTCACACAATCCTTCATCTCACAGTCATCCCCAGACATCAGAAAGAAAATACAAAAACAGCCAGGGTTTTTGGGCAAGAACTTAACTGAACTTCTGGCCATTGCTGATCAAGTGTTTATGGCCAGGGAGCAGGTGGAAGAGGAGAAGAAGGATAGAAAGAAGAGAGAGGGATATAGAGTGTTGGTGAGCATGTTTGAAGAAAGGTCAGGAAGAGGAAGAGAAAACAGTCGTGGCAGGGGGTCAGGAAGAGGAACCAGCGGAGGACAGTTTAAATTGGGGCGAAACCAGTGCGCTCGTTGTAAGAAAGAGGGCCACTGGCAGAGGGACTGTGTGGAGGAAATGTCAGAGGAAAGTGATGCAAGTACAAAAAGAGTCAAAGTCCCAGCCAGAGGGTCAGGCAAGCCAAGGGGAAGGGGCAGAGGAAGTTATAAGCCTTATCAGAAAGCTGTTGTGGCTGCTGCCATGCAAGAAGAGGAGGAAGAAGAGGAGGAAGCTGAGTGGGAAGATGAATGTTGAAAAATAGGCAAGGCTTTTCTGTTACTTGACCCAGAGGAGCCATTAATTGCCATAGATGTGCAAGGTCAACGTATAAAGTTCCTAGTAGATACCGGCGCGGATAAGTCTGTAGTGAACCAGCAAGTAGCGCCCCC